>CM035412.1:95828291-96270791 GCA_020310875.1 Ceratopteris richardii | reverse complement strand
GTAGATGAGATCCATTTACCTTTGCCCTTCTGACTAGCTACTAAAGCTTGATATGCGACACACATAATGGACATGTTTTTCCTAGACTGATCTTCTTGCAATAAAATAGAGACTAACTCCTCAAATGTTAAGGCATTTGGATGGCCTTTCATCATCAACAAAAGAGTAGAATCTAAACTCTCATATGAAGCAAGAATACCATTACAAATGGTATACAAAAGTAAACTATTTGGCAAGATTTCATATGTACAAATCAATTGCTCTTTCAAATCTTTCATCGTTGGCAAAAAAAGTATCCATAGAATCTCTTTCATTCATACACTCACTCTCCAACTCTTTTTAGAGGTAAGGAAGACAAGCCTCATTTCTTTCCTGGTATAAAGTGGTAAGTATATCCCAAGCATCATTCATTGTTTGCATGAGGGAATATTAGGGATAATGGAATATTTGATAGACAAAGTTATCAATGCATGTGCCTGAGCATCTCGTGCATCCAATCAAAGTTGCTATATAGTAGGTGTAGCAAGAATCAGAGCACGAACAGGAATTTGAAGATCCTCATCTTCAACGCCATCTACATCACCTTCAATAGTTGTATTTGTAGGTGTAGTAGGTCCTTATTGAACACCCTCACAAAAGTAGTAAGAGAATAGAAAGAGACAAGAGAATTGACACTAGATTGGGTACAATCTCCCCCCCCCCCCATACTCTGATGGACAAGTCTATCAGAGCAAGTGTATTTATAGGCACTTTGCATTACGTCTTGAATAGGAGATACATGAGGATGGTGCTTCAAAAAGCATGCATTTACAAAAATTTCCTTTATTTACAAAATCAATGCTTTTCAAACGATCTACTATTTTTACAAAAATGTTACTTTATAAAACGATCTATTATTTAAAAAAATATAACTAAACTACTATCTTGTAAATATTCTTCGAAATATCTTCAAAAATATTTGAATAAGTCCACATGTGTTCAAACCTGCATGAGTGTTTACCTACTAAACCAAAACATAAATCACATTAAAAACCTCAAGAGTACATTAAAATCCATATAATATTTCATTATTCCATAAAGTATAACATGCCTCCCAGTTGACGAGTAATTGACCTTAATTGATAAGAATAAAATAGACATGGATGGCGAGTCACATGTCCTATCATTGAACAATCATAAGCATGTTCCATGTAAAAATACATGCATGGAATTGGAAAACTCGAATTTAATGTGACTCTGAATGATATGCAAAAATCAAATGATCATAATGTGGAGTTCGTGATGTCTGATGAATCCATTAAGATTTCTCAAGTGAGTGATTTTTACATTTAACTACATATCTATGATATTGCTTACGAGTGCACATACTAGTAACATCATAATCAAATATTTTCTCTAGAACTAAAATTTCAGCATCCTCTTCAAGTAAACAAGCATCATCTAAAATAGCTGTAAGTGGTAATGTTCCTTTAAATTTTTTCAATAGACTAATATCAAAAGAGTTATGTATATTCCAATGAGAAGGTATGTCTAATCTAAAAGCATTCTCATTAATTTTTTAAATAATACGGAAAGGTCCATACTAACCTGGTGCAAGTTTAAACTTAGGATGTTGTGAAATATTTTTCAAACATCTTTTAATTATTTGTAACCATACAAATTCATTTTCATTAAATTTTTTAGCTACTCATTTCTTATTAACATTATGCTTGTAATGTTCTTGACTCTTTTTAATGTGACCATGAACCTCATGAAGTGTAGAAATATGATCTTGTGTAGAAGAAACAACCATAGGGATATCAGTTGGAGTGAGAGTCATGGAAACGGGAAGCTTTTTACCATAAACAATTTCATATGGTGCATGTCCGTAGTGGTATGTGTTGTGTTATTATATAAAAATTGTAATAAAGGAAGTTTCTCATCCCAATTACTTGGATTATCTCAAGAATAACAATTTAATAAGTCCAAAATAGTACTATTCATAGCTTCACTTTGCCTATTACTTTCAGGATGAAATGCAAAGCTAAAGATAATGCAACCCAAAAGTGATTACAAAAACGAACATCCCAATATGAAAGAATAACTCTTGGAAAATCATGATGTGGAAAAATACATTTGATAAATAACTTAGAAGCTTGAGGTGTAGAAAGAGTCTTTTTACAAGGAATGAAATATGCTTGTTAACTAAATCTATCAACAATTGTCCAAATCATATCATCTTGAGATGAAGTTGTAGGAAGACCAGTAATAAAATCCATAGAAATTTGTGCCTATGGTCCATTAGGTATGGGAAGTGGCATTAATAATACAAATGCTTTAATATGATGTCGTTTGACATGTTGCACACAATGCAATATGAAACATATTGTGCTATATCCTTTTCCATATTTGGCTAAACAAAAAATTCTTTACATATAGAAATAGTACTTTGTATGCCCCTATGACCCATATATGATCTTCATGCATCTCTTTCATACCAAATTCTTTAAGACTTGTCTGATGCATAAGTTGTGTTGGAAATACAAGAATCCATTATGAAAAGTGTAGTGATCCTCACTAAATGTTGTAGAATTATTGAAAGCATTCCATGTTTGTGAAAAATACAAATCAAATGCATAAGTAGGAATCATGTCATGAATGAAGGAATATGAACAACATAAATATTATTGATTGAAACAATATTTGTTTGTGGGATTGGAAGCAACTAAGCACATGAGCTACAACATTAGCTTTTCCAGGTTGATATTGAATCAAAGGCTAAAAATTTTGTATGAATGAAGCCCATTTAATGTGTCTATCTGAAATCAATGGTTGATTTAATAAATGCTTAATAGATTTTTGGTTTGTTTTGATTAGAATGTCAAAATCCATAAGGTAATGTTTACAAATTTTTAAAGCATGCTCAATAGCTAAAAGTTCCTCATCATATGTACTATAATTCTTTTCAAAAGGTTTAAGTTTCCTACTTTCAAATGCAATAGGATGATCATTTTGCATTAATAAAAAACCTATACCTAAACCACTAGCATTTATAACTACATGGAAAGGTGGTGCAAAATTTGGTAATTGCAAAACAAGTGCATATTTGCGTTTTTCAAAATATTGTTGTTCTGCTAATCTCCATGCAAATTTTAACTTTTTCTTCAGTAATAATTTGAGTCGCAGTGCTAAATACGAAAAAACTTTTATAGAATTCCTATAAAAACTTGGTAAACCTAGAAATTGAGCATACATCATTCATAGATTGAGGTACATGCCATTCTTCAATTACTTTAATTTTCTTTGGATCTATATGAATGCCTTGACTAGAAAGAATATGTCCTAAATACTCTAATTCTCTTTGGAAGAAATAACTCTTTTGAGGATTGGCATAAAGTTTATTTTTGCATAATAAATTAAAGAAAATGGCTAAATGATTTTAATTGTCACTATCATTCTCACTATAAACAATTATATAATCAAAGAAAACAAGAACAAAAGCTTGGTAATCAGGACAAATGTTATTCATCATACATGAAAAGTAGCAGGTGCATTGGTGAGTCCAAAAGGCATTACCATGAATTCAAAGTAACTAGTTTGAGTTCTAAAAGCAATCTTATAGATGTCATTTTGTGTCATTCGTATATAATGATAGCTAGATTTAAGATCCATTTTGCTAAAAACATGTGCTCCATGAATTTTATCTAGCAAATCATCTATCCTAGGAATATGATATCTATTTTTAATTTTGATCTTATTGAGTGCTTTATAGTCAATACACATCCTATAAGTCTTGTTCTTCTCTAATAAAACAATAGGTACTCCAAAGGATAAGTCCTTTGTGCAATAGATCCTTAACTTGATTAGCTATTTCTTGTTGATGTAAAGGTCCACGCCTATAAGGTGCTTTATGGGGAGGAGAAGTACTAGGAATTAAGTCTATACTATGTTCAAAAGGTCCCTTAGAAGGTGGTAGTTTAGCCATAAAATAATCCTTATAGGAATCCATAACTGATTGATGTGTATTAGGAAGTGTATGTGTGTAATCAACTATGTTATTGACAAAAGCAATACATGAGTTGTAACCTTTCCTAAATGCACGTTTTACTTGAGTGTGACTAATTGATGGAAATGGCTAGAATTCATGCATTGCAGAGAAAGAAATATCTTGATTGTTAAACTTTTAACTCATTGTATGTGTATGATAATCACTTGGATTATAATGATGACAAAAAGACATACCAAGTATAAGAGCATATGACTACAAAGGAGCAATTAAGAATGTGCGTTCATCTATGTATGAAGCTATGAAAATCTGAACGTTATGCACTTCACTTGTAACATTATATCTATTTCCTTGAAATGCAGCCTTAACTTTATACATGGAAGAAAGTGGATGTAATTGAAGATCTTGCGCTAGTGTATAAGAAATTAAATCATGCGAACCACCATCATCATGTAATTATTAACAACTTTTCTATGAATAGTACCTTACATGCAATGTAAAGAATGAATAGAAATTAGGTCACCCAAGGTACTTAGATCTTTTTAAAGTGCTTCTTTGGTCCAATCAAGTTGTATGTCTTCAAGAACCACCTCCACGTTGTGTACTTCAGCTCCAATAGGCTTCATGTCATTAGCGCGGAACCTACATTTAGCTTTAGTATGGCCAAGCTTACCACAATGCCAACAAGTGATACAAGGCCTCTTTTGTTGTGCATCCATCATTGTACTTTGAAGGGTTGGAGGTTTTGTAGGTTGTAAGGGGGTTGTCTTGTGTAGTCATGAGAAGGTGAATTGAGGAGGGCACTGAAAATTAGGTGGGTGTTGGAAACTAGGTGGGCACTGAAAAGTAGCAAAAGAAAGACTAATTAGAGGATGCTTGAAAGGAAAATTGGGCTTGATTGGTTGTTGTCATTGATGCGTTTGTTGTAAGTGAATGGACTTCATGATGGATTGAAAGTCCTTCTCAACTTCACGTGCAAAAGAAATAGCTTCATAGAGAGTGGTAGGATATAATATGTTGAGGTTGGATTGGATTCCCAACTCCAAACCATCTTCATACTTTGGTTGCAAAGTATCTTCAATGATCATTTTGAGTGAATGAGTAAGTAATAATCATCGCAAAAAATCCTCAATTAGATAGACACACTATCTCCTTCTTTCCATCCAAAGGTTGTCCATCATCAGTGAGCATGTAAGTAGAACTAAGGAGGAAGGAAGGATTTATTGATCGTTTCTTGAAATGCGATCCATGTGGTGGGCCGATCAATGCTATGCTGCAAAACATTCCACCATAATTGGGCCGTATCCAACAAATAATTAGTAACAAATTTCACTTTCTCAATTTTAGAATATGATTCATCAGAATAAAAATCATTGAATTGGGATAGCCATGAAAGAGAAAATTGGGCATCCTTTCACCCATGGAATCATGAAAATTGAAAATTTTTGGTACCAATCTTGGATTGCTTGCCTTGTTCTTGAGCAGTGATAATGGCCTTCACTATCCTAACTAGGTTTTTGTCATCACTCTCCATTTGTTGGAGTGCAGTATCACATTCTTTTATCTCGTGCTAAGCATGTGGAGCTCGTGCTGCAAAAGCTCTAATTGTTGCTTGATTGGTACCTTGGGTAGGGGTGATGTACCAAAATCCTCGGTATTTTGGATAGGGTTGGTGGCCTTATACAAAACCAAAACCTAGGACTAAGCATGTGAAAAGAATTTCAACAATAGTATATATTTAAAAGATAATAATAATAATAAATAAATAAAATAAATGAGAGTGTTGGATAAATAAATCAATCAATCAATCAATAAAGGGAAAAGAGGGTTAAATAAATAAATAAAAAAACAAATAAAATGAAGAGAGTGTTCAAACTTGTGTTTAATATTAATTAAAAGGAATGGGGTATCAATAAGTGAAAATAAGCTAGTGGATAAAGGTTATCTCTTGCAAGTATGATGTTCTGGGTTCAAATCCACTACATACTAAATAAGGAACTAAGTAGGCTAACTAGAGAAATAACTAAGCCAACTAGGGAAATAACTAAACACTTATTGCCACTCATAAGTTAGAATTGGTTCACGCATAACCAATGGAACCAACGGGAACCAAGAGAACCATGAGTGCTAGAGAAGCAATAGATGCTAAAGTTATGCCATAGTTATGCCATAGTTATATGCCTTAGTCGATGCCTTGGAGTAAGCCGAATGATAACCGAATTGATAAGCAAACGTGATAACCAAATTTGATAATCTAACCGAACTTGAACAGTGAAAAGTGCATAGTGAGCATAGGGGGTATAGTGAGCATAGTGAGTATAGTGAGCACAGTGAGCATAGGGGGTACAATGTGACAGGAGCATAGTGCACAATACCGAATTCAAAAAAATAAGAAAAAAACAAACCGATGAACCGAAAACAAATGAACTTGATAAACAAAAACCTAGGCTGGACGGTTGAGACGGAGGCTGAATCACGAATGGAATGGATGTTGTGAATCACAATTGAACACCGAGAAACCACCTCCATGGATGTGCCTTGGATTTGGTACCATTTTTTATCAGTCCCATAAATACACGTACACATAGGATAGTATAAAAACAAAATCTCATAAAAGTACTCAAAGAATAGAAAGAGACAAGAGAATTGACACCAGATTGGGTACAATCTCCTCCCACATACTCTGATGGAAGATTCTATCAGAGCATGTGCATTTATAGGTATTTTTCATTACATCTTGAATAGAAGATACATGAGGGCGGTGCTTCGAAAAGCATGCATTCACAAAAATTTTCTTTATTTACAAAATCATCACTTCATATTTTTACAAAACCTCGCTTTCTAAAGTGATCTATTATTTTTGTAAAAAATAACTAAAATACTATCTTCTAAATATTCTTCTAAATATCTTCCAAAATATCTAAATAAGTTCACGTGTGTTCACACCCTCATGAGTCTTCACATGCTAAATCAAAATAGAAATCAAATTAAAAACGTGAAGACATTAAAATCCATATAACATTCCATTATTCCATAAAGTATAACATCCATAGTACGTTTCCCATGAATACATGAGGCATCATATATGCCCATAGTGAGTAATTAGTGTCATCCAACTTGCCCTCAATAACCAACATATGGAATACATCATTGCTTTTAGCTATAGCCATGGCCATTGATTCCTGATGCTAAAAATTGACTCTATCCCAAAAAGTTGAAAAACAACTACCCTATCGAGCTCTTCTAAACCTATAGGAGACTTTGAGCACTTGTACTCATGAATCCAAATATGTATATATGTTTGGCACAAAAAAACCAAATTGCCTACATAGGCACTGCAATGGTGTGCCCTGAGTATGCTCACCAATCGTTAAGAGTTAACAAGACTTGTGATATTGTGAAGAAGTAGTTTTAAGTACCTAAAATTAATAAGGACATTCGAGATTATCTTCCTTATGTAAGACAGAGAGAGGACATGACTCATTCTGGGTAATCATGCATAGATTATTCAAAGTTACTAGGTTTATTTCGAGACATATTAAACTGAAGACACTTGAGTTGGCTAGGTTATTTCTTGAGAACCTATACTGATTATATGGTTTTCCAATAGACATTATCTCATATCAAAATAGAAAGTTTACTAGCCACTTTTGGAGAACTTTGTTTAATAGCTTGGATCTAAAATTAGCATGAGCATGAGCAAGCATCCATAGATGGATGGGTAAACATAGAGGCTTAACTGAATCCTAGAAGATATGCTTTGAGCATATGTAAACGAAAGGAAAACTAATTGGGAAGAATACTTACCTATTGTAGAGTTTAAAATTGTGAAGCACTCTTCCATTGAGCCTAGTCCCTTTATGTTTATGTATGGGTTTCAACCAAGAGCTCCTTATGTTAGTAAGATTGCACCATGAGAAAGTCTAAGCTACAAAGGACTTCTTGGAAGAGATGAAAAATATGCTTAAGCTTGCTAAGGACATTGTTATAAGAGCTCATGACATGGCTAGAGCCTAGTCTCATCCTCAAAGAAGAGAAATGAACTTTTAGGTAGGAGAGCAAGACTATCTTAGAGTTCCCTCTAGGTATGAAACCATAAAGATGGGACCTTGTCCAAAACTATCTCCTATGTATTGTGACCATTCCTAGTACCAAAGAGAATAGGAAAGATGGCTTTCGAGCTCCAACTTCTAGAGAGTAGCTTGATCCATCCAATATTTCATGTAAGCTAGCTTAAGAAGACACGGTGAGAATTTCACAACCTATTCTAGATAGTAAGGTAGTCGAGCCTATTTTTGTGTTCAACCTCTTTCACATGAGCTCATGAGCATATTATGCACTCGAGAGAAATAGAACAATAGTCACCTATAGAGTGCCTAGTAAAACGGAAAGATAGCTCCAAGGATGGTGATAAATGGGAGCAAGTTAGCACACTTCATAGAATGTTTCCCAACTTTATGCAACCTTCCCAAGGGTGTTCTTAAGGACAAGGACATGGGGAAACACCATGGAGATATGACCATGTACATTGAATACATGGGGTTTAGTGAGAATATCTATCATCACATATCTCTCTCTTTCATTAAGACCTTCCAACACCATTTTTAAAGACAAAAATGGAATTAAGAGAAACGAATATGGATGTTTGGAAACTCTACAGAATGGGTGTGTAAACCCACCCTGTGAATTGTGTATAGGTGGGCTCTGATATGAGTACCATTTGGCACAGATGTGAGAGGCCATGTGTCTTCATTTATAGAGAGAGAGAGAGAGAGAGAGAGAGAGAGAGAGAGAATTGTAGCCTCTAGGGGAGATGAGCGAGTGGGTGGTCAAAATTATCTTTCTCGGTGCATCGGTGAGTGAATATAGTTAAGTGTGAGTTTGCATCAATATTGTGCTCCTCAATTGCCCAAAATGGATGGGATCATCGGGACTAAATCACCAGTTGGGCCTTCATTTCTAACCAAGACATATTAGCCCAACTTCCAAAGTAAATTGCTGAGTGTCATAAACTTTTCTGACGTCAAATTCAGCATATACCAATACAATGCTCTGAAATTCAGTCATTATAGTGTGAGAACATTTTGTTCCAAATTACAGAGTGAGATATTCCGGATGTAGATTGGAAGTGAGAGAATTCTTTCATATATTTGAATTCACAAGACTCCCTCACTACCCCCCTCGATAGACAAGCTGGAAAGGCGGCTGAGTTCACCATTTTCAACGCGCATACGCAATATATGACAGACAGCGAATGCCTACTATATTTTTAAGTTTTGTGCAAATTGACAGTCTGTTGTCAAAGAAAATGATGTGATGGATGAAGTTTCGACTTTAATTCCTTTCTGTGCCTTTTCAAAGACGAAACTTACCTTCGGGGAGTGTTTCTCGCTCATCAAGCAACATATTATAGTCCTGTCGCGGTGCCTCTGTATCTTCGGCACCATGGCTTCCTCACCGACCCCTTTGGCCTCCTCCCTTTCGAACCAGCTCGATGTCGATACGATGCTTGCGGCTTGCTTCGGATATTAGACCTTAATCAAGAAGCTTCCATTTCGCCGCACGGCGACGGGTACGTGCGCACAAAGGCTGTGGACTCTTCTGTAACATCTATCGCAGCTTCTCAATCTATGCAGAATCTGGCGAGTTCGAACGCCATGGATGAACCCACCTCCTTGCTCCCTGAGCCAACTTCTATGGTTATCTGCGATAACAGCTTGTCCAGCGTGAACAAACCTAAGTTTCCTGTCCATTATCCCACTTCGAGTAAATTCGAACAGCGGACTGCCTACTGTACATCATCCTTGCTTCTCTAACTGTATCCTTGCGTCCTCACTTGGATCAGCTCTAACCCCTTCGATCGGATTTTTGTCAATGATAGCGCATACTGCACAAAGCTCGGCTAAGGGAAGGAGACACGCCTCACATGCAGACGGGTCTAAATCTGGAAGATGTCCAAAGTGCCATTGCGCAACCAAACGAAGGTATCCAATTTGTTTTCCTTCATGTGCTGTGTATTTCGACATTACCGACTTGAGCTCATGCAGTTTTGCATACACAGAAAACTATATTTCTTTGCAAGAAACTTCAATCGCATTATCAAATTTCTCTGTTTTCTGATCCGTGTGTAATAACGTAGTTTTCTTCAATTTAATATAATTGTAGGAAATCAAAGAACAAGGTAGTGAAAAGAGTTCCTGCTGTAAGCTACAAAATTGCAGAGATTCCTGCGGATGATTATTGTTAGCGGAAATATGGACAGAAGCCTATTAAAGGGTCTCTATATCCGAGGTAGTATTGTCTGTCCTTGTGTCTCTAGCTCTCATCAGCACACACTGTTTAACAAGTCAATCTAGTAGTTTCCCTTCCGAATTCAATGATAATTGGATTGCTAAATTGGCGAAGTGTCGGGTAGAGACTAGAGCTAGATAGGTGACTTCACAGATCTAATGGACGTTAATGACCATGATATAATTGAAATGTGTTTTCGGAGTTCTTTGCTTCATGGTACAGGATCTAACTTCATTTTCTAGGAAGCAAAATGTATATTAGTCAACCCTTAAGCTTGAGAAAATTGAAAAGGTCTAATATCAAGGCCTGATCCTTTTAACGATGTACTCTGGAACTCTTCCATGCAGGGATCATTTGCATGTTTATAGGATTACTATGATTGCATTTAGGATATTCTGCTACCATAAATTGGATGTTAGAGTCAATGGAATCTAATTTTCCATTATCTTTTAGTGCATCTTTATGACTCTATACTTGTCAAAGATAGGTACAGTGCCTAATGATGAAATCATGATGGCCAAAAGTCAACAGCTGACGAGAGGGATGCCATTCAGCAAATTTGAATCCCAACACTGCACGCATTGTTAATCTGATGCATTGCATGGAAAATGTTTGGACATTCTCTCTCTCTCTCTCTCTCTCACACACACACACATACACACACACACATCAAACTTAAAAACATGTAGTGTGCATATATAGCAATGTTCATTACAAGCACCATGGAGCTTTCTGCACCTGGAACTCAAATCATGGTGAAATTGTTTGTAGGGATTACTACAAGTGCAGTGGTGTGAAGGGATGTCCTACAAGGAAACGTGTGGAGCGGGCTTTCGACGATCCCATGATGCTTATCGTCACCTACAAAGGGGAGCATAATCACGCTACTTACTCCCCATGATGCAGATGCCACAGCCTTTCATCGTTGATTATGGAACGGACCCTGTCAAGGGTGCCTGATTAATAATTCGTGTTTCCGTATTTCATTTCCGGCTTATCGGTGACATCATAACTAATAGTTTTTTAATTGTGTATTTACAAATGAATTTATTAATCAAATTTTGGTGAGCAAGAAGTATAATTATGGTGAGTAAGAGGTATATTCATTAAAGGTTCATGTCGAAAAAATTGACGTGCTAACCGATGGGACTTGAACCCTCGACCTCTAATCCAAGCGTCAGGAGTATTACAACTCAACATGGATCACGCACACAATGAAAAGAATGGTCTCGACACGCAAATATCAGATACACCTCGTTCAACTTCAAAAAAAAAAATCAAACTCTAATGATATTGTCTAAAAGGGAATCGAAGGTCACATACAAGAGGATTAAAGATAAAGCTATAAAGGAGCTCAATCATATCTTTCGTCCCGTTGGTATGGATATTCTTCAATTTCATCATGTTTCCTTGCCAAAAAAAGCTCAATATACGACGGAAGGGGGATAATAAATGTGGCTCTCAATTCGTCTCAATGTTCATATCTGCTAGCTCAATTGATTCGTTCTTTTGCCTCTCAAGGCTAGAGGCATGCATTCATCCTTTGTAGGCTATGATCCGACACCCCCCGTCACTTTGGGTGGTGATATGTTAAAACCAACCCCTTTGGCAGAGGGTTGGGACTTTAGGCAAGTTATATCGTCCAATTTAGACAAGTTATATCGTCTAACTTTAGGACCATTCCTTTCTAATGTATATGTGGGATTGGGGGGTCTCATCGGTGCTATGCTTGCATTTTATTGTACTTCCAAATTAATTCAAGATAAACCGAATGCATTTTATGGTACTTCCAAATTAATTCAAATTAATTGGGGGAGTCTGATGGGTGCTATGCTTGCATTTTATTGTACTTTCTCTATGCTAATTGTTTTTATGTATCTAACCCTTACTTTGTGGGAGTAGGGGGTGGGGGGGGGGGGGGGGGGGGGGGGGGGCTCTCATGGGTGCTTGCATTTTATTGTACTCTCAAATTATTGTGCATTTTCTCAATGAACGACTTTCCTTAAAAAAATAGAGCTAAAGAAATATCAACGATTCAATGAATGGGGGCTTTTGCCAAGTTCGTGCTTTCATCAAACCTTTTAGAGGGCTTCTTAGCTAATCGCATTCAATACGGGCAAATTTCACCCCACCACTTGTTCATGAATAGTTTATTTCCAAGGGATTCTTTACTTTAGGAGAAATATTCTTTGAAGCTTTTTATGTGCTTGAGAGCTTTTGTAATAGGAATAAAAGACATTACCTAAATCTTGTTTTCTCCATGAGCATCTCAGAGGTGAAGCATTGAGGGCTTTGTATGGGTGCTCTAGGGTTAGAAATTTATCCACGTGTGCAAATTGTGGTGAGAAAATGGATTTATTAATCAAATTATGGTGAGCAAGAAGTATAATTATGGTGAGCAAGAAGTATATTCAGTCGCTCGTTCTTGCATTATGCATATGATTGTGTAGTAAAAAGCAAATCCTCTTTGACTTGTACAACTAATGAAGTGGGATGCTATCGTGTGCAAGCGCTAGCGCTAGTAGACTTAGTATTGGGAGTTTGTGAGGAATGTGGAGTTTCTCAGCAATGTGAGATAAGAGATGTAAAGATGCTCGTGTATTATTCATGCGCTAACATACAGGCACACGTGCACGGAGTTCAGAACAATAATCTCATGTGAGCTTATACATCCACGTGCTCTCTCTCTCTCACACACACACAAACACTTTATTTTGTTTTGAAAGGGTTCGAACTTATGAGCACCCTGAAATAACGAATACACAACTAGGATCTTATAATCTACCCTTGTTATAGGTTGAAAATTTGAAACAACAAACATACACCTAGGGAATCGTTTTTATCCTCACATGAAGGTTTTTATGCTCACATAAAATGTTCATGTGGAACTAATTGACGTGCTAACGGATTACACTTGAACCCTCGATCTTCAATCGAAGGGTCAAGAGTATAACAACTTAACATGCATCACACACGCAATGAAAAGTGTTGATATAGTTCAGTAGTGATATGTGTGAACACACTTAGGACCATGAGGGCACTTTTTTCCTCTTTAGTATATTTTTTTCCCTCGACTTGTACATACATCTATAACCCTAATGGGTTACTTATCTTTGTATGTTCACTTGGTGATACATCCAATATTTTGTGTTGTGTTCGAAGCTTCTTCTTGTTCATTGTGCTATTTGTGTACTTTTGTGGACCTCAAAAACTCCAACAATTGGTATCAGAGTAGTTCATTGCTTCATCTATGGTTTCATCAACACCCATTTGGCCTGTTAGGGTGGCGATGTGATTATTTGTAAAATACATATAATTTCACTGAACCATTTTGGTGAAGCATTGTATGTGCCCAACCGTTGTAATCTTTCCCAAAGAGTAAATACAATGAAATGTCTCATACTGATCTAGTCTGGCACGACGAGTCCGTCCGGACCGGTCGATACAAGAGGATCGAAGTGATCATAGTTTCCATCATATTGTTCAATATTTTTGTGTTGTTGTAGATTAATTGGGTTATCGTTATGAGTTATTAAGTGCCCTTAAGTATGATTACTATAAGAGATTAAGCACTCTGCTAGTTTGGTGGAGTTATCTTTTGAAAATTATCTTGGAGTTGACGATTTTTAGCACAGTTGATCTGTTATAACGTAACTAGATGTTATCAAGTTAAGTTTCAACATATCAATTGTTGTTATCATTTATTAAGTGTCATTAAGTCTGATTACTATGAGAGATTAAGTGTTCTATTAGTTCGGTGGAGTAATCTTTTGGAAATTATCTTGTAGTTTAAGATTGTTAGCGTTGCTCATCTGTTTAGAGTGAAACGGTGATGAGGGTTAAGTCATAGCCTGTAATGAATTCGTGAAAGTATAGGAATACTAGAAAGGTTGCAAAAATCGTTGTTACTGTGTATGGTATAAGATTATGGTGGAAGTTTTGTGGACGATTGTGTGGGATTAAGTGTATGTGAACACCAAAGTGGAAAAGTTAACAATTTGCAGATTTAGTCTATGAACTAGAAACCAAGAACCCCTAGTCTACTCATTCTCGATAAGAGAAGGCTAACATTGGTGATCCTATTAGGGAGTGGCGATTGAAAAAATGGACAAGTAAGGATAGTGTATGCCAATCCTACGCTCTGGCATGGAATACCTACAGACATTACGATAAAGTGCCTATAAGAGTACCACCATTTGGAGAAAATATGAGAGAAAGTTTAGAGAAGAAGAAGCCATCAGATAACGACAAGAGGGAACAAGAGATGACCATAATTAAATCGGAATTAAAAGATGAATTAACATTTGAAGGAGGCAACTACCTAGGCTTACAACACACTCTTGATACTAAAGAATTGTTGGCATACAAAGTTAAGAATCAAGAGAAATTATTTGATCGAGTTGAATTTCTGATGTTAACCAAAACCGAGATCGAAGAGCTGATCCTAACCGAAACCCATACCAAAGAGCCCATTATTATAGTAACCAGATATAGTAAGAGAGAAATGGTAGACAAAGTGCATAGAGGATATTACCCAATGAGAATTTCATATAACAAGTTTGGGGGATTCCTTGGAGATGACCTAGATGCATGTGTGAGCCTTTTAAGTAAATTTGGATATAATTGAAAGCATGGCTAATCTTACAATCGATAGTGAAGATGAGGCTAGGATTTTCCACATGACCTTGGTTAATGAAGCCGTAAAGTGGCTTGCAGAATAACCCTCAAAGATTTTACTACTTATGAAGCAATCAAGAAGGCTTTCCTACAAAGATTCCGCTCGAAGAAAAATCTAGCCCAAATTTCTGACTTTCTATAAAATAACAGATAGAAGCCCAATCAGACCATTCACGATTACACCACCATCTTCACGATGCAGTTGAGGCAACTTCTAGCTCAAAGTAAGCTATATGATCACGAAATGGTTTATTAATGATTTGAACCTGCAGCTAAAACAAGTTATGATCATTTGGAGTATGGGTGGCTTACGCTTGGATACTATCATGGATCAAGCAATGCAGTTGGAAAACAAGGTGAGAGGACTCGTCGAAGACCTCGAATGGATTGCAGTCACAAAGGATAATGGTTAAAATGCAGCTAAGTAGATCTTTTTGTGTGAAATGTAAAAAAACCAAGATACATTGCAAGAACTTGTGGTTTAAATCAACATCACTTTGCAATCTCCAATGAGTATAACGCATACTATGCATATAACGCAAATGCCTAGATCCCGGTCAAATCAACTCGCAACAAGGGTTTCTACCACAACCACCTTGGATGCCACTAGCAACATCGAATTATGTACCAAGACGAACAACAAGGTGCTATTTCTCCGAAGACTTAGGCAATATCCATAGAAACTGTAAAGACACACAAGAGTATGATAAATGAAGGAAAGAGAGAGAAACACCTATGACCAACCTAATCATTATCACAGAACTAGATTGTTGAGTTCTAGGCTCCGCCCTTTTGTCCAAACTCACTTTCATTCTCATGTAAGTCCATTTATCCCACATGCAAGGGAATTCTCCGAAACTCCATATAAGCAAGGCCTCCCTTCACTCCATACAAGCTCATTCACTCTAACAACCCATTGCCAAGAGTGTGCTTCCTCTCCTCATGTAGTCTCCATGCTCATACAGCATCATTTGTAAGTTCTTTCCATTTTAATTTGTTCATCATGTTTTCATATCTTTTGTTCCTTCCTCCATAGTTAGTTTATGTTGTAATTAATTGTAGAGTAGGAATCTTGTCTTTTCATTTCAACAGGGTATCAGAGCATAGGTAATTATTTTTATAGCATTTTTTTTCTTTATCTTCATCATTAGCATGCGTTTCATTTCTAATCCCTCCGTCTCTCCCTCATAAAATAGTTATCATTATCTATTGTTTCATCATTAGATCATAGGTTTTGTATCATAGAGTTTCTTTCTCTTTTGTTTTCATCATAATAAAGTGCTTTTTAGCACTACCATATCAAAACCGCTTCTCAGCACTCTCAATGGAGAAGCCAAGACAGAGATGGTGCCTCACAGGAAGCTTACAAATATCTTGTTCTCATGGCAACACTAAGAAGAGAGCTACAACTCGAATACTTTGTCTTTGGTGAGAGTTCAAAAATGTCACTATCTTGCTGCTATCTTGCTATGTACGTGTGCCACACTCTCTTCTTCTGAAGGAACGAGGTGTGTTTCAACCAGCATCAGAGAGGATGATAGATAAATGCAAATGGCCTTTCATCTAGAGTGTGATGTCACCAAAATCGTGCCATGCGACAGCCGTACTCTTCATCTATGATGCTCAAAAATCTCCATGTGCCTATTGATTACTGAAAGTGCTCGGAATGAATCTCCAAACAATGACTTCTGAGAGGCGATGCACTCTTGCACGCTCAAAAGAGAGAGAGATCAGGAAGCCCGTATTCAAGCAGATGGGTTTGGGTGCACATTGTCTTCAGAAGATGACTCTTTTCTCACCTCAAGAAAGATTCCAGAGCTCCAAGAACTACGCGGTGCTGGAGAGGGAGTAGATTCCAAGTCTTAGAAAGAAAGACATGCGCTTTCTAATTCTAAACAAATTCATCTTCGCTTGACAGAGAGGTGCAAGAAGAGGAGAAATCGTCCATTCAATGAACAGGATTGATCTATTGTACAGTGTAGAGAAAGAGGTAACGGAAGCGGATGTCTCAAGGATCCAGTCAGATCCACAAAAATCAGAGATGGAAGAGTTTGCCTCTATTCCAAGTATGAGTTGCACAGTGAGACTTTGGAAAAACAATTAGAAGCAACACAATGACCATGAAAGCTTCATACAAATCGTAACACATGGTGCTTTGAAGGTCACAGCTTTAGAAAATATGTGCCATGCTGCACCATTCTCCAAGAGTCTGGAAGCATTGTCTCTGAATCAATCACCGCTTCAAGAGCCATCCGTCAGTATATCCATTGGAGATAGAGGAACAGAAATCAATATGTGGACGAGGCAGGGGTGGCCAATGTATATCCATTGGAGATAGAGGAACAGAAATCAATATGTGGACGAGGCAGGGGTGGCCAATGCTTTCTTAATTCTTTAGTTTGTCTTGGAGTCAAGACAGGCGAATTCTGAGGCCACTTGGGCTCGTTGCCAGTTGGGTCCATGCATGGAGTCATCTGATTCCCTGACGTTTGGTGAATGTTCAGAGACCGCGCGGATAAAGACGAAATCCTTGACATCAGCACTTATGTCATCTCATGGTAGACTGAAGATTATGAAAACTCATCACGTGGATATCGCATTTAGAAGAGATAGCTCGAATTAGATTCACAACGAATCCAAGTGGGAGCTTTCTAAATTGTACTATATCGAAAATGTATCTTATTAAATGATTTAGAATTAAGATTGTAAATCTTTGTAACCACACTCATGGCCCCTTTGTAAGGGATTAGACACAACCATGTGTAAGCATGGTAGGACCTTCCCAAATTCATCAAGTTTTGAAGCTATGTCTACTCTAAATTGATTTGTACTCCGAAGACTTAAAATATTTTTGAGCTCAATATCACTAAAGCCCCATGTAAAGGGATTAGACACTGCTCTTTAAAAGAGTAAGACCTTCCCTATGGCTTCAGCACATTGTTAATCCTTTATTATTAATTTAAATTATTAACCAATCTCGACGTGAGTTCTTGGGATTGTCAAGGGTCTGATAATTTAGAGGCCCTTTATGTATTTTCCCAAATCACTGTTTAACTTCCGACAATTAACTTCACTGATTAACTTTGAACAATTATAGCAGATTCAACTATGCTCCTAGCGCAAAACAATTTCTTAACCATCACCGTTACCACGTACGTAGAACTTCTACTATTCATTTGTTAGTAATGTTATAATCGCACTTCATTCACGATGTAATGAAACATTAACACAATAGCTTATTCATTCACTATTGAATCTTTAACAATACACTCGACATCACGATTTGAATAATATGCGATAGAATCAACACCAGCCGATCAACCAGACAATACAGTTCGACGACGCGTCTGTCGTTTCTTCCCCCACATTGCTTCTATTAACCAGGAAAACGTTACAACGTTTGCACGACACCCTTTCAGTGCACGACTTTTCTAATTACAAGTAATCTTCTAGATAATATTCCGACGGTCTTAACACTGGCACGCACGGTGGACTCGAACCTAGCAGGGAAAATTACAAGATTTAGGAATCATCAATGATTCCTTGAATATACATTGACCTAGCTAATTTAAAGGTGCGTGAGATTTTCTGATTGAGGGATTCTAACATCTCCTTCAAAATTTGATGTTCAACCAGGTGTGCATTAGTCTGCACAGAGCTGGAAGCAATCACTTGAGAGATTAATACATCGGCTTGATTCTACAAAAAAGCTTCTTGAAGATAAAAGTCATTAGCGGGTGCAGCATCGCGTTGTAACTTCATTTCGGCTATCTCCGCATCAATGCAAGATAATCGCTCTTGCTGGGTACCAAGTTGTTTCTCCCTTCATTCGAGCTCTTGTGACTGATACTGCATTGTTTTGAAAAAATCCTGCCTTTCTTTCTGGATGGCTTCAACATCCTTCTTCAGATGAAGATTTCGGCCTATTTCCTCTTCCAGGGATCGACTTTTCTGAAAGAGCTCTTCTGTGACTTTCTTTAATTCCATTTTTGCTTGTAAGGCTAACTCAGCCATCTCTTAACCTTTTTGCTCGAGCATAGCAAACACAGCACGCGTGGTCTCTAGTAGATTACCCAAAGCCTTCATGGCATCGTCCTTATCAATCGCTGTCTGAGTCAGTTTGCTAACCTCATCATCACGAGCTGCAATGATGGCATTCTTCTCATTCAATTGTTCTTCAATAATTTGAATCTGTTCTTGTAGTGATCTGGCTTTTGCTTTAGCTGCTAGCACCTCTTCCTCGAGTGGTGGGATGTCCGCTTCAAGGATATCCACCTTGGATTGACACTCCATGCGTAGGGATTGTTGGGCGACTTGTAGGTAGTGAGGGAGATGGTTGGAAAGGTGAATAAGGTAATTTCCTATCTGTGCTAGTTGGGCCAATGATTCAACAACAATGGAGGTGGCCATTGGCAGAGAAGGATTAGTTTAAACTGTGGCGGAAGACGAAGGAGGTGAGTAATCAGGAGGAAGGGAGAGAACGGGCTGCCGAATGACACGATGAAGGAGGAGGGGTAGGCGGCAAAGGCACCTTTGAGGGAGAAAGAGGAAGAGGTGGGTTTTATGGTGAAGATAGCAGGGCAAGAGTGGCTACCGTAAGAGGCGGGATATCCGGTTGCACAATAACCTCCTCAGGTTGTGCTTTCTCCACGAGTTGCACAACCTGTGTGACCATGTCAGGCGCTTGCTCCTGTGAATGAGGCTGTGGCTGCACGACCGTATCACCAGGATGGACATCTTCCATTACACTGTCGGGAGCAGCTTGATCCTTAGGGGATGGTGGAGTAGATAAAATCTGTGCAGAAGAGACGGTATCCTACAACTGGACAGTTGAGGACGACTGAACTTGACTATGGGAGGGGCTCAGTTTGTGGCGCCTCCCCTTAAAAAACTGCAGGAGATTGTCGTCATCGTCGACCTCCATCACTTGCACTCATTCTTCATGGAAGAGAAGTGTATTCACGGGAGGAGGTTGCGTAGTTTGAATCGCCGAGAGGAGGAAAGTGAGCAATTGAGGCAGTCTGGTGCGAGGGATGTCACCCTTTGCCATTTGTGGGGACATCGCTTGACATTGCTGGTGAATCCGCCAGAAGAAAAACAAAGCAAAATTAACTGCTTCACGTGCAGTGGCATCCATCATGGAATAAAATGGTTGGGAAATGTTGTACTTGTGTTTTTGGAGGTTAAGTGTAGCTACAAGAAACTGTAGTGTTGAGTGTTCTAGTTCAGGGCGATAGAGAATGGCAAATTCATTGGAAGAATGACTCGAGAAGCGCTGTTTCATGGTCGTCATCGGCAAGAGGGGCCCGTCTACACTACCCTCCTGAGGGAGATGGAATGCCTCAGCGATGGTGTTGAGGGTGACGACAACACGGGGGTTAAGACATGTAAGCGGCCAACACGTTTCTATCGTGAGAGTGTCAGTTATAGGAGAGATGATCTATGCAAAGAATGGATGACATTCAACCGAATGCCAGGGCAGCCAAAAGCCCGCGACTGCGCAAAAACTAGCTCAATTCCGAAGCGAGGCCAGCACAGAAGGTAGTAATATTGGCCAAAGCTTCCCTGGCAAGCAAGAGAGCATGAAGACAGGAGATAACACAGAACACTCAAACTCGCAAAAAGACAATAGCAGAAAAGAAGGAGAAGAACGTGAAAGTAAAAACACCGAATGGAAATGCGGGAAGAAACATAATCATCACCCGGTGTTGGGAATATGCAGACATAATGATGATGTGCACGCATTAACAGAATCTTAGACACATAGTGCGATGGCTAATCATGTTTACGTAATAAAATGGGAATGTTAGGGTCAGTCGGTCAATCATAACACGCGGTGTGGAAAGGGATGTCGGGCAAGAACAGTGACATAAATCGGACAGAGAATAAAAATACCAATAACTCATCAAGATGAAGAAGGCGTGGGATAATAGGGACGAAGCTTTGATCCATTTATCGATTTAGGGAGAAGGGTACCAGTTAACGTGGATAATCGAAACATAGCGGGTCCAACCTGTGATTCAATACGGTAAGGACCAAACCACCGAAGTTTGAACTTGCCCACAAAATGAGTAGAATTAGCATTATAGAATAGAACTAATTATCCTTTGGTAAAAACAGGAGTGCGGAGGAACCAATGATGTGTCTTGACTTGTCGCAATTCGACTTCTTGTAGCATTAGAAAACCTCCCCAACGTTGTTCGTCCAAGGACCGTAACACATCCAACTGGAAAGGAAAGGACTCCTCCGGCAAGAGCTTATGATCCAGTGCCACCCTGAGGCTAGGTACCACCAATTCCATGGATGCAATGGCCTCCAGCCCATATGCCAATTTGAAAGGCGTATTCCCTGTAGCCACTTTGTAAGTAGTACGGTATGCCCACAGGACCGAAGGAAGGAATTGATCCCAATGCTCCAGACATTCTAGAATGAGTTTCTTGAGCATACTAAGTAAGGTTTTATTCGTACTTTTAGCAAGACCATTAGCACGAGGATAATATGGAGAGCTAAATTTATGAACAATCTGCAAGGTGTGAGTAAGCGCTTGCAGTAAGGAATTAACAAAATGTGTGCCCTGATCCAAAAAAATCTCTAAGGGAAGACCGAACCGAGGGAACACATCAATCATCAAACATTTGACCACCACTGACGCAGTTGCAGACCGTAAAGCCCAAGCTTCTGCCCACCGAGTAGCATAATGCATACAACTAAGTATATATCGATGATGAGTAATCCTACCCGGAGGTGTAATGGGACCAATGAAATCCAAGCCCCATTTTTGAAAAATTTCAAGGGGAGAGATAGGGAAGCATCACGCGTTTTAACATACCATAAGCCACTGTGTAGAATTTTTCGGTAAGTAAGATTGATCGAAAAATGACCACCGAAAGGAGTAGAATGGGTCATTTCAATAACCAAAGGAACTTCATGGGTTGGGATACACCATAATAGTGCACACGAGGGATCTATGTAATACAGGTGTCCTACAATGATTCGAAACCATTGAATATACATTGCCAATTTAGGACGAGCCGAAGTAGAAGTATTAGTCGGGGGGTTTCCACTGGTGAGAAAGGTCAAAAGAGTTTCATAATACGAAGGTGCCACTGGGAGCTCTTGACCATCATCTTGGACCAAATCAGTCGCATAGATAGCAAGGGTAGTATCATCAATTCCACCGAGAAATTCACTAGACTCAAGCCGAGATAAGAAATCAGCTAGCACATGTGCTGACCCTAGACGATGGACAATCACATAATCAAATTCTTGTAGTAAAACACCCATCTGGCTAATCTACCCCATAAATGTTGCTTATGGATAAGATAAACTAGAGCAGCATGATCCACATGAAAGATAAATTGGCATCCCAGCAAATAATGCCAGAATTTCTTCACCGAATAAACCAAGCCCCGACATTCACGTTTAGTGATGCAATAATTTCACTCTGCAACAGCTAATTGTGGACTAGCATAATAGACAGGACGAAACCACTTATCTTGGTGTTGCATGAGCACACTACCGATGACACTATCTGATGCATCCACAAAGACATGGAACGGAAGCTTCCAGTTTGGCGCTTGTAGTATAGGAGCCTGGGTAAGAGTTTTCAATCGATCAAAGGCAATTTAGAACTCCTCAGTCCACATGAAGGTTTGGGGATTGCTAGTGATCAACCGATTCAGGGGTATGGCTAAATATGCAAGCCACTGTAGATGCTGCCCATGCCAGCATATTTGGCCAAGGAATCGCACAACTTCCTTTGGTGTCGTAGGGGCAGGTGCATGTAACACGGCTTACACTTTATCTGGATCCACTTGAATGCCTTGCTTTGAAATAATATGACCAAGCAACTTGCCACAGGAAACCAAAAAGAACGACTTGTTGGGATTTAAGCACAACCAAAATTCTCGACACTCAGAAAAGCCACACCATAAGTGATAGAGGTGAGCCGATGTGTCCGTGGATAATGAAAAATCATCTAGATACACTTGCATAAAGGTGGTTAAGTAGGGAGAAAAAATTTTTGCATGCATTGTTGGAAGGTACTAGAGGCATTGCAAAGACCAAACCACATCGCCATACATGCATATACACCCCAATTTGTAATAAATGCAGTCTTCGGTATATCCATTTCCGCTATGCACTATGCAGGTGATCGCAATGCGGGTGGATCGGGTCCGGTCGTGGCACACACAGGGTGTATGAAGCTAATGAATGTTGGTCACATAACTCAGTTTCAAAACGAAGAATGGTCCAATATTGGAGCTTCTTATACACTTTCAGAAACTAATCAATATATATGGGTATGTATGGACTATATGCATGCAAGTGAATTATGATGATAGAGTTTAATCACAAGCTCAATGAAACATCCTCACTGGTTCAACATAATATTGTGGAGCCTTCTCACACATAGAAGAAAATAGAAGACATGTAAAAATACTTAAGAGATTGAGAGACAAGAGACAAGAGACAAGTGACACGTGACATGAATTAAAAGGATTTGAATTAAGATACATATATAAGATTGCCGTGATACGTCAAGCTAAGCAGTATACTGATCAAAGGTGGTTCCGACCTTCAAACCATGACAGTTCAGTCGAATGTCACACGTAAGAAGATGAGTTCCACTTCATTGACCCTATGTATGTCTAGGCTCGTAACGTCTAACTAAAGAAGTCTAAGACTCATTAAAACCAGCTCTAACTCACTCACACGCTCCACCGAGGGTGAGTAAAGATAGAGATGCTGGTTTCAAGAGCCTATCCTAGATTGGAGTTCTAACTTAAATTTGAAACTAGGTACTATACTCATACTAACCCACCTTGGATCCTCACTCGCTCAACCGAGGGTGATCGTCTCAAGGAAACCTTAAGCTAGCAAGAGCCCTATGGATGCCTAACCATGATGCTCTAGGAGTTTGGAGGGGGGTTTATATAGTTTTTTGAATGAATTTGGTGGATCTAGAGAAATCAACTCTCAACTCTAGGATCACTACTTTCGATTACAACCATTTGATTAATCAAATCAATAGCTTGGAATTGTTCTTTTTATCAAATCTAGTGTAAAGGAGTGAAATTTAGGCGCCTTCATTCTCCACCATTGGATCTCGGGACGATCTGGACCGTCGGATCAGTGCTGACATCAATTCGGATAAGATAAGCCACTATTTTTGGAGAAACTTTGCATTATTGATCTTTAACTGTCAAAAAAGTCTTCTTTGATGAAAAAACTCGTGGATCCTCCTTCCTTTATGCTTTAGTGCATCTCCACCCTTGAATATGAGCTCATCTTGACCGTACAACATGGTTCAATCATATTTTGACATGTGGCAGTCCTTCAAGCCTTTAATTTTCTTATTCTAGAAAATTACGATGACCTTGAAAACTCGATTTTGTGCTCTTTGACCCTTCAAATATCCTTTGATGAAGATAAAAGTTTGTAGGAATATGTTTTAAAAGGCCTCCTTTAGGAATATGCAAAAAAAACTCCCATCTGAATCTTCCTTGTACAAGTTTGAGTACATTTGGAAGCTTGCAAGGTGGCATTAAGGTGTCTAGGAAGCTCTGATAGCCTTGAAACTTTGTACAAATATGTAGCCATATATGTTCTTTATACATGCCAAACCATATGGCTAACAAAAATTCCTATACAAAATTTTGTGGGGTCTAAGTGGAAAAATTATATTTTTTACAAAATGCACATGGCATATCAATGTGCTAGAAAATCCATTTTCATGTGAAATTCGGGCTATAGACTGCATTTGATAGGCTTTACAAGTATATGAATTTTCATGTGATTTGGAGACATTGAAATTTTTGCCCTAATTTCCAAAGTTTGACCAGCTTTGACTACTACCGTGGATTTGCTCGACTTCTTCCAAAGTTTGCATGTGAACTCCCTTTGACATCCTTGATGCATCTTGGACTTCTTAGGGAATTCTGGCTACCTTCACCGAATGTAGTTCTTGTAGGTTTTCATGAGTGAGAGAGGAGAGAAAATCTCGACGACATTCGCCCCCACTAAACCTGCGATTTCTCCGGAAGCGCCACTCTAGTATCTGTGAAAAACAAAAAGTTCGAAGCATCAAATTATTTTATAGGCAACATACATGGAAGGAAAAATTGATCATATGCATGAATGAGTAGGCAACGTGACATGAAGCAAAATTTGCATGAAAGAAAGAATTGAAATACGCAACATGAATATACATGAACAAATATGCAACATATATACAAATCAACAAGCAACATTGACAACAAGAAAGAAAACAAACAAGCATCAATATGAAGTGGAAGTGGATGTATTGAGTCGTTTTAAGCATCAGTTCCTCTCATCTTGAAGAAAAATTTGTACCTTTTTCATAAAGCAATCTACCTCAAATACGATTATAAACAAAGATTTAGGATTTTCAAGAGACATCTTTCATCTTTAGCTTATTTTAGATCAAATCCTTTCCTACATAAATATGAATATGCTCTTTCTCTAATAACATGCAAGGAAATCTAACTAAACTCCACTAATGCATAAATCTGCCTATATAGTCCGTGATTTATTCTACTATGCCTCTTTATCCTCCTTTGGCTTGCTCTTTTTTTTTTGATGATGATGATGATTCAGAAACTTTATAGTTACGATCACTTTTTTGGGGTGGAAGGAAGTGTAAACTTCCTGGTAATATGTAGCAGCTTTTTTTTTTAATGACGGGGAAAAATTAAACCCCGATACAAGGTACAACCATTTTTTATGACGGAGAACAGTCGTTTAAACTTCGATACAAGTGTTGTGAGATGGACTAAGGATGTAGAAACATGCAATAGCAGGAGCTAGGATTTCAATAGTTATGCTTTTGATACAAGATACATATGCATGTTTATATATGAAAGTCATGTCACCAAAATACACCTCCAAATCTACATGCCCTATCTTTCCACAATCGTAGATTATAATCAATTTCTTAGTAGATAAGTTACTACTTAAGATACAGTTTTACACAAGTAGAGAAGTCATCATTTGCCCCTTTTTTTTTTACTCAAGTGATGTGGATATGCAATGCAATGCAAAGACTGAAAACAAACATGCATGAAACAAGAACGGAAAAAAAGTAGAATGAAAAAAAGAAAGCAACATGAACTTGAAAAATTAATGATATTTTTATATGTTTTTGTTTATTTATTTATTTATTTATTATTATTTTTTTAATAACATGGATACTCCTGTTTATGAATCGGCCTCATTGTTGTCATCTTCTTCACTGTCCTCATCCAAAATGTACTCATCATTATCACGTTTCTTGAATAGCTTTATCCTTTTACCTGCAATCAAAGTTTTTAGTGCAACACCATTTAATTCACAAAGAGCATGTGTACCATTGTTGTTGACTTTTGCTACAATGTATGGCCCAAACCACCGTTGAGTGAGCTTTTTGCGTGCATCATATTGAGAGTCAAATGTACTATCATAAATGAGCACCCAATCTCCTATTTCAATTGGTTTAGGACGCAATCGATGAGTTTTATCAAAATAATGCTTGTTCTTCATTCTAGATTCTCTTAATTTTTCAACGGCGTCATCAAGTCTTAATTTACCTTGTTCTAACTGTTTAATGCGCAAAATCAAAAAATCATGAGTTGACATGTTTTCAGACCAAGGTAAATTTGACCATGCAAAAATATGAGACTGAATTGAAAACAATGGTTTTTGACAGTACATGAGTTCAACATGCATATATCCAATAGTACATATGCATGTCATTCTATCTGCCCAAAGTGCAAAAGGTAAGAATCTAGGCCATTGTTTAATGTCACCGTTACATGCTTCAGATATGGCTTTCACAATAGGTGGATGCGCTCTCTCTATTTTACCATTGGCCTTTGGATTATATGCAGTAGTGAGAGACAAACGAATACCATGATGCTCAAAGAACTCTTTAGCTTCTCTCGCATTTAACTCTCTAGGATCGGCAACTACTTTCTCTATGTACCCAAAGGGACTTATGACATCTTCAAGCAAGAATTTGCAAACATTGTAAGTGGTGTTAGATCGTAGTGCACATCCCTCTACATGATTAGTTAAGTCTTCTCTTGCAAGTACAATGTAAAGCATTTTGACAATACCTTTAGGCATAGTTACAAGATCTACTACCCACTTGTAGTGAATACAAGGTGGATAAGTAGGATGCAACGGATCTCTATGTTTGACTGATGAATGAAGTTGACAAGTAGAACATGTAGAAACATAGCTACTAATGTCAACATACATCCTAGCCCAATAATAGGTACTTCTAATTTTTTCATATGTTCCAAAAAATACTTTGTGACCTGCCCATAATGTCTCATGCATTTCCTTCATTACTTGCAATTGAAGCCCTTGGTTTCCTAGGACTCGTTGTGGATTCTTAACCTTACCCTTAGCATGTCTCCAAAGATAACCGTTACATAGGAAAAAGTTATAAGCTCGTTTCCTAATGTTACAGAATGTATTCATAGTCTAGGTACGTAATGGTTGTAGTGTACTTAGATACTTTCCTATGTCTCTCCATTCATTTTCGTACTCAGACTCATGAAATTTCTCATACTCATATATATGTGGAACATAGTCAACTAAATTCACAGCCTTTATTAGATCACTTTCAAGATCATCATCAAATCTAGCTCTTGATAACATATCAGCAATTGAGTTTGACTTACCTGAAATATGAACTAACTCACGATTTATGAACTTAATATATGAGATCCATCTAAGCATGGCTATATCAGGAGATGAACAATTGGCTATCATTCCAATGAGAGGCAAACAATCAGTCTCAACTTTGACATTTGCACCAATGAAATATTCTTTGTCTGTTTTCAAAGCTGTTACCATACCCCATAGTTCTCCTTTGATCGGTGGATATTTTCGTTGCATTTCATGTAGAATTTTGGCACCAAACCTAATTGCATATCTATTCCCTTCACTATCATCTTGACTTATGACCCAACCTATACCAATGGGACTAGTATCAACAGTCAATATAATAGGTTTCGTCCAACAATAAGAACCTCGTTAACACCAAAAATAGATTATTCTATGGAAAATGTGAGACCTACCTCTTCAAATCGTTGAAATATTCTTTCACAATTAGAGATATGGTCAAGAACAAATTTACGGCATCTAGATGAATCTAAAGTAATGTCCTTTACACGTTCCTCACTCCCTTTAACTGGAATATCATCAATGAATGGCATACTTATATGAGGCATAAAATCATGTAAGACCATATTCATAGCACTCATCATATGAGCCACATAATTAGTCACTCCTTGAGGTAAGGTACACATTTGCACTAAGCCTAAAGGAGTTTTTAGTGTGGTTATGTCATGACTGTCAATAGCTAATTGAAATTGGTCATATCCAAAATATAAATCACCCATTGAATAGATAGAATGTCCCGAAAATGATTTAGCAAACTCATCTACAATGGGTCCTATTCCTACATTCCTTATGGTGACTTTATTGACGGGTTGGAGATCTTGAATAAAACGTAGTTTCCCATTCTTTTTAGGCACAATGAACCATCAATTTGAGTAAGGTGCAAAAGATGGCTCTAAAATTTTAATGTTTTTCTTCTCCTTAAGTAGTTTCATTAGCTCAGGTAAGTGAGCCTTTGGAACTGGTATAGGGTGAAGACTCCATGGAATATGTGGAATAGTAAAGATTATCATGGGTGCAACTAGCTTAGGATCTACACAACCAATCTCATGAGGATACATAGTAAAGGCTTTTCCATGACTCCGTATAACTCTCTCAAATTTATCTCTCTCTGCTGGCAAAAGAAAGTCATCATCTCTACCAATTTTCACCTGTTTGATTATCTCATCCGTGAATGTATGTCCTATGTTTTTTCTATCCCAAAGAATTGGATCATTTTTCACATCAATAATTTTTTCATTACTTCCTTAAGGTAATGGTTGAGCTATGGGTTTGATTTTTTTTTCTACAATTTTGTTCTTTGTTTCAACTAAGGCATCATGTGTTTGGTTAAATTTTGAGTACTTGTCAACATTGAGAGCATTTTCCTAGATTAGAGCATACTCATCAAGGGAAGAAAGAAGAATAATATGGGAATTAGAATTTTGTTGAAGACATAACTCTAACTCCTCAAGAGTAGAGAAACAATGAGATGTTTCAATCACATGCTCAATGTTCTCATCATGTTCCATGATTTTGTTGTTTTTATAATTTTTTTGGGCTTTTTGGATAAAAGACTTGGACAATTGACTCTTATGAAGAAAATCTAATCTAGAATGTGGAAAACAAAGTGACAAACTATTGTACATGTTGGTTGGATGCGAGATGTCAAACCAATATCCACTGTTGTTGGGCTCAACAATGGATTCTATCCAAAATTCTGATCATATGTAGCTCCAAACATGAATCGAGGTGCACAATCACTACAAGCATGCTCATGACTCTGAGTAACAATAGGTTTCTTTCTAATTGACAATCGATTCCTAGGATGATTCACTCCTACCATCATGACTTGAAGTGATTGCATTCCATCCTTAGACTTAAATCTAGCATAGGTAGACCCATCATCCATGGCTTTAGTTTCCATATGACTCTCACAAATAAAGGGTTGACCTAAGAGAACTTCATAGGAGCAATTATCTTGAATAAAAAAGTGAAACTCTTCTGTGATTCATCCTATGGATATGGGCACACTAGCACAAGCTCCATACAGGGTACCTACACCATTATCTGCAGTTCTCATATGCTATCCACAATCTTTATCTATGGGCCATCGAAACTTATCATAGACTTCTCTTGAAATCACATTGATTTCAGAGCCGGAATCTACTAATGCATTTACAATGATAGTGTTCTTATCATTTCCTATTTTAACATGCATCTCTGATGTACCTTTAGACCAAAATTTCCTTTTAAAGTGACTTTCAGGATTGTTTTCATGATTTCCATGGTCAGGTTGAATAGGTCCTAAGAAATTTTTATTAACATTTACTTCATCATCATCAAAGTACTCTTCATGAGATTCATCAAAGTTTAAGGCTTCATTCATAGTTTGATCTTGATCTAGAGAATGTTGCATCTCAGTATCTAGATTAAGCGAAAACCTCTTCCTTTTAATTAGGCCAATAAAGTTATCTTTAAAAACAGGCTTTGCAATAGAGAAAACTTGTTTTATAGTCACTTGACTCTTAAGAAAAATGTCATCTAAAATCTCCATAGGATCTCTTTTTCTCTCAATTTTTGAAATCAAGATGGCTTTAGGTTTTCTCTTTGGTTTCTTTTGTTTTTGCTCAGGATCTTGTTTTTGTTCATGTTCTCGTGTTTGTTCTTTAGTTTGTTTTGATCGTTCTTGTTTATCTAAAGGCTTTGGTTCTCTTTTTCTTATCATTGTCTTCTTCTCTTTTTGTTTCTCCTCTTGTTTTTGTTCATTGGGTTGTGATTCTTGTTTATTATCTTTGGATTATGATGTTTCTCCTTGCTCTATGATTGTTTCTATTCCCTCTGAGGTTTGTTTTCGAGTCACTCTTCTTTCACTAGGCTCAACTTCATCTCTTTTTCATTTTTCTTCTACATTGGATATATGAGAAATAAGAGATTGATCTTCTATCGGTGATTCCCAATCCGTTATTCTCCTAATCTCATCTCGTGCTCTTACTAAAGCCTCTATGGAAAAATCACCTTCCTTTTTCGGTTTACTTGATTCTACTTGTTGCTCATCAAGAGCTTCTAATTTCACTCCTCTAGTTCCTACATCCGTTATGATTATATTTTCATAGTGTTTTTTCATTCCTCCCTTACCATAATTTCCTTGCAAAGGTAGCCTAGATCAATAGTCACAGATTTTCTTCTCTATGTCTATTACTAGTCGTTGCTCCTTAGCAGCCTTCAATAGTTCACAATCTCTCAAAAAGTGCTCTAACGAATCACACCAAGGACACCTACGAGGGCCATGCACAAAACCATTTTGATTTTGAGGATTTTGATTAACTTGTCGTGGGAAATTTTGAAATTGAGGATTTTGTTCATAAGTTATTGCTTGAACAGGATAATTAGGATTTTGAAAAGGCAATTGATGTATTTGAGGAGCTTGGGGAGCAACATGTGGTACTTGAGGTGCAAGAGGAGCTTCCATATTATACGGTTGATGATTCTAAAAATTTTGATTTTGAGGATTTTGAAAAGCTATTTGAGAAGCTTGAGGATACATGTTTTGATACATTTGAGGATTTTGCACATGAGGATGAGGATTTTACATTGAAGGATTATGCATTGGAGGAACTTGATATGCTTGAGTAGGAGCTACTTGTGGATTTTGATTGGTAGCTATAACATGTTGATTAGGCTCTTGAAAAGACATTGGGCTCATTTGATTTTGGAAAGTTTTGGTGTAATTAGATTGTAAAGCATCTATAGTCTTGGCCAAATTGGACTGTGTAGCAATAAGACTTTCCATTTGCTTAGTGAGAAATTCCACTTGAGATTGTTCAACTACACTTTTATTTGGCTCTACTTTAAAACCTTGAGTAGGCTCCATCATTTGAGGAATAGGAGTAGAGTCAAAAATCATAGCATGGGATTGTTCTCTAACTTGATCCTTAGTTTGTGGAGGGCTAGCTTGAGGAAGACTAGTTTGCTCATAAAGCATGGATTGTCTTTCATGTCTATGGGCTACAACCTCTACTACTTTACGCACTTTTTGCCAATTCTCAGTTAGACCATAGCGCTTATCCGGTTCTTCTAATCGCCGTTCAACTTCCCTACGAGTTTTAGGATGAAGAAGCTTAAGAAAATTGATCACAAGATCAAGTTCCAAAGTTATCTTATCCTCATCAGGAAGTTGTTCATAGCGTATAATATACTCATTTTGTAAGTGAGTAATAGAGCTACTAGGCTTTGGTGAATTGACCCATTGTAAGAATCCATCCCGATTATGTTGGCTATAATCTTCAAGATAGAATTCTTTGAGCATCTCCTTTCTAAAATCACTCTGAAGAAGACTATCATATTGAGTGACACGGTTTATGATAGAGCTATCAGCAATTCGTTCAATGAATGATATCAAAAGATCTTCGGGAAGAACAAAAATCATAGCTTGCTCTTCAAACAAATCTAAGTAGCTTGTGATGTTGATGCCATTGAATTTTCCCTTCTCTCTCAACATAGAAGAGACTATTCTTTGGCCTTGTTTCTCAACAATAAGGGATTTGAATCCTTCCTCCATCTTATGTGAATAAGCAAGTGGTGCATGATGCTCTAGATCTCTCACAAATGCGTTTACTTCACGATGAAGATGTACACAATACTGTGAGAAATCTAGTGCAACACTCAAGACTAATGATGATGATATGATGAGGATGAAAAATATGAAACAAAGGATATGGATCACAACCTCCCAACAAGATCAGAAGCAAATGCCACAAAGCATTTCACGTCGGGTTCAAATGTGGAGGTGATCGCAATCCGGGTGGATCGGGTCCAGTCGTGGCACACACAAGGTGTATGAAGCTAATGAATGTTGGAAGGTTTAAGGAAATGAAAGTGAAATTAATGTTGAGTATGGAGAAGAGAGAGATGTTGAAATGATTATGGGAATGGGAATGTAGGAGTGCAAGTTAGATCTATGAACATGACTGATAAGAATGAAAGAGAACCATACAAACGAATCAAATTTGGAAGGAAGAATGGTCCATTGAAGGATCTTCTTAAACACTTCCTAATTCTAATCCATATGCATAGTCTTCTTTGGATGATATGTGTTAGGCCGCCGTATTGGCACATTGTAATTTTATATTCTTATATACCGCACGCACCGAAAGGGCGTAGCAAAGTGATGTAACCCTTTTATTCATTAATGAAGAGACATGACGTTGTTCTCCGGTGGTAGAGGATACGGGATCGCCAGATTGTCTCTCTGGGTGATTTGCAACCTTGTGGAGACTTCGTGGTGCAGATTACAGGTATTCTGAGTACTGTCACTCTATCTTGTTGACTCACAGTAATTCTTTATTAACATAGTAATGTTATGTTCACGTTAATAAGTCTGTGCGACTGTGATCATTAATGTGTGCATTAAATATGGTGTGAGGAACAACTGAAATACGAGCAGTAGTACGATGTAGAAGAAGTATACTGGATAGTAGTGTGATGCTTAATTTGATAGTTAAGTTGGGAAAATCAGTTAAAGGGCCTCTGCATTGTCAGACCCCTACCATCCCCAACAACCCGAAAAGAGATTAAAAAGCGGATGTGATGGAAGTCCCCTTTTTAACACTGGTGCCGTCTGTGGGAAGATGGCAATGGATTGAGAATAATCAGTAAAGGTAGAGCAGTGCATAAGGCAAGCGGTGCAGAGGTGATATATGCCGGTTACTCGGTCCGGCGAGTCTTATCCGAAGTATAGGAGAGACAAGCATCCCTGGGCAGTTCCGAATCTATTAGGGACACCCCCACGCGATAGAAGTGCAGGCCATTTAAGCCTAGTTGTCGAAGGATCGGAGCCAGTTCGCTGTGATTTCGGTACCAGTTTGGTGACACATGATGAGATTCCGATAGATTCCGATGTGATTCCGGTACACTCTGAAGAAGGTCCAGTGACTTCTGAGTGTACAGAGTCACAGTGCGCAGTTGGTTTGGTAGTATCTGGTCAGAATCCGACTACTTTCGGTGATAAAGTTGTGTTACCAAGTGAGACCGTTTTCGGTGAAAAGATAACCTACTGCGGTGAAAGTTCGATAACTTCCGGTGGGAGTTCGGTACCATTTAGTGGGAATTTGAAGTTTTTTGGTGACACCGCAGTACTACTTGGTGGATCCTTGTTACGTTCACCACTGTTCGGTGCAAGCCTCTCTAGTTTCGATACCAAGGCTGAGGACAGGTTATTCGATTTGGAGATAAGTAAGAGATTCAACACCCTTTTTGAACCGGAAGGTGAGTAGTCGGACAATACAGATTCTGAAGGACAAGAGATACCTCCTCAACAGATAGATAATAGCAACACTACTCACAATAGCACTATGAGTGGTTCACAGTCTCAGCAGCAGACACCTCCACAGCCCCAACCGTAGTTTCACCAACAGCAACAGCAGCCGCAACCAATTATACCAGTTCGACCGGTTCCAACAAGAGTGACTTATACCAAGTTCGGTGGCTTCCCGGGTGACGACCTTGATGCACATGTGCGTACCTTTGAGATAAGCTATGCAGTGTTGAATCATCCACCTGATCCGGCGTACAAGGCTATCGTATTTCAGGCCACCTTATTTAATGAAGCAGCTAGATGGTTGACTGAGTATGATAGTAATCATTTCATTAACTATGATGCTGTTAGGGATGCATTTTTACAGAGGTTCCGATTGAAGAAAAATCGTGCCGAAATCTTTGACTATTTGTAGAACGATCGACAGAAACCGCATGAGACTGTTCAGGAATACACAACATTGTTTCGAACTCACTTAAGGTAGCTACCTCCGGCACATGCTAATCTACCGGACGATGTTATAACCCAATGGTTCATTAACGGACTGAGTCCGCAACTTAAACAAATCATGATCATCCGCTATGTGGGTGCAATGACACTGGATGTTGTTATTGCGATGGCCCTGCAACTAGAGCATAAAGTTGGAGGATTTACAGAAGACTTGGAATGGGTGAAGGCCAGTAAGAACGTAGTGGATGATCCGACTAAATAGATGTATTGCACCAAGTGCAAAAATCCAGGGCACACCAGTGCTACATGTGCCCTTAACTAGATGTATTGTGCCATCTGCGACACAACAGGACACTCAACGGAAAACTGCATGTATAATGCCAAGGTGCAGAGCAGAGCAGCTGTAAATGCCATCATACAAGAACCAGGCCAGCCAGCAACCCATTATGTGCCACCAGAGATGCGAACCAATCAGACGCAAGGATACAGGAATTACAGGGGTCAACAGAACACCAATTTTAATTCAAATCGATGGCAGGTAGGTACATCAGTGGAAGGTACTTCTCTTCCACCACCTCGATGTCATTTTTGCGACGAGGTTGGCCACATCCGTAGATTTTGCAAGGATGCAGTAGAGTACGACAAAAGGAAGAAGGAGCGACAAAGTCCAATGACCAACATGGTCTATATTTCACCAGTCGAATCACAAGCAGTAGTTGTTCAGACAAGATCGGGTAAGCAGCTACAACCTGCAGCTAAAGTGTTCCAGCCTGGTATTCGTGAGCAGCAACGAATGTATACAAAGGCTGGTTAGTGGATAGCAAAAGAGCCAACTATGTTTCTTGATCCAATTCGAGTAGCACAGGTTCCCTTGCCTAAGGCAAGATCGAATGAACAAAATTCTACCCCAGCAACACCAGAATCATCATCAGAATCGGTGAGAAGTACGGTCCAAATAGATTAGGTATGGGATATCCTATCTAAGGCTTCAATTACACTCCCTTTGGGAGAGTTGCTCGCCTTGGTGCCAAGAGTTAGGCAGCAATTCCAACAGCAGGTTAGTCCTGGATCATCCTGTACTCCGACGACTGCAACAATACAACCGGAAGCTGATTCTACGGTGGATCATTTAGTCCCATTGATCATTGTCTCGCATAAAAAAAAAAGATTACCCAAGTTCTAATTGATTGTGGGTCGGGTGTGAATATTGCAACTGCAGCTCTCTGCAAAAAATTGGGTTGGACCCAATTTGAGCCCGTCCAATTTTTTGTACGAATGGCAAACCAATCCCGCGTCCACCTGGTGGGACTAGTGCGGAATATCCCGATGACCTTGCAGGGTACCACGTTCAAAATGACTTTTGTAGTTCTCGAACTACCGGAATCCAGCCTTGATTACAATCTACTTTTCGGTCGACCATGGTTGAAACAAGCCAAAGTTGTACAAGATTGGTCAGCACAGAGTTAACTTTCAAAGATAATAACCCTAAATATGTAGTTAAATTGGATGCCATGCAACCTTGTGAGCTTCATGCACGACCATATGTAGCGGAGCCGGTCCATATGCTGGATGGATTATCTAATGATGAGGAAGAAGCATTCCTGAAGACCAATAAGGATCTGATCTCATTAGGTACAGTAGATCTCCAGTCGGTAGCAGACAAGTGGAGTCCGGTAGCCTGTACGATTGTACCAGTGACCGGAGATGCAGAAGTAAATGATGGTGTTGCTATGGATGGGGCCACTTTACATCACCTCTTGTAGTCCGCTGATGATCTGGTAAAACCTCAAAAATTTTATGTACCAGAAGATCAGTTAGTAACATATAATTTGGGTGATGCGGTTAACCTACGACCCGTTAAGATTAAGGCAGGATTGTCAGAGACATTTCAAGATGACTTGATACGCCTTCTGCGTGAGTTTTCCAATGTTTTTGCTTGGGACTATCGAGATATGAAAGGTCTGGACCCGAGGATCTATCAACATCGGGTAGTGCTCAAACCGGAGGCGAGGCCAATCAAATAGTCCAGTTACCGAATGAACCCCAATTATGCAGCATAGGTGAAAGCAGAACTTGATCGGTTACTAAAGGTGGGATTCATTGTCCCAATTGAGCATGCTGAATGGGTATCTCCAATTGTGATCGTCCCGAAGAAAAATAAACAGCTGCGCATCTGTGTTGATTACCGGAAACTGAATGCTGCCACTGTCCCGGATCCATTTCCTCTCCCCTTTCTGGACACAATGCTTGACATGGTGGCAGGGCACGAGATGTATTCATTTTTGGATGGATACAGTGGCTATAATCAGGTGAGGATGGCAGAACAGGACATACCTAAAACAGCTTTTATCACGAACTGGGATGTTTATGCTTGTATTGTAAGGTGGTTTGGGTTAAGGAATGCTCCGAGTACGTTTCAACGATGCAAGAAGTTTTTTCACCCTACTTGACTACTTTTATGCAAGTATATTTGGATGACTTTTCCTTATTTGGAAAGATAGCGGCGCACCTCTATCATTTACGGTGCTGCTTTGAAAAATGCCGTGAATACCAGTAATGCCTAAATCCGATAAAGTCTGTTTTTGCGGTCTCTTGTGGCAAACTACTCGGACATATTATCTCTGCACAAGGAATACAAGTTGATCCAGATAAAGTTGCAGCCGTGTTGGAGGCACCAGTCCCTACGACATAGAAAGAAGTTATGTGCTTTCTGGGCCAAATCCAGTGTCATGGCAGACATTTACGGTGGTTAGCCCATTTAGCAACACCACTTAATCGGCTTATGACTAGCGCTCTACGGCAGTACGAATGGAGTCCAGAGTGCCAAACTTCATTTGATCGTTTAAAAGTTTTATTGATGCAGGCCCCAATTTTGCAACCCCCTGATTGGGATCGTCCGTTCCATGTCTTTGTGGATGCATCGGACATCGCCATTGGAAGTGTGCTCATGCAGCAAATGGATAAATGGTTTCGAACTGTATATTATGCAAGTCGTTGATTAGCCCCTGCTGAAAGAAACTATTCAGTGACCGAAAGAGAATGTCTCGGGTTGGTGTACTCTGTGAAGAAGTTTTGCCATTATTTGTTGGGCCGAAAATTCACCTTCCACGTGGATCATGCCGCACTTGTGTAGTTGGTCCGGCAGCAACATTTAGGTGGTCACTTGGCTCAATGGCTTTTATTATTACAGGAGTTCGATTATGAAGTTATTCATCGACCCGGCACAGCACATGCCTTGGCGGATTTTCTATCTCGGTTGGATTCCGGTGAAGCTCCGGTGGTGGTTGATGATACTACACCGGCCATTTACACTACGGAGCCAACTATTGAAGAATCTATAGAACCTCTTGTTCCCCCTACGTACTACGATACGTTACTAACTTTTCTAACTGATGGGTGTCTTCCTCATAATACTTCCCCTTCTCTACGGCGGAAATTTGCAGTTTACAGTTGCAGATTCCGGTTGATTGTAGGTCAACTATACTACATGGATCATAGTGGTGTTTTACTTCGATGTATCCCACACATGAAGCAGAATCGGTTATTGCTATGGCTCATTCATTACCCTCTGGCGGACATTTCGCAGCTGACCTTACTCACCGTAAAATTCTCCAAATTGGGCTTTGGTGGCCTACCATGTACAAAGATGTGACTCAGTTTATGCAGTAGTGTGATACCTGTCAACGGTCTGGACAACCATTACAGCGGCACTTCTTTCCCCTTCAACCTGTCTTACCTCTGGACCCTTTTCAGAAGTGGGGTCTAAATTTTATTGGTCCAATAACACCACCCGCGACCCTCACCAACAATCGCTACATACTGACTTGTACCGATTATGCCACTCGGGGAGTGGAGGCTTGGGCATTACGGTCGGCCACAGCAGTTTCGGTGGCCAAATGTCTGATGAAGGACGTTTTTCCTTGCTATGGGTTGCCTCTCGAAATCGTTACGGACCAAGGTACACACTATGCTAACCACTTAATGCAAGTATTGACCGAGACATTTCAGATTGTCCACAAATTCATCTCACCTTATTATCCCCGTGCCAATGGTTTGGCGGAGAGTACCAATAAGACTTTGTTGACTATGCTCCCTAAATTGCTTTTGGAATGTCCAGAACGTTGGGACCAATTACTACTTGAAGTTTTGTGGGCTTACTAGACTACGTACAAGGTAGCTATTGGCATGACCCCATTCAAGCTAGCTTATGGATTCGAAGCTATTGCACCAATGGAAGTAGTAGTGCCGAGTCTACGCATTGCTTTAGCTCAAAAATTGCTACCGGAAGAATCCTTGCCATTTCGGTTGGATACACTCATATCATTGGATGAACAGTGTTGGGAAAGTTTTTTGGTACTTCAAGAAGTTCAGCTTCGTCAAGCTCGTACCCATGATCATTTCCTCAAGACCCCTGTGTTTAAGGTGGGGCAATTGGTGTTATTTTACAATGCTAAAGCAAATCGGTCTGCTGGAAAATTTAAATTACGGTGGTTCGATCCATACCGAATTATTGAGCAAGTGGGACCCGCTACTTTTAGGTTGGCCACCTTAACCGGAGTTCCCCTTCCAAAAGTGATTAATGGATCTAAGCTTCACCCATATTCGAAATTGGCCAATCACAAATGACATGTACCTTGTCTTTTTCGCGTGTCATTTTTTTATTTCTTTCCCCGCATTTCAGTTGACCACTGATCGTAATCTCCTTGTTATAATATCTAAATATGATTAATCACCGCCCTGTGTTACTATTTCTGTTTTTGCATGCATGCCATAATTATGAAGGGTATCATTTCAATACCGCGTGATGATTAGGGTTTTCGATCGCTTCATGATGCCCGTGTGCCTACTTAATCTTGTTTCTTTTACTGATAATCGTTACTACGTTTGTGTGCTTGTGTGTGTTCGTTGTCGTCTGTATTCTTGTGCTCACTTGTGCGCACCATGGAAGCTTTAGCGAGTGTCGCTACTTTCCGTGCATGACTCACTCCAGAAGTGAGTGAGTATTTGCGCACTCGAGGTTTGTTGAATTTCGCTGAATTGCCTTGGCATTCAGTGGAGTGTCAACCATTTTATGCGCAAATTATTGCTACCATCACCTCTACACTTGCTACAGAGCAGTGTTGGCCCATCGCCTGCTTACCATCCTGCGTTGTTATTACTTAAGCTTCGTTTGCTGATGCTTTTCGCCTCCCTATGGAAGGATTGGAGAATGGTCCACTTCTTCCTATAGCCACCATGAAAGAGTTGTTCCCCCGGCACGCATCCAATGAGTATGCCATTCTGTGTAGAACCGAACCAGAGCGAACTGCTCTGCAATTTTTAGTTGCTATTTTGAAGTTGCAAAAATGCACTTATGGTATCTTGCACCCCTTCTATTCGATGATAGACATGGCTTCTAGCATGTCTGTGAATTTTGCTTCTTTTTATTTCCGGCGCATTCACCGTGAATGTGTTGCGGTTATTAAACAAGTCAATAAGGGTGACCTTCCCGCATTCTCGTCTACCCCATATCCTTACTTTTCTTTTTCTGGTGCTCCAAGTTGCGCAACCGCCTCCAACCGCTCCCATCTTGTTCCATGAAGAATCTACTCAAGTGCTCGAAGACGCGGATGATGACGATGAGGATCTATTTCAACTTCTTCACCGGAAACACAGACGTATAAGTCCCTCTGAGAGCCAGGTGCAGGGATCAACGGCTGGCAATGAAGAAGAAGTCTTCCACGACACTGCTACATCCATTCATGTCGATTCTTCCGATCCTTCTTCTCCAATTAAGCAGCAGGAACAAGGTGCCCATACCGGAAACTGTGAAGAAGTTTCTGCTCGGGAGGATTCTCATCAGCAGACTCAAGAAGATGTGAAGGAAATTATTGCAAAAGTTCTTAACGAAGTTATTGTCCTGGTTGAAGCTGTGATTGACTGAACCGAAGCGACAAAATAGAATCCAACTGGTATACTTTTGCTTCCGAATACCCTTATCCTACTTACTTCCCCCATGAATCCTATCGAGCCTGTTGTCCCCGTCGACTCTGTTGTTCCCGACGCACCCGCTACTTCATCGTCTTCTCCCAATTACTCTCCACCACCTTCCCCTCACCTATTATCAGCCTCTTCATCCCACCCACTTCCTCCTCTTACTCTTCCGGCTCCAATGTTTAATGAATTAGAATCAATGGGTCGTCTCTTGATCCAATTTTCTCAACAATTACCTCTCCAAATGAAGCTGGCAACTGACAGTATTCGGCAGGAACTCCAAGAGAAAGTTGACTTGTTAGAAGCCGATATCGCTTCGTTATAGGAAGAAGCAAACGTAGTTAAGGCCGAGAACCATGCTTTGCAGGTACAGGTTTAGCAACTTCAAACCAAGATTGCAGAGCAAGACTCCTTGATTGCCCAACGAGATGCTGCTCTGGCTGCGTTAAAAGCCAAGGATGTTCTTTTAATTGCTCGTGATGAAGAAATTAAGCAATTAAATCAGTTAATACAGGATAAGGAGGATGCTTGGATTGCTCTCAATAATCTTTTAGAAGAAACTTGCGCGGAGCTTGATGAGGTCATGCAGAGAGGACAAGAAATGGCTAATTTGGCTAAGCGGACTACTGCCGAATTATAGGTCGGCTCTATCGATCTTTTTCAGGCAAATTCTGCTCTAAAAGCACAGACGAGTCTAACCATTCAACTTAAGAAGGAATTAGAAAGGATTATGAGAGAAAGGGATGCATATTATAGGACAATTCAATATCAAGCTCAAGAATTGGAAAGCAGAGAGAAGCAACTAGGAGCTCAAGCCGAGAGATTGTCTTGAATTGATGTGCAAATTACGGATGTGAAGAAACAGAGAGATGCTACATTAGATAATGATTTCTATTTACAAGAAGCATTTTTGCAGACCCAGACCGATGCTCTATTTAGTCAGGTTCCGACAAGTTCAGTACGCACTGACACACAGTTGGTGGAGCCGGAAACATTAAAACTGATGTTGGATTCATTAAAATAGAAAATCACCAGAACCTTCAAATTAGCAAGAACCATGTATATCCAAGGCATCGTAGATGAGCCTTAATTTTGTTTTCTTTGTGGGTTCAAGTCCACCATGCGTGCCAGTGTTATGCCGCCGGATTGGCACATTGTGATTTTATATTCTCATATACCGCACGCACCTAAAGGGCGTAGCGAAGTGATGTAACCCTTTTATTCATTAATGAGGAGACATGATGTTTTTCTCCGGTGGTAGACGGGATCGCCAGACTATCTGTCTGGGCAATTTTCGACCTTGTGGAGACTTCGTGGTGCAGATTACAGATATTCTGAGTACTGTCACTCTGTCTTGTTGACTTACAGTAATCCTTTATTAACACAGTAATGTTAGGTTCACGTTAATAAGTCTGTGGGACTATGATCATTAATCTGTGCGTTAAATACGGTGTGAGGAATAACCGAAATACAAACAGTAATACGATGTAGAAGAAGTATATTGGATAGTAGTATGATGCTTAATTTGATAGTTAAGTTGGGAAATCAGTTAAAGGGCCTCTGCATTGTCAGACCCCTACCATCCCCAAGAACCCGAAAAGAGATTAAAAAGTGGATGTGATGGAAGTCCCTTTTTTAACATATGTATCCATTGATTCCTTACACATAAATCAGTTTCGAAAGGAAGAATGGTCCAATATTGGAGCTTCTTATACACTTTCAGAAACTAATCAATATGTATGGGTATGTATGGATTATATGCATGCAAGTGAATTATGATGATAGAGCTTAATCACAAGCTCAATGAAACATCCTCACTAGTTCAACGCAATACTGCGGAGCCTTCTCATACATAGAAGAAAATAGAAGAGATTTAAAAATACTTAAGAGATTGAGAGACAAGAGACAAGTGACAAGTGACACGGCGGTTCCGACCTTCAAACCATGAGAGTTCAACCGAATGTCACACGTAAGAAGATGAGTTCAACTTCATTGACCCTATGTATGTCTAGGCTCATAACGTCTAACTAAAGAAGTATAAGACTCATGAAAACCAGCTCTAACTCACTCACACGCTCCACCGAGGGTGAGTCAAGATAGAGATGTTGGTTTCAAGAGCCTATCCTAGATTGGAGTTCTAACTTAAATATGAAACTAGGTACTATACTCATACTAGCCCACCTTGGACCCTCACTCGCTCAACCGTGGATGATCGTCTCAAGAAAACCTTAAGCTAGCAAGAGCCCTATGGATGCGTAACCATGATGCTCTAGGAGTTTGGAGGGGGGTTTATATAGTTTTTTGAATGAATTTGGACCCTTGGATCTAGAGAAATCAACTCTCAACTCTAGGATCACTACTTTCGATTACAACCATTTGATTAATCAAATCAATGGCTTGGAATTGTTCTTTCTATCAAATCTAGTGTAAAGGAGTAAAATTTAGGCACCTTCATTCTCCACCATTGGATCTGGGGATGATTTGGACCGTCGGATCAGTGCTGACATCAATTCGAATAAGATAAGCCACTATTTTTGGAGAAACTTTGCATTATTCATCTTTAACTCGTGGATCCTCCTTCCTTTATGCTTTAGTGCATCTCCACCCTTGAATATGAGCTCACCTTGACCATACAACATGGTTCAATCATATTTTGACATGTGGCAGCCCTTCAAGCCTTCAATTTTCTTATTCTAGAAAACTGTGGTGACCTTGAAAACTGGATTTTGTGCTCTTTGACCCTTCAAATATCCTTTGATGAAGATAAAAGTTTGTAGGACTATGTTTTAAAAGGCCTCCTTTAGGAATATGCAAAAAAAACTCCCATCTGAATCTTCCTTGTATAAGTTTGACTACATTTGGAAGCTTGCAAGGTGGCATTAAGGTGTCTAGGAGGCTCTGATAGCCTTGAAACTTTGTACAAATATGTAGCCACATATGGTCTTTATACATGCCAAACCATATGGCTAACAAAAATTCCTATACAAAATTTTGTAGGGTCTAAGTGGAAAAATTAGATTTTTTACAAAATGCACATGGCATATCAATGTGCTAGATAATCCATTGTCATGTGAAATTCGGGCTATAGACTGCCTTTCATAGGCTTTACAAGTATAGGAATTTTCATGTGATTTGGAGACATTAAAATTTTTGCCCTAATTTTCAAAGTTTGAGGAGCTTTGACTACTACCCAGGATTTGCTCTATTTCTTCCAAAGTTTGCATGTGAACTGCCTTTGACATCCTTGATGCATCTTGGACTTCTTAGGGAATTCTGGCTACCTTCACCGAATGTGTTTCCTGTAGGCCTTCATGAGTGAGAGAGGAGAGAAAATCTCGACAACAGCGCACTTGATTATAACCACTGTAAATCCAAAACGGAATACATTTCTCGTCCGGAAACATCGTCGAGCATTGTATCCAAAAAGAGAAGTGAGAAGGGATCCGGTATAGTCGCGGCATTTAATTTTTGGTAATCCATCAAGATACGCAACTACTTATTTTTCTTTGGGACGATAACAATAGGTCAAATCCATTCCACATGCTCAATGGGAATGATGAAACCTACTTTCAACAAGCGATCGAATTTTGCTTTCACTTGTGCAGCATAATTAGGGTTCATGCAAGTACTAGGTTGCTTGATTGGACGTGCATCCGCCTTGAGCATCACATCGTGTTGATAGATGCGAGGGTCCAACCCTTTCATATCTCGATAGTCCCACACAAATACATCTTGGAACTCTGTCAAGAATTGTAGTAGATCATTTTGAAGAGTTTTCGATAACCTCGCCTTAATCTTGACCGGTCGTGATGTATCCTCATTTCCCAGATCACAGGTGATAAGTTGATCTTCTAGTATAGAGAGAGAGAGAGAGAGAGAGAAATAAGGGCACAGAAGGAGATGGTGTCCATATGACCAGGACGTGGAAAAACATACGTTCGAAAGCATAGTGGAATCTCAAAATGAGAAATCCAAACCATGATATGATGCATTATGGTTTAAAGGGAGAGATGTATATCTGTGATAGAAAGTAAGAGGATAGATAAAGTATACCAAACAGAAGCTATGTGACGCATTCATTGTAAGTTGCATGGTCACAACCAAAAATCACAATAGCAAGCTCCTCCGCCAGAAGGTTCAAGAACAGGAGCAGTGATGAAGGAGGATGGCTAGCCCCAGACGAAGGAGAATGAAGGCCTTTGTATGTTTCGGTCTTACGTCCAACTGCCATGACAGAAGCACTCCACTAGCACTGAGATGTGTAAGAGTAATTTTAAAGTTTGTTGGAAAACGTTAATTACAAATTTATGTAATGAGATCATATGCTACATGTGTATTAATTACAATCATACTTTCATAATAACATTTTTTACGAATGAAGGCATTCTGTGGCTACTCTTCATGCATAAGGACGTCCGTAAAATAAAACCAAGCCCAGGATTCCAAGTAAGCTTTAGATTCGTCATTCTTCTCTGCGTTCGCATGAAAGCCATACCAAAAACATGCACACACATGAACATGTAGTAATATGTGGAGGGAGAGAGAGAGAGAGAGAGAGAGAGAGAGAGAGAGAGAGAGAGAGAGAGAGAGAGAGAGAGAGAAATAAGGGCACAGAAGGAGATGGTGTCCATATGACCAAGACGTGGAAAAACATACTATGGAAAGCATAGTGGAATCTCAAAATGAGAAATCCAAACCATGATATGATGCATTATGGTTTAAAGGGAGAGATGTATATCTGTGATAGAAAGTAAGAGGATAGATAAACTATACCAAATAGAAGTTGTGTGACGCATTCAGTGTAAGTCGCATGGTCACATCCAAAAATCACAGCAGCAAGCTCCTCCATCGGAAGGTTCAAGAACGGGAGCGGTGATGAAGGAGGACGGCTAGCCCCATAGGAAGGAGAATGAAGGCCTTTATATGTTTCGGTCTTACATCCAGCTCCCATGATAGAAGCACTCCGTTGGCAATGAGACTTGTAAGAGTAATTTTAAATTTTGTTGGAAAACGTTATTTACAAATTTATGTAATGAGATCATATGCTACGTGTGTATTAATTACAATAATACTTTCATAATAACAATTTTTATGAATGAAGGCATTTTGTGGGTAGAATATTGACACCAATGGATGAAGATATGAAAGATATTTGTGATTAACCATAGTTTCCATTGACTTTTCTTTTAACAATCACCTTGCAACTACAAAAACTAGGCTGTTATGCACACATTGACAATTATGACTAACGACTTAAAAACTAACCACATTGAAAATGGGGGGATTGAAACTCCAAACAATTTTAGATTGACGGAAAAAAGTTAAAGCAACTTGTTCAAATTTTCCTCTTGCATAATTTCACTTTGAATAAATGTATAGTAATCTAATTGAAGTCTCAATTAAGAAGTAGACATATGTTTTTGACACTAGAAAAAAATATAAGTTTAGTACCTTTCGCTATTGTGCATGTCGATGATTCCAAGGGTGAATAAATGAAGAGAGATCTTGTACCTTTTGCTATTGTACATGTCGATGATTCCAAGGGTGAATTATTGAAGAGAGTTCTTGAATATCAAACATCATATTCATAATAGCTAATGACACACAATATCTTGTTTTTTTTTTATTTCAATATTTTTAAAAACACTCTTTGGAGTTCTCCAAATATCATGACACCTACATCCATGTAAGCAACTACTCATGAATTATGAACCACTCTAGTAAATCGTGTATGATTGAAATCTTAACCAATAATATCACAATAAATATACTGATGCAAAGCTGCATGTACGTAGTGTTATTTTCTCCTTTCTTTCGTTCATGTTGTATTCTCAAGATGTAGATATATAGATGTGGGCAAACTTGAACTTCTGTAACATTTCAAGAACTAGAGTCAACAATTAGGAGAACCAAGAAGAACATTTCACTCAAAGTACTTAGGGTTGACTTCATATTATGCTTAGGATATTGAGCGACAATGAGAAACAATCATTTCAAATCATTCACAAGAAGACAAAGCTTAGCAAATTAAAGAACAAAATATTCTTCATGTATTACAAATAAGATAATAATATGATAAACAATGTTAAGCATCGAGCTATAATTCAAACACTACAACATATGAGCCTTATATCAGCCTTTATACTAACATAAATGCACATGGGTAATTCAGTAGTGATGTCATTGCCTTCTCTTTGAAAACTACATCCATTTTTCTTTGGCTCCATTTACCTTGGGGCTCATTGCCTATGATACGAACATCACTACAAGAAATAGGGGGACGGTGGTTGATATTTAAAATATATGTTTGATATATATAAAATTAAAGGTTTCATATAATTACAGTATATAGTCGTTGCATGATGAGGAGACGGTGGTAGAGTTCCATCTGATTGATTAGAATCTACAAATAATGGTATTTTATATTAATAATCTGATTATCTACCTACACAAAAAGTTCACATATACATATTTACACATACACAACTACACATTATTGTGGCATAAATGCATGTATTTTATATGAATGAGTGTATATGCATGCATGTGTGTGTACGGATATATGTGGATATGTATATGTGTGTTTATGTTATATGTATACATATGTGTATATGTATACATATATGTATGCATATATGTTTGCATGTATATGTGTATGTGGGTATGTGTATGTGTATGTGTGTGTATATATGTGTATGTATTCTGATTTTTTTTTTTGTTTGAGATTGAATTAACAGGAGATATTATATGGTGGAAAAAAATAAGAGGCACCAACAACTGGATCAACTTCGAGGATATTGACCCTCGCATAAACATCTCCTACGAAGAATGGAACACTTTGCAAAGCAGATGCCTCGCTTGGGATCGTCACAAGACTCGCCTTCTCATGGGACACGACACACCGAACTCGCTTGGTCTCAAATGGCACAATGGAAATAGCCTACTCAAAATCCCGAACATCAAAGAAACAGCTGACCTCCAGATCAGCCTCAACAAGAAGTGGTGCCTGTCTTGGACGCGGCTTTGGTGGGACATGAAATTCATGAGTATCTGGCACCCCCTCATTGAGATTAAGAAGTCTGTCCTCTTATGGCAAATTCTTCATCGAGGAATTTGGACCAACCATAAGGCTAGCAAACTTTGTGGGATCCCTCCTTGGTGCAAACGCTGCCACCGCGCTATCGAAGATGTCCCACACATCTTTCTTACTTGCCCCTACTCCTACAGAGTCTGGCAGACGGTTGGAATGAAAATCAGACTTCAAAAACAGCTTAGTTGGAAACAAGTCGTTTTGGGACAAGCGATCGGCTGCTCTACGACACTCTGGAACGCCATCAGAGGGGAAGTCCTGTGGAAAATTTGGCGGGAGAGGTGTGCTCTCAACTTCGGCGACCCCCCCAGGGAGTGGTCGATTGAGAAATCACTATTCCTCCTGGGCAAAAGGATCGCTAACAGTAAGAAGTCCCCCCCCTTCAGGCACCATCAAGTCCTCCTTTTGATCAACAACAAGCTCAAACCCAAGTGGGCCCCGCATGAGGGCGACGAGAGGGTGATTAACCTTCTCTGTAATGCAACCTAGGACTCAATCAAGCTTCCCCTGCTTTGTGGGATTTGGGGGGTCCCGTGGGCACTAGTCCCCTTCTTTTGTACCTTTGTTTATTAATTTAATTCAAGTCCGGGAGAGTAGGCTATTGTCGAACTTCCTTTATATAAAAAAACCTAACATACCAACTGAGACGTGGCAGTTTTTTTGTAGACAGCTATGTCTTCAGGAGTCATTTCCTCAATAGAAGGTACACAAATTAATAGTTTTTATTTATAATTTTTATATATTTTAGTATTCTTTTACATTTAATTTATGTATTTTTTTCTTAAATAAACAGGCTACTGCAAAAAAGAGAGTGGAGTCGGGCCACACATCGCACCTAAGCCAAATGGGCCATAATGGTTTTGTAGCTACATTTGTAAGTATATGTGTTATTGTGAGTATATTTTTTATTTTAGTTAAAATGCAAGCAACTAATCTTTTTTATTTGTTTCAATGCAGTGGAAGGATTATGGCCAATATCCTACGAAACATGAGATCGAGTATGTTACACATTTTGGATATCGGCGTTTGAGTGAGTATATGCAAGATCATCCTGATGCCTTTGTGAATATTATTAAATTTTATATAATTATTTTATTTTTATGAATGGTTTAATTGTTTTATTTATTTATGTTTTTTATATGTAGTATAGGAGTATTATGGAGAGGCAGATATGGATGAGGTGGAGAGACAAACATAGGAGGGATGATCTCGATCCTCACAGGGTGATCATGACGATGAGGATGAGGATCATCAGGATGATCATGATACTGCTGATGATGATGATGATTAGGATTTTAGTTGATTATGACATTGGATTATATGTATTTACATTGATATATATATATATATATATATATATATATATATATATATATATATATATATATATATATATATATATATATATATATATATATATATATATATATATATATATATATATATATTATCTATATATGTTTCATTTCAGTTATGTTTTGAATTGTGCGTATGATATTAAGTAATGAAGAGTTTTGTTCTATTGATTGTTATTATTGTTTATATTAAGCATGTGTTTTAATACTTTAATTATATAATTCATTCATATGTGTGTACCTAAGTGTATATGTATGTGTGTGTATATGTATGTATGTGCATGTGTATGTGTGTGTATATGTATGTATGTGCATGTGCATGTGTAAGTGTATATGTGTGTATGAGTATGTGCATGTGCATGTGTATGTGTGTGTATATGTATGTGCATGTATATGTGTAGCTCTATGTGTATATGTGTGTATATATGTGCATGTATATGTGTAGATGTATGTGCATGTGTATGTGTGTGTATATGTATGTATGTGCATGTGCATGTGTAAGTGTCTATGTGTGTATGAGTACATGCATGTGCATGTGTATGTGTGTGTATAAGTATGTGCATGTATATGTGTAACTCTATGTGTATATGTGTGTATGTGCATGTATATGTGTATATGTAGGTATATGCATGTGTGTGTGCCTGTGTATATGTGTGTATACGTATGTGCATATATATGTGTATACATGTGTATAATGTATGCATATGCATGTTGATATGTATGAAACATGCATGTGTATGTGGATGCATTTCCATTTGCAACCATGTGCATGCATGTGAATGTGCATGCATGTGGATGTGCATATACATGTATTTGCGTATATGTTAATGTGTGTATCTGTATATATATATATATATATATATGCAATAATGCATGCATGTAAGTCTTTTTATGTGGTTGTAAAAATGTTTGTGCATATGCATGTGTATATGTGTGTATGTGCACATGTATATGTGTGTATATATGTGTGTGTATGTGCATGTGTATATGTGTATATGTGTATATGTGTGAAAGTGCATCTTCATCATGTATAAGTGTATAAGTGCATATCAATAAGTGTGAGTATGCTATCTAATGAAAGTAACACAATTCAAATGATATAAAAAGAATAGAAGTTGTACTTACAATAGTTAGCCATAATTTTTGCTTGGTTAGCTTCTTGAATAACCTTCAATAAAGAGCGAAAGAAGAGAGAGAGAGAGAGAGAGAGAGAGAGAGAGAGGGAGAGAGAGAGAGAATTCAAAGACAGAAAGATGTAGAAAGCCTGAGAAACAGAGACAGAGGGAGACAATAAGAGAGAGCTTAGGCAAAACAACAATTCTGCATATACTTGCTTCAGCTCATAAGCTTAGCGCAATTGCGAATGTTGGAGAGCACTTCGATCAGATGTGTCAAAATGCCGATCAAAGAGCCTCCAACGTTTTAATTTTTTCCCGTCAATAGACTGTCATGTAAGTGATGCTATGAGCGACATGTTTTAGCATCGCTTATGCGACGCAAAAAAGCATCGCTTATGCGACGCAAAAAAGCATCGCTTATGCGACGCAAAAAAGTGTCGCTTATGCGATGCAAAAAACCATCACTTATGCAATGCTATTTAAAACTGTTGTGTTAGCGATGCTCTATGCAAGCGTCGCAAACCCCACCGCGCCACAAGTCGCAAAAAACATTGTTTCGCATGTCGTTTAATTGAGGGTGAGTGCGCGACGCTCATTACGATGCATTTTGCAATTTTATAGCTACGAAATTGTGTCGCCTTAACCGTTGCTATGCGCCCGTATTCCTTGTAGTGTGAACAGGTTCAATCTGAGTCCATCCTAACCGTTTACAAAGGGCGATTGTCGCAATGTTCACACCGGAGTCTCCATCAATTAACACTTGAGTGATTTTGTGGTTTTTATACCATACCATAATTAAAGGAACAACATGGTCCACCGTAGAATCAGTTTCTGGACTAATAGTGGCCATAGTAGGTGTACAGGAAGATCCTGGACAAACTTGTTGCTGAAATCGTTGTCGTACACACGGAACCAAGGCTAAAGCTACTCCATGCCCCATGGCCGATGCTAGTGTTAATCCTTTATGATTAATTTAAATTATTAACCAATCTCGAGGTGGGTTCTTGGGATGGTCAAGGGTCTGATAATTCAGATGCCCTTTATGTATTTTCCCAAATCACTGTTTAACTTCCGACAATTAACTTCACTGATTAACTCTCAACAATCACAACAGATTCAACTACACTCCCAGTGCAAAACAATTTCAATTTACATTATTCTTTTCATGTTTCTTTTGGGCTAAACGCTATCAGACGTATCATTCGGCCTCCATGAAATTGGAGTAAATAAAAATGTGTGTAAAGGGGCTTATCATTATCCTTTCATTCTCATATCATAAGCCTTTCGTGCTCCTCCTTAAATTCAACCCATGCGATGAGACAAAGTGGGTTTTGTGGCTTTATGTTAATAATGGAAGCCAAGTGCTACCGAGTTGAATGAGCATGTAAAGACTTATGAAATTCAAAATCTAAAGTTGAAAAAGGAAAAACGGGAGATCAAATAGCGCGAATTCATATTTTCGTTATGTTCTCTTTTCAATGTTTACAAACTGATCATAACTCTCCTCATGACCCGTCCCCCCACACACACACACACATATATATATATATATATATATATATATATATATATATATATATATATATATATATATACACACACATGTGTGTGTGCGCGCTCGCATACATATGTCTAAAAATTGAGAACGTCTTTTCAGTGGTAAGAATACTAACCATGTATTCCATTGTCTAAGACTCGGAGACAATCCGCTAAACTCTAGTAGAACTCTTCAAAGTTATTTTAGCTCAGAACGTGCTTTTCGAAAGTCTTCCTTATTCTAAGCTAATGACTATACATGTTTTTATATATCTTGAGTTATTGTTGGAGTTCGAGGTCTGCAAAAGCACACGAACAACACAACAAAGAAGAAAATGCTTGGAGAACAACACAATATTGAATTTATTACCAAGTGAGTATAGATATACAAAAAAAAGTTATAGGCATATATACAAAAAAACTCATAAAAAAAGGGAGAATAAGTGTGCCCTGACAATCTTAAGTGTGTTCACACATAACAATATGGAAATATATCAACAAAGCCACCCCTAAGAGTTACCAAGAAGCCGACACTCATGTATAAGGAAGTGCCAAACTATGTGGAAAGAAATTAATCCACAAAAGGAAGTAAGCCCAAATCTTTGCGAAAAGCTTCAAAATTCTTTCTAAAGACTGTATCTATGAAAATATCTACAACATTATTCTATGTGGGCACATAAACCAAACTAATCTTTCAAGGAGAGAACCTCTTCTTGAAATAATGATACTGTATCTATGAAAATATCTACAACATTATTCTATGTGGGCACATAAACCAAACTAATCTTTCAAGGAGAGAACCTCTTCTTGAAATAATGATACTGCATCTCAATGTGCTTTGTGCAAGCATGGAACACTTGGTACCTCACAACATGCAAATGTGCTTTGAGTGTCAATAACGATGGTGGTTGCTCAAGACCCACCAACACCCAAATAAGCCAAAAGGCATATGAGCCACAAGAACACACTCCATAGTCAATGTGAGGGTTTCCCTATACTAAGCCTCACAACTAGGAGTGGCCACAAAAGGTTTTCTTGCTCCATTAAAATATGCATGAGCTACCAAGCATGAAGCAGAAACCATTGGTGGATATACCGTTGTCATAACAACCATTATAGTCTGAGTGAAAAAATGCATGTAAATCTAGTGGTAATCCCATTCCCCCCCTTGGGATAAAATAAAACATATAGTTAAGTACCACTCAAATAGTGAAAGATTTGCTTAACCATATGCCAATGCTTGAGACCTGAGTAATGCATAAACCTACTCATTTGAGAGACAAAAAGCCAAATATCGAGCCGAAATTTTCATATGTAAATCAACCATCGAACAATTTGCTTGCAAAGAACAACCTCATAAAGAATAAACCAAAAACGTGTTTCTAAGGGAGTGGAAATAGGTTTGCAATGCTCAAATCCAAAATAATGCAGTGATGTGTGAATATATATTCTCTCACGCAATGCTACCCTTCCATCAAATTGCATAAACTGAAGGCCTCAATAATGATGCAAATGCCACAATTCTCACATCTCAAAAGTAACATGAAAATCATCCTTAAATTAAGAATTATGCTTCTGATTAGGATGAATAAGTAGCATATTATCAAGGTATACAAAAAAAAATAGAAATACATAATATTATTCAAATTAGCCTTAAATTCAAAAATATGCTTCTCATTAGGATGAGTAAGCAACATATTATCAAGGTATACAACAATTATTAGAAATACATAGTCTCCATTCTTAACATATAAGGTTCTCTCATATGGAATGTTCTCAAAACCATTGTTGGTGCAAATGAGTCCAAGCCCACATACTTGGAGTCACATGAAGTCACATATGACCACCCACTTGTAAAAACATAGCTTTTATTTTTGTAAAAGTGCATATGTAAAAAGAGCACTTGCAATTATGAGTTTATAGGAGAATCTTTGCACGAGTTATATGGCAAGGAATTATGGAAAATCAAGTCCTAAACTTTGGAACACTTTTAAGTAAAGATTGAAATTCAAAGTTGAATCTTGAATCCAACAAAAAGTCTATAAAAGAGGACTATCTAGCTGCCTCAATGAGCAGCTTGAGAGAGCCCAATTTGGAGAGATACTCAGAGGGATTTATAGTGGACGTTGAGCTCACACTATAGCTCTAACATTTCCCTCATTCTGTTCATTAATACATATACTTTTCTCATATCCCATCACTACTGCTCTGTCATGTATCACTCAGAATAGCGAACTTCTCTACTCCATTTCTCAGTGTGTACTTGATCATTTGTGGTGATTTATGTCATTATACATTCAATAGATTGTCCACGTTCTTTCTAAAAAGTTTCATTTCAATTGGCTCACGCATTCTTGAGTTATGTTCGAAACATTGCCCTTTGGTCTCCATACTGTTAATTCCCTAAAATATTGCAATGCATCTCAATTTTGCTAAGCATCATTCTTTGAGCATAGTTTATTATTTCAAGTGAAATAACTTGCAAATGTTAGCTATCCATGTTAAGCAAATATGCCTAAAATGATTTTCTTCAATTGGTAGCAGAGGAGTACTCTTCATTTCTCTGAACATGTGTAGTGACCAAAATAGCAAGTTTTTGGTTCACAATGAAATGCCAGCTTATCTATTTTGATCCAATGATTTGAGGACCATCAACCAAAGTACTTGGGAGATTATTTGTGCTTTTTGGAAAGCTCACAAGGTCTACTTTACACTCCTCAACTCAATTTTGGCTAGTGTGAAGCAATAATTTATAGCACCATCTCATCTTTGGAAGGTATCCACCATCTCCTCCAACAATGGTATCATAGCAACATCAAGGTAAAATATGTTGGCGCAAATGATCAAGCCTACACATTTGGCTTAGCATGGAACACATGCATATGCATACACACATACACAATGCATATGCATACACACAATGCATATGGATACACATGCATATGCATACACATGCATATGCATACACACATGCATATGCATACACACATACATGCATATGCATACACACATGCATATGCATACACACAATGCACATGCATATGCATACACACATGCACATGCATACACACATGCACATGCATACACACATGCATATGCATATGCATACACACATAGACAATGCATATGCATACACACATACATGCATATGCATACACACATGCATATGCATACACAAATACACAATGCATATGCATACACACATACACAATGCATATGCATACACACATGCATAATCCTTATGATATATGGGGAAATAGAGGGAGAATGATTGATGGTGAGGAGAAGAATGCCTAGGATAAAATCAAACTCCACCTTGATCTTGTGGAGACTAAAGATAATACTAGTTTCTCTTGGTCAAACTCCTAATTTGGGGATGATATGAGGAAAGCAAGACTTGATAGAAGCTACATTATGTAGAACATAATCCGTAAGTGGGGCCAACCTTACCTCTCCCAACTCACTAACCTTACCGTCTCAGATCTCTACCCATTCATTCTCACCTTCACGATGTTTGCCAAACTGAAGAAAGCACCATGGTTTCATGCTAACTCGACATCTTTCTCTTTTCCCTCTGTCCAATAGGAGATTACACAGGCTTGGAATTTGTCCTTCACCAACCTTACATCGCCAACCAAAAGTTGGAGGATCATAGTTATGAAGACTCATCATATCCTAGTCAGGACCCAGAAGCCTCTGCAAATTGTTTGTTGCATGCATATAAACAAGCTCTATCGAAGCCTAAGGTGGCCGGAGGAGGAAGTGAACAAACATATACTTCAAAGCGTGGTCGACTAGTAAGGCTGACAAACCTACTAAAGAGATGTGCAACCTCTTAAAAAGGAAGCAGTCTAAGGATGCTATCCCCTTCTTAATGGACATTAATGGGGTCGAATACAAGACGGATGAAGAAAAGAGCTTAGTGATTGTTAACCACTTTTCCCAAACTCCTTAGGGTTTTGATGCTTCTTTATCCCCATAGGCGTGACTGCATGGCGACCATTTCTGAAGGTAAGTCAACAAGAATCCCACATAATTTGAAGACTCTTCTTGAAGCTCCCGTTTCATATATGGAGATTCTTGAAGTTATTGATTCACTTCCGAATGGAAAAAGCCGAGTCTTGACTACCTCACCAATGAGTCTTCAAGACCTTTAGAAAAGTGGTGGCCACTCCTTTATGCTTGGTGTGGCAAGAGGTGTTGTCTTTCGGTGTGCTGCCTAAATGTCTGAACAAAGCTATCATCAAGATTATCCACAAAAAAGGAAACAAAAATAGGATTGAAAATTGGCACCCGATCACAATGCTACAAATAGGGTACAAGATCCTTGCTAAAGTTATTGTCAATAGAATCTCTTGCCACTTAGAAAGTTGGTTCAGTAAGGACCAAAAAGTATTCATCAAGGGTAGATCCATCCTAGAAGCTATTTTTGATATTTGGGAAGGTCTTGATTATGTTGAAGAGCCTGCTCAAGATATCATCTTTCTAAAAATCGATTTTGACAAAGCTTATGATAGGCTTGAATGGTACTTCATTCTCCAATGTCTTAAAGACCTTGATTGCAGTCAGAAGTTCACTAAGATGAGCTCTACCCTACTGGGAAATGCAACAATGTAGATAAATATCAATGGCGAGTTCTCAAGGGCTATGAGATTAAAATGCTCTATCAAATAAGGCTGCCCATTGGTCCCTGTGCTTTTTGCTATTGCTACGGAAGGCATCAACTGCCTTGTGAAGCATCATATGGACTTAGGCAATATTAATGGTCTCTTGCTTCCTCTCACGCAAGGCCAAATGATCATGAGACGTTTTGTGGATGACAGGAATGCATTCATGCATAATGATACGAAGTTGTGCGAGCCAAGCGAGCACCCCCCCCCAAGGCACGGCTAAGGCGGCGACCAAGGCATAGACCTTGGCATACCTTGTCATCCGAGTCACCGAAGTCACCATTGGCGCCGTTGGCTGCGCACGAGGGAGGACCTCAACGATCAAGGAATATAGAGGTTCCCGGTACTTCCCGAGAGATCACCCATCCCAGTACTGTTCCCCCTAGAGCTCGCTTAACCGTGGCAATCTCTTGCCACTAAGCTACACTCTTGTGGTGTTTGAAGAAGGGGAAAGACTAAGGTTGACATTACCATGAACAAGTTTTGGTCCCTCAAAGCTTCATTTTTGCTTTCAAAGCCTATTTCTGAAGCAATTTTGGGGTGTTTTTGGAGCCATTTCGGAGTACTTTCGCACATAGTTCTCTTCGCACAGGTCCAAGAACATCAAGAAAAGTGTTCCTTGTACTTCTCAAACAATAAATATCAACCTTTGGGGCTGTATTTTCAGCCACACTCATAAAACTATAGGTTTCTGGAGGGGTTTTCAATTTTGGTGGGAGCAGTCGCTGCAAATTTATGCAGGTTTTTAAAGCCTAAAACATCAGAGTTGACAGACACTTGCAGGTGTTATTGGCTAGTTTTTGGGCTATGTATTCAGCCTTTTAGTGTCATTTTACTGCATATATTGAGCACATACACACCATGTACGCTTCTGTGGATACCGCTTATGTACGTCCATGTGGTCATTGATATAGCGTTTACGTTCTTTCCATAAAGACTTTTACGTTTGATAAAGAGGGTCGTGGTGAGGTTTTCTTAACTGGGAGACACCCAGATGTCGGGGTCTCTTCGGTGATGCAGGTGGAAGACTTACCCAACCTCGCCATAGGAGATGTATGATAGTTGTTCATAGGTGCTTGATTAGATGACTCTGGAATTTCTTCCAAGTTTTTGAACTTTGATTTGCCCTTGGACTTCGAAGAAGGCTTTGAACTCTTTGGAATAAATTTGTTCTTCATCTTCTGAGCTAACATCCTCTGCTGTATGTGGTTCTCCTTAATTGGTTAGATTTGGAAAGTCATTCTCCAAATCATAGGGTAGCTTTATCTTGCAATCACCCTCAAACCAAGAGTTATTTTCATCAAATACCATAGTCCTACTAAGTGTAAATCCTTTGTTAGTGGTATTATATAACCTATATCCGGTTTTATTCCGATCATAACCAATGAATATGCATCTTTTTGCTTTTGGATCAAGCTTTCCCCTAATTTAAGAGGGTATGTGTGCATAAGCAATACACCAAAAGTTCTTACAATGATCTAAAGAAGGTCTCCTGCCATTCCATGCCTCATAAGGTGTCATCCCATCCAAAGACTTGGATGGAAGCTTATTGATTAAGTAAGTGGTTGTGGAAATAGCCTCTACCCATAGATATTTATGGAGTTTTTTCTCACTCAACATTGATCTTGCACCCGCTACTATTAATATATTCCTTCTTTCTGCCACTCCATTCTGTTCATGAAACAATTAATCTAAAACAGACTAGTTTAAGAACAGCTAGTGTTGAAAAACTTGCTATTTTAGTCCATACACCTACTAGCTTTTTTACTCAGAGCTCATAGTACAATAACAATTGACAAAATTCCTTTTGGGTCAATTCAATTAGCTTAGATAGCTAATCATTCCAAGTGGAATCAATTAAAATGATCAGTTATGCTATGAGAAATCATTTTAGCAAATCAAATCTTATCCCCAACATTTTAGGGACTAAGTAGTAGATGACTAGTGAGCACTTTGAAGAAGATTTCTCCAAGATGCCTAAAGGGAATGCCTTGCAATTGTGACAAAATAAACAAGACTTCATCGTGGTTCCATTAAGGCAAAGATTATGTAAAATGGTTGAGTATTCACTGAGATATGACGAGAAGAAGTTGACTGTTATGAGTAGTCATAGCAGAGAAGCATTAGGGGAAAAAGTGAACCCTGCATGGGCCTTGTAAGGATCCCTAATTTTTAGGGATTAAAATTAATCATGCTAGGGTTAAATGGGGCCTGGAAAACCACTAGTGGTATTTTATTTAAAAATACTATTTCTTAAGAGCTAGATTTGATTCCTCATTGTGAACAGACTCGTGCTTGTTGAGAGCCATTAGATACCTCAAACAGACGGCCACGATTGATGACGTTTCCTGTCAAAAAATGACAAATTAGTGCTCTCAGTTGGGAAGGGATCGTGGCTAATTGCAGCCCTTGGATATTCACCACGGACGGACAAGACGAGTGAAGAATCTCTGGCAAGAAACGACAAAATGGAGAAGTCTTATCATTTGTGAGAGGTGGGAATAAAGAAGAGAGAGAGTCAAATTCGTGGTCATTGAGGGCCATTAGATCTTACCCACGGACGGACGCGATCGGAGCTACAGTCCTGGCAGAAAAGGACAAAAGAAGCTTCATTAAAGTCATGGGACATGGGAAAAGTAAGAGAGAGACTGCATTGGGACGCGAAAGAAGAAAGTCCGTTGGATTTTCGTCGATCCTACGTCCCATATCCAAGCACGCTTCCAAGCCCATCAATCCACTTGAAGAGAAATCGCGAGCCTTGGATTGATAGTCCCATCCAACGATACATAATCAAAGGCGCATCTCTCTCTATCTTTGAAGCTTAACCATTCGATTGTCTTCATATCCAAGGGTGGATATCAAATTTGGATCGCCGAATTCGAATCTTAAACCACTACATGAGGAAATACCACTTCTATCATCACATTTTGGTTGTTTTGACCAGTCCAAAACCAAGGAAACCTAGGCCTAGCCTAGTTGATTGAGGCTCTAGACTGTGGCCACCACCCTCTTCTCATTGGTCCATCACTAATCATCCCTTAATCTAAAAGGCCCATGCAGGGTTCATTTTTTCCCCTAATGGTAAACACAGATGTTCAATGAGCTATATGTATTATAGAACATGATTGTACAAAGTCATTGGCATTATAATGATGCTCAATGATGATGAACTAAGTGTGCTATAATGTGAGGTACTCAATTTCTACAAAGGATCAAGGAATGAGCGCTAAATTAGGCACACTATCCTGTGAGTTTTAACAAGACATTTTTATAATTATTTCTTCTAAGTTTGAATTTTGAATTCAAACTTGGCTCCAATCAAAAAGTGATTTCCACTAATGTATGAGATATTTCTTTGATTTGAAGTCATAGCTATTATTCTTCCTAACTCCACAAGATATAAGCTTTTACAAGATTCTCCAAGGAGTTAATGCAATGGTAAATGATCAAGTAGTTACAAGCTATAGTTCACATGAATCATCAAGTCCTAGTTCCACACATTTGTCTACCATGCTAAGACAAATGTGTAGGCTTGATTATTTACACCAACAGCTCCCCCTGAAGCCAAACATCTTGGTTTGCATTGCTTCATCAATCTTCTTGAATATCCTGTAATCCAATCATGGTTTTAAACTAGCAAAGTTTAGTACCATCAAGTGCTTTGTTTAACAAATCAGCACACTACGTATTTGAAGATACATATGCTAGTTGAATCTCTTTGCTCAAGAGTTTCTCTCTAACATAGTGATAGTGCACTTCTATATGCTTAGTTCTTGCATGATAAATGGGGTTGGCTGCAAGATGCAAAGAACTAGTGTTGTCACCAAAGATAATTGGTGAATGAGTGTGAAGTCCCAAATCTGAGTAGAGCAACCTAATCCAAATAGCTTCTTGTGTAGCATTTGCTAATCCCTTGTATTCAGTCTCTATTGAAACTTCTCCATTTTGTCATTTCTTGCCAGACATTCTTCAGTCATCTTTTCGTGCGTGGTGAATATCCAAGGGCTCCAATTAGCCACGATCCCTTCCCAACTGAGAGCATTAATTTGTCGTTTTTTGACAAGAAACTTCATCAATCATGGCCGTCCGATTGAGGTATCTAATGGCTCTCAACAAGCACGAATCTATTCACATTAGAGAATCAAATCTAGCTCTTAAGAAATAGTATTTTTAAATAAAATACCATTAGTGGTTTTCTAGGCCCCCTTTAACCATAGCAATTTATTTTAATCCCTAAAAATTAGGGATCCTTACAACGCCCATGCAGGGTTCACCTTTTTTCCTAATGCTCAAATCATCAATAAATGACACATAGTACCTTGAGCTTGAAATCGAAGGGTCCTTGCTTGGTCCCCACATATCTGTGTGGACAAGTTCCAAATGATCCTCATGCATATAACCTTTCTTTGTAAAGAGTAACCTGTGTGATTTCCCAAATTGACATGCACCACATTTATAGATCATATGTTGCTTGGATACAATAGGTATCCCAAGTACACATTGATATCTACATATCTGCTTCAATGTTCTCTCCCCAATGTGTCCTAGTCTTTTGTGCCATATCTCTAACTCAAACAAGGTTTGATCCTTATAATTATAAAGTGAAATGCTTCTAGTGTCCTAAAGCTCAAATGTAAACAATCTACCTGTTTTCTCTCCCTTTGCAATTCTCCTAAATCCATGTTGGGGTTCCTCCACAAAGGCTCTAAATTTATTGAACCTAACATGCAAACCCTTTTCCACTACCTGTCCAACACTCATTTAATTCTTTGTGATAGTAGGTACATAAAGAACTCTGTTTAACAGATTCTTATTCCCATAAGAAGTTTTGACATTTCCTACCTACATAATTGAATGCTTGGTATCATCACCTCTCTGCACTTCGTGATTTCCCTTGGGCTCTTCAAGATCATAAAGGAGAGCTATATTGCCCGCTACATGGTTTGAACAACTTGAGTCAATATAGAAGAGGTTTTCATCATTCATACCTTGTTTTAAAGTCATGTTCATAATGAGAAGAGAATCCTCTTGATCCTCTATATAGTTGTTGAAGTCTTTTCTTGATTTGTATCCTCCTTGATAATTTTTGTTGTAGCCATGGTTGTAACCTTGATTATGATTGAATCTTCCTCTTGATTGTGAGTAGCCACCTCTTTGGAATCCTCTTCCTCTCTGGTTCTTGAAGTCCCTATAGCACTCATATGTTGTGTGATTAGAAAATCCACATATATTGCATGGCGAAGATTTGAAAGGTCTCCCCCTACCTTGCTTACCTCCTCTGCCCCTTCCTCTTGAGTTCCTACCTCTCCGTGCATAGTTAGCTTAAGAAGTAGCACCTTCATCTTCAAACTTCTTGCTCTTTCCTTTATCCTTAGACTTTCCTTTATCTGTATAGAGGGTAGAAGAATTGTTATCTCTTTATGGTTCACCATTTTTGTTGAGCTTGGTCTCATTGGTGAAGAGTTGCCCCATGAAAGTGGTTAGATCAGGGATTTGCATATCCATATAAAGATCCATTGTAGTTGTGAAGGATTCCCACTTATCATTTGCCTTGATGCCATTGATTATCTATCTCACTATTTGCTCCTCTTCAATCTCCTCTCCTATGCTTGCCAACTAATCAGCCACATCCTTCACCTTGGTCACATACTCCGAAACATTCTACTTAGGTTGCTTCTTTTAAGTTGTAAACTCCATCCACAATTGATTTTTCCTAGCTCTTGTATTAGAAGACAACTATGAAGATAGAGTATCCCAAGTCTCTTGGGAAGTTTTGCAATTCCTAATATGAGGAAGAAGGAAGTTTGAGATAGAGTTAAGTACGTATGACATGGCGAAAGCATCTTTGGGACATCAAGAGTTGAGTCTTTCTTGCTCCTAAATGTGGGTATCTCCTCATCTCCTGATATGTATCATAAAGACTTCTTCCTTGTAGATATGTCTTCATCCTCAAAGACCATGCTGGATAATTATTCTTGTCCAATTTGTCAATGTGGGTTTATATTTGCTTCTAAATGTGGGTATCCCCTCATCTTCTGATATGTATCCATAGAGAATTCTTCCTTGTAGATATGTCTTCATCCTCAAATACCATGCTAGATAATTATTCTTGTCCAATTTTTCAATGAAAGAAGGGAAACCATCTCCCATTTTACCTCAAGTTGCTCTGATACCACTCTTGGAAGAGATGGATGGATACCTCAAGGGAGTGAGTTGGTACTGCTAAAACTTGCTTTTTACAAGCCCTAATACACTTCAGAGTTAAAAAGTAGGCCCTTTTAGCTTGCAAATGACACCACAAAAGTACCTATGTACTTTGGAGTTGATGCTTGAAACAATTAATCCAAACAGACTAGTTCAAGAATAGCTAGCATTGGAAAACTTGCTATTTTAGTCCATATACTTACTAGCTTTTTTACTGAGAGCTCACAATACAGTAACAATTGAAAAAATTCCTTTTTGGGGGCATTAAATTAGCTTAGATAGCTAATGATTGCAAGTTGAATCAATTAAAATGATCAACTATGCTCTGAGAAATATTTATAGCAAATCAAATCTTACCCCCGACTTTTTAGGGACTCACAGTAGACGACTAATGAGCACTTCCAATATGATTTCTCCCATAGCCTAGACCGAGTGCTATGAAGTTTTGACAACATAAGGTAGACTTCAAGTTGGTTCCAACAAGCCAAAGATTATGTAAAATGGTTGATTGTTCACTGAGATTTGACCAAAAGAAGTTGGCTGTTCTTATTAGTCATAGCAGAGAAGTAAACAGAGATGTTCAATGAGCTATATGTATTATAGAACATGAGTGTACAAAGTCATTGGCATTATAATGATGCTCAATGATGATGAACTGAGTGAGCTATGCTGTGAGCTACTCAAGTTCTACAAATGATCAAGGAATGAGCTCCAAATGACGCACACTACCCCCCAAGTTTTACAAGAACTTTTTATAAGTATTTCTTCTAAGTTTGAATTTTTAATTCAAACTTGGCTCTAATAAAAAATTAAGTTCCACTAATTTAGGAGATGTTCCTTCAATTTGGAGTCGTAGCTAATATTCTTCCTAACTCCACTAGATATAAGCTTTTACAAGATTCTCCAAAGAGTTAATCTTTTATAATGGTAAATGATCAAGTAGTTACAAGCTATAGTTCACATGAATCATCAAGCCCAAGTTCCACACATTGTACCAAAATGCATTTAGTCTTTGGATGATATATACAACAACCTTGGCTTTCAAAACTAAATCCAACATAAATACATTTTATCAATTTATCATTAAAAGTTTTTCATTGTTTTTCAAGAACTAATGCATATGCTTGACAAACAAAGACACAAGCATGATCAAGAGATGGCTTGAGACCATGCCAACCCTCACATGGAGTGATAGATTTCAATGATTTGGTGGGACACATGTTAAGTACATATGCTCCATGGATAAAAAACTCATCCAGTAAGTAGATAGCCTATCATAGGGGTTTGACACATTTTAGATGCAATGAAAGATTACTTTCTCCAAATTATGAACCAATCATCAATTATAGAAAGTCACATGAAATCTAAGGTTTAGGATTGTCTCGTTTGTCCATGACATCACCTTTCCCTGAAGCGATGAGTTCCACAAGGCACGGTCATGTTCTCTTGTGTTTGCTTCAATGGATTTTTCTTATGAAATTTGTGAACCTTGATTGTTCTTTCAGTTTTTTTTAGGTCATCAAATACAATCACTTCCAATGAACAAGGTACTTGAATCTTCATCGTGTTATCCTAGAATCTAGGACATGTTTGACTTGAAATTCATCATGATCATGAATCTTGATAGGTGGTGAAGTACTTGTTATCTCCCCCCTCAATGGTAAAATTTGATATGGTTCCAACATGAACACATGCAAAACTAGATGTATTCTCATGGTACTTGGTAACTTGAGCTTGAAAGCGATTAGATTAATCTCCACGAAGATGGTGATAGTACCAAACCTTAGATGGTTGAGCTTGCACAAGGCCTTCAAGTTTGCAAATTATTTATTAGTAACCACACTTTATCCCCAATTTAATAGGATGGATTTTGAACATGATGCTAATCTACATAATACTGATATTGTTCTTGAGATCTATGATTCTCTTCCTTGATTTGAGAGTTGTATATCCATGGTGGATGTTATCCATAATCATCAAAGAAGATATCTTCTTGGTAGATGTATGAAAATTGGTGTTATAGGCAAAATTTGCAAAGGGTAAAAGCTCAATCCAATCATTTTTATGATAGTTGACAGTGCACAAAGATACTGCTCTAGGACTTGATTCACCCATTCTCGTGCTTAGAATGATCTTCCAATAAAACAAAGAATAACACCTTAAATGTTAAGGCATTTAGATTGCTTTTCATCATCAATCAAAGAGTAGAAGAAAAAATCTAATATGAATCTAGAAGGCCATTAAGAACAATTTGCGTAAGTGAACTATCTAGTAACACTTCATTAGCAAATGGATGGCTGCTATGCAATCATAATATGATGCTATTATCAAGAATGGTAGCTGGTCTTTATGTGATCCGCCTCCTAGCAAGAACGCCCTTGGCATTAAGTGGGTATAAAAACTAAAGTGTAAGCTTGATGGAAGATTTGACAAGTATAAGGATAGGCTTGTTGCAAAAGGTTATGCTCAAGAAAGAAGCAGTGATTTTGATGAGGCCTTTGCTCCCACATGCCAAATGACTACTGTTCATAGCATTTTGTGCACTTGAAGTTCATCATCGTTGGAATGTACATAAGTTCTACATTAAAATTCCATTTCTCAATCCTGACTTACATGACGAAGTGTATGTTTCTTAGCCCTATACTTTTGTGTAGAAAAGGCATGAAAACAAAGTGTGCAGGTTGAAAAAGGCATTATATGGTTTGAAGCAAGGACCATGTGCTTGGTATGAAAAGATACATGCCTACTTGATTGCACATGGTTTTGAGAAAAATCCAACTAGGATCACGTTATATGTTAAGCATGCAAATGATGTGCTTCTGATCATTGTTATCTATGTTGTGTTGAAAAAGATGGATGGACACTCCAAGAAATGAGTAGGTACTGCCGAATCCTGCTTTGTACCAGCCCCTTGTAGCTTCAGAGTTGCGTTGTAGGCCCTCTTAGCTTTCCAATGACACTATATAAGTACATATGTACTTTGGAAATGATGTAAGAAATGATTGAATCAAAACAGACTACTTCCAAGTTGAAAGATCAATGAAAACCTTCTATTTTTGTTCACATACCTACTGCTTGTTATGCTCAGTGCTTCCAATAGAGTAGGAATTAAATAAATACCTTTTAGAGGTATCTAATTACCTTAGTAAGCTAATGATTCCAAGTGGAATTGCTTAAAAGGATGCACTATACACAGAGCAATTAATTTAGCAATCAAATCATTACCCCTGATTTTTTAGGACCTCTACAGAGTTTGAACAGTGAGTGCTTCGATGCACTTTTCTCCAAATTGACTGAATGGATTTCCTTCCAACTTTGTGAGCATATGGCGCGCTTGGAGTTGATTCCAACAAGCTATAGAACATTGAAAATGGTGAAGAAATGACTGAGATATGATCAGTACAAGTTGACTATTATGAGTGACTATGACAGAGAAACCATAGATGAGAAATGTAGATCTCTTGTATTAAAGAACAATGTTTTACAAGATCATAGGCTTGGTAACCAATGCCTAATGATGGCGAGTAGTGTTGGCTACAATGTGAGCCTCACTCTCTTACAAATCCAATCAGCAATGGCTCTGAATTAAAGTCCTCTTGCCCATAGGTTTTCCAGCCATCTTTTATATAAGTGATGTTTAAATTTGAATTTGAATCCTCCATTGTCTCTCACTAAAAGTAGTCCTCCAATCTAGGAGATATTCCCTCAAATGAATTCATGACTTTTTCAACTAACAAGTCCACGAGTTTGGTAGTGATTACAAATATTCTCTCAAGTGAGAAAGTGACTTTTACAAATGGTAAAGGATAAAAGCTTCCTAGCAATGGTTTCCATGGAGCTTCAATTGTTCATGAACTTCTAGCCAAATGTGTAGGCTTGAACTTTGCACCAACAACTCCCCCTCAAGACAAACATTTTGGCTTGGTCTTCTTCTTCGATGTTCATGAATGTCCTGCAATCCAATCATTGACTTAAACCTACAAAGTTTTGTACCATCTAATGCTTTAGTCAATAAGTCTACACATTGCATATTAGTTGATACATATGCCAACTGAATTTCCTTGCTCAATAGCTTCTCTCTCACATAATGATAGTGGACCTCTATATGTTTGGTCCTAGCATGATAGATAGGATTTGCTGCAAGATGTAATGAGCTTTTATTATCTCCTCAAATCATAGGAGATGTAGTATGCGAACCTAAATCTATATACAACAATAAAATCCATATGGCCTCTTCAGCAGCATTGGCCAATCCTCTATAGTCTACCTCTGTAGAAGATAAATCAACAGTAGGTTGCTTCTTTGAAGACCATGATATAGGTTTGTTACCTGCAAAAGATAGGTATCCTGAGGTACTCCTTCTATCATCTTTGCAACCTTCCCAATGTGCATATGAATATATCTTGATGTCCAAGTCTGAGGCATAAGGAAAGTACAATCCTTGATTTTGAGTGCCCTTAAGATACTTCAAAATCCTTTTGGCAGTTTCCAAATGAGGTGCCCTAGGTTTGTGCATAAACTAACTTAGAACACTTACTCCATAAGCAATATCAATCCTTGTCAATGTAGCATAGTTCAAGCTTCCCACTATGCTTTGGTAACCTGCAATATTCTCAAGCACATCACCTTCATGAGCACTTAATTTTAGGTTTACCTCCATTGCAGTACTTACAACTTTGGCATCCTGCAAATGAAATTTCTTCAACATGTCCTGTATATACTTTCTATGAGTAATATAAATTCTAGAGTTAGTATAGACTAACGCAAGTTCAAGAAAATATTTTAGTGATCGAAGGTCACTAATTTTGAACTCCTGCATCATCTGATTCTTAATCTGTTCGATGCCATTAGTATCATTACCTGTGAGTATGATATCATCAACATATACACATAGGTATATTACCTCTAAATTACTTCTTTTGGCAAACAGAGATGTATCTATTTTGCTCATGATAAATCCTTGATCCTCAAGGTATGTAGTCAATCTATGGTTCCATGCCCTAGGTGCCTGCTTCAATACATAAAGAGCTTTGTTCAATTTACATAAATGTGTTACCTTTCTTGGTGCTTCATAGCCAGGAGGTTGAGACATGTATACCTCCTCTAAAATGTAGCCATTTAGAAATGCATTTTTTACATCCAATTGATACATGTTCCAATTCTTTGATGCAGCCACACTTACCAATACCCTGATGGTTGGCATTTTGGCCACTGTTGAGAAGGTTTCTTCATAATCAACTCCTTGGATTTGTGCAAAACTTTTAGCCATAATTCTAGCTTTGTACCTGCTTATTGATCCATCAGAATTCCTTTTGATCTTATAGATCCATCTAGAACTAATTACCTTCATAGACTCCTTCTTTGGCACTAGCTTCCAAGTATCATTTTCCTCAAGTGCTTCAATTTCCTCATCCATAACTTCCTTCCATTTTGCCTTGGTCTTTGCTTCTTCACATGATGATGGCTCTTCAAATGACAAGTCTTTTGCAAGATAAAGAGAGTGCTTAGTTACTAAGGAAGTGTCATACCCATATCTGATTGGCTTCTTGCTCTCCCTTTGTGATGTTCTAATTGCTTGGTTGGATGATTCAAGTATATCCTCCAATTTCTTCATCTTGACTTTGCCTTTGGACTTCCATGCCTTGAATTCTTCTAAGTTGATGATGTCCTTATCATATGAGTTGATGTCTTCAATCTGATTAGGGTCCTCCTTAGTGAGGCTTGGAAACCCCTCTTCCAAGGCATAAGGTGGCTTTACTTTCTTGCATTCACTTTCAAACCAAGAGTCATTCTCATCAAAGACAACATCTCTACTGACAATGAATCCTTTGTTGGAGGGATTGTAGAACTATATCCTTTCCGATTTAAGTCATACCCTATGAAGATGCATTTTTTTGTCCTAGGGTCTAGCTTATCTCTTATTTGAGAAGGGGTATGCACATAAGCAACACATCCAAATATCTTGCAATGATCAAGTGAAGGTCTTCCACCATGCCATGCTTCATATGGGGTCATCCCACCAAGAGATTTCGATGGCTACGTGTTTACAAGATAAGTGGCAGTAGATACACTCTTTGCCCACAAGTAATTAGGTATTTTTTTCTCATTTAACATTGACCTAGCTATTTGAACAATTAATCTATTTCTCCTCTTTGCCACCCCATTTTGCTCAAGGGTATACCTTGTTGTAATGTCTCTCTTGATTCCTCTGTCCTGCAAGAATGCATCAAACTCATTTGAGAAGTACTCACCTCCTCCATCTGACCTTAATCTCTTTGTTTCTCCCTGTTTGGTTCTCAACAAGTGCAAGATACTTTTTAAAGCAACTGAATACTTCATCTTTGTGCTTCATAAAGTACAATATAGTCCACCTACTGTAATCATCAATGAAAGATACATAATACCTTGATCTAGAGATTGAGGGATCCTTACTTGGTCCCCATACATATGTATGGACAAGTTCTAGGTAGTCCTCATGCATGTAGCCTTTCCTTCAGAAGGGTAACCTGTGAGATTTTCCAAACTGATAAGAACCAGATTTATAAATCATATGTTTCTTGGATACATTAGGTCTCCCAAGCACACATTGGTCTCTACATATTTGTTTTAAAGATCTCTCACCAATATGCCCTAATCTCTTATGCCAAATTTCAAGCTCTGTCTTTTCTCCTTTGGAAATTCTTTTGAATCCGTGTTGGGGATCCTTCACAAATGCTCCATATTGATTGAACCTGACCTCCAAACCCTTTTCCACAATCTGTCCAACACTCATTAAATTCTTAGTAGTTGTAGGTGCATATAGAACCTTTCTCAACAGATTTCTATTTCCATCAGAGGTTTTAACATTCCCTACTTTAATCATTGAGTGCTTGGTTTCATCACCTATTTATAACTGATGTTTACCCTCTAGTTCCTCAAGGCCAGAGAGAAGAGCTACAGTGCCTACCACATGGTTTGAGCATCCTGAGTCAATGTAGAAGAGATGGTCATCATTTATACTTGGTTTTGAAGTCATATTCATAATCAAAAGAGAATCTTCTTGCTCCTCTGTGTAGTTGTTGTAATCCTTCCTTTATTTGTAGCCTCCTTGGTAGTTGCTATTGTAGTTGTTGTTGTAGTTGTTATTTTATCCTTGATGGTGATTGAATCTTCCTTTTGATTGTGTATATCCACCTTTTTGATATCCTCTACCTCTCTAATTCTTGAAGTTCCTGTAACACTCATCTGTAGTATGATTTGACAATCCAAAAATATTACATGGTGAGGAGCTATAAGATCTCCCCTTACCTTGCTTACCTCCTCTACCTCTTCCTCTTGAGATTCTACCTCTAACTGCATAGTTGGCTTGGGAGGTAGTTCCTTCATCTTCATCCTTCTTGTTCTTCCCTTCATCTTTGGACTTACTTTTATCAGTCTATAGGGCAGAAGAGCTATTACCTCTTCATGAATCTCCATTCTTGTTGAGCTTGGCTTCATGGGTAAATAGTTGCTCCATGAGTGTGGTAAGGTGTGGAATCTGCATGTCCATGTACAAGTCCATGGCAGTTGTGAAGCTCTCCCATTTGTCATCAGCTTTAATACCATTGATTACTTGTCTTACAATCTACTCCTCTTCAATTTCTTCTCCTATGCTTGCCAATTGATCAGCTACATCTTTGACTTTGTTCGCATACTCTGAGATGCCTTGCTTGGGTTGCTCTCTTTGGGTGGTAAACTCAATCCACAATTGGTTCTTTCTAGCCCTTGTGTTGGAAGAGAAATATGAAGACAATGTTTCCCAAGTCTCTTCGGATGTCTTACAGTTCCTAATATGTGGAAGACCAAAATTAGAGATTGAGTTAAGTAAGTAAGACCTTGCTAATGCATCCTTGGCACACCATGTGTTGATTCTTTCATGCTCCTCTCTTGTAGGTTGTCCTTTGCTTCCGAATATGGGCATCTCCTCGTCTCCTGAGATGTATACATGAAGGCTCCTTCCTTGCAAGTATGTCTTCATCCTCAAGGACCATGCTTGATATTTGTGCCTCTCCAATTTCTCAATTAAAGAAGGAAAACCGTATCCCATTTTACCTTAGCTTTGCTCTGATACCAACTCTAGGGAAAGATGGATGGACACTCCAAGAAATGAATAGGTACTGCCAAATCCTGCTTTGTATCAGCCCCTTGTAGCTTCAGAGTTGAATTGTAGGCCATCTTAGCTTTCCAATGACACTATAAAAGTGCCTATCTACTTTGGAAATGATGTGAGTAATGATTGAATCAAAATAGACTACTTCCACGTGAAGGAACAACGAAAACCTTCTATTTTTGTTCACACATCTGCTGCTTGTTATGCTTAGTGCTTCCAGTACAGTAGGAATTAGAAAAATGCCATTTAGAGGTATCTAATCAGCTTAGTAAGCTAATGATTCCAAGTGGAATCACTTTAAATGATGCACTATACACAGAGCAATCAATTTAGCAATCAAATCATTACCGCTGATTTTTTAGGTCCTCTACATAGTTTGACTAGTGCATGCTTTGAAGCGCTTTTCTCCAAATTGGCGGAACGGATTTCCTTCCAATTTTGTGAGGATGTCTAGTACTCAGAAGGATTCCAACAAGCTATAGAATTTTGAAAATGGTGAAGAAATGACTGAGATATGATCAGTACAAGTTGATTGTTATGAGTGACTATGATAGAGAAACCATAGATGAGAAATGTAGATCTATTGTATTAAAGAGCAATGTTGTACAAGATCATAGGGTTGATAATCAATGCCTAATGATGGTGCATAGTGTCACCTACAATGTGAGCATCACTCTCTTACAAATCCAATTAGCAATGGCTCAAAATTTGAATTTGAATCCTCCATTGGATCTCACTAAAAGTAGTCCTCCAATCTAGGAGATATTCCCTCAAATGAATTCATGACTTTTCCAACTAAAACGTTCATGAGTTTGATAGTGATTAAAAATATTGTCTCAAGTCAAAAAATGACTTTTACAAATGGTAAAGGATAACAACTTCCTAGCAATGGTTTCCATGATGCTTCAATTGTTCATGAACTTCTAGCCAAATGTGTAGGCTTGAACTTTGCACCAACATGTTGATTTCATGCTACTCATTGATCCTAATGAGAAGCATATTTTTTATTTTAAGGCTGATTTACATGCCTCATTTGAGATATCAGATCTAGTGCATTTGGATCAATAATTGGGCATTCAGCTTATGCACTCGTTGATGGCGGAATAGGTTTGTGTGAAACAAAATATATTGATACATTATTGAAGTGTTTTCTCCTTGAAGACTGCAAACCTATTGTTACTACTATGAAAACAACTTTACGATTGAGTCTCCATGATTTTGGAGATGCATTTGATGTTGTTCTCTATCAGCAAGTTGTTGAATGCTTTATTTATCGATGCATAACTCAGCTTGATATTCAATTTTGTACCTCATTGATGAGCAGTTTTATGCATTATCGAGGGGTCAAGTGTTGGCAAGCCCTTAAGCTATGAGACTCATATGTCCACTAATGGTTTTGGCTTCATGCTTGGTAGCTCATGCACATATTGGTCCAGCAAGAAGAAGGCTGGTATAGCCACTTCTAGTTGTGAGTTTGAGTATAGGGAAGCTTTCATAGCGACTATTGAATGTGTGTGACTCAAACATGTTATGGCTAATTTGGGTGTTCGGCAGTCTTCCACCACCAGTATCCTCACTGACATCGACAGCACATTGGTAGTTGTCAGGAATCCTATGTTACATGCTCAAAATAAGCACATTGAGGTGCACTATCATTATGTGAGGTAGAGGTTCTCTCATGGAGAGATTAGTTTGGCATATGTGCCCACACACGAGGAGGTTGTAGACCTTTTCACAAAGGCTTTGTCGACGGAGAAGTTTGAAGCTTTCCAGAAAGCTTTGGGCTTACTTCTTTTTGTGGAATCATTGCACATAGCTTGATACTTACTTATACATGAGTGCAATCTCCTTGCTCACCACATCATTCTACGGAGGATTTGTTGATGTATTTTGGTTGTGATGTGTGTGAACACAGTAGGACCACTAGGTCATCTTTTTCCCTCTTTAGGAGGTTTCTTCCTGTGGCTTGTATATATCCCTATAGCCCTAACATGTCACTTATCTTTGTATATTCACTTGGTAACACATTTAGTATTGTGTGTTGTGCTTCAAGCTTCTTCTTCTTCCTTGTGTTTTTTCATATGCTTTCGCATATCTCAAACTCCAACAGTTTTGATGTCTTTGATTGATTATTCTTCATTTCGAAAAAGGTGATCCCATTGTTGAGGAGGATCGTGGTGTAGTAGTAAACAATATGAGCATGGACCATGAAAATAAAGGTTCAAATCCTAGAGTATGGCAAGTTGTTTTTTTTTCCGAGAGTATAGGAAATTGTAAATGTGCATTGAGTTGTGCCACGGTTTTAAAGGCAAACTGCTACACCACACCAAGAGTATGGCATGTTATAAACCCCTTCGAAAGGGGGGAGAAGAGGGTATCCCAAGGTGCGTGTGTTTATTCATTTTTCAACACCACACCAAAAGTATGGCATGTTATAAACCCCTTCGAAAGGGGAGACAAGAGGGTATCCCAAGGTGCGTGTGCTTATTCATTTTTCAAGCTAAATGCAAGAGTACCTTGATGATTGAACTTCCAAAAAAAAGAGTTCATTGTTGACGAGATTTTCAGTTCAATTTCTTATTTTCCTTTTCAAAAACAATTATGCTTCCACCATTTAAACTTAAAATATTAAAATAAACAACTCACAAACCGCCATTTAAACTTGAAACATGAAATTAAGCAACTCAAACACGATGGGTACTATGCCCTTCAAATAGTGCTTTCAATTAATTCTAGTTATCACGAACAATAAATGACAAGATCCAATCTCCTGGAAAAAGGAAGCTCACGAACAAATAAATGGCAAGATCCAATCTCCTCAAGAAAAGGAAAAAGGAAGCTCACACACCGTGTAACCTTTATTGGCAATTGCTCGCTTTCCGGAGATTAGACCTCAAGTCAATCCTTAGCTAGTGAGAGGACACCTGTCTTCCGTGCCATGAGCTCTCCATCAATGTCTCTCGCTTTCCTTCCTTCCAAACCAGCTGAATGTCAATGTGATGTTTGCAGCCTACGTAGGTACCCCGAGCATCAATAATTTCCAATTCCTCTCTATTCCCAATTATTCATCCGACGTAGGAGCTAAGCATCATCCTCCTCGTTCATCAGACAAAATTCAAACGCGCAAACTCAACAGCGACCCGTGGCCCCTATGCAAGCCAGTTTGGGCTTTTGCCAAGTGATTCCCTCCTTTCACATAACCTGGGGCAATGCACATTTCCTTCACGCTTCATCAAGAGAAACTGCCACCGTTGATTCCCTATCAGTGGGGGCCATCGTCAGAGAAATTGCCCTTCAAGCTGCTTCGAGACGAGTTTTAGTAGCCAACACTGAAGCAGACAGTCGTTCTTTGGCTTGTAGTCGACTTTTTATGACGGACGAGCAAGATATAGGCAGGTAGCCTTCTCGAAACAGTGCTGCTGGAAATGGTGCCTACGAGCTGCGAATTCGATGAGGTAGAGGAGCTCACAGATTTGATACATATTTGATACGAGCAAGCAAAGATAAATAGATGACCTCACAGATTTGATGAAATTGAAAAACCCTGATATGTAATTCAAATGTCTTGTCGGAGGTCTTTGCTTCATGCTAAAAGATGTTCTGAGTTTACTCTGATCAGATTAGCCCTTAATGACTTCCTTAATGAAAAGCCTTTGTACTAGTTACTCTCAGGGAAAGCAAGAGTTTCATGGAGATTGACCCTATGGATGTCCAAAGGAACCTGATTTTGATCATGGAGACCACCAACTTCATTTTCCATTTCTAAATAATCAAATAAAGAATTCAGAAAGTCCATACGTGATGACTGATGGAGCAAAATGGAAATTAGCCAACGCTTGAGCTTCAAAAAAGTCAAAAGCTTCAATCTTTTAAGTCCTGGCCCTCTTCATGATGGACTCTAGAACTTTTTCATGATAAAGATTAGTATGACTACAATTAGGATCAATGCACATGCAAAAGCTTTGGACATACATACCTCTCCTTCTCTCTCTCTCACTCTCTGTATCTTACACACACACAGACATACAGACACACACATACACATCGAACTTGAATATTGACGTGTGCGCATATAGCACTGTTCATTGCTAGCGCCATCACCGTGAGATAAAAGTCCTAAACATGCACATGCGTATTTATGCGCTAATCATACAGGCGCACGCACATGGAGTTGAGAACAATCATATCATGTGACGTTATACATGCACAAAGACTTCTGGGCAAGCAGATTTGCATGCGCATAATAACAATTCTTCTTTCCAAGGAATTTCAATCGGATTATAATTTTATCTCTTTATCTTTTTATTTGTTTTTTTAATATAAAAAAAGTTCAGCCTTAGTCTACTCTTCCGGACTTGTATTAAATAAAAGGAAAGAAAACGTAGAAGTGAAGAGAACTATTGCCCGCAGGACCCCCAAGTCCCACAGAGTAGGGGTAGATCTTACAGAGTTTAGATGGCATTACAAAGGAGGCTAATCTCCCTCTCATCACTCTCATAACGAGCTCACTTGGGTTTAAACTTGTTATTGATCAGGAGAAGCACTTTATGATGATACCTGAAGGAGGGCATAGTTTTCGTTAATTTAATGTACTCGTACGAAATTAAAGAGCAACATAGTGGAACCAGTTCCCTATGTAAGTAACAAAATTGCAGGGATTCTTGTGGATGACTATTATCAGCGGACATATGGAGAAAAGCCCATCAAAGATCTCCATATCTGATATATAATATTCTCTATCTTCGTGTCTTTAATGATTGAGCCAATCTATTAGCTTGCCTTCCAGATTGAATTATACTTGGACTGCTAAATGGGCGATGTTTAGGGTAGAAAGCGAAGTTAAATAGGTGAATTTGATGAAATTGAATAACCATGATATATCTAAAATGTATTTTCGGAGTTCTTTGCTTCATGCTACATGATGTTCTAGGTTGACTCTGATCGGAATAGACTTCCTTAATGAGAAGCCCTTCTACTCCTTATTGTAAAAAAAGCAAGAATTTCATGGAGATTAGCCTTCGACCATGGTTGTTGCTCCCTCCAGTTCCATGGGTCAACTAATGATTGGACACTGGACAATTTTAACTTGCGGTCGAGTCGCAGATTAATGAAGTAAATTTGCGGTCAATTAAATTTTTTCTCTTTATTTATTAATATTTAAGAGAGTAGGCTATTGCCAAACTTCCTTCGGAAAAAAATAACTTGCAGTCAAATCTCAGATTGCATTGAGATTGGAGCTATGAATAATCGTTGTTCCATATGGGAAGGGATGGCTTGTGCTTTGGAGTTGGTCAAGGAATGTTAAGTCTTCAAGACTGAATTCGGTAAAGCCTACGAAAGGTTTGATTGTGAATTTGTCTTGGAGTCCCTTCAAAACATTGGTTTGGGTAAGAGATTTTTCAATTTTGTGCAAAACGTTTTGGCAATGCTTACTGTAGGGTTTCCATAAATGGAAAGCCCTATCCTCCGTATAAATTATAAATGGATGGCCCCCTTTACCCCCCTTCTCTTTGACATCTATAGTGGTGCCCTAGGTTGGCTTATTAAAGATTACGAATAAAATTAAAGGGACTCACATTCTTGGCTCTTCTGCTCCCCTCTACGTTCAAATGCTTACATATGACATAAGCGCTCTGACCAACGCTGATAAAGATTCTTCCGCCAACCTTATTTTGGTGTGTCTTCACATGTTTTGTTGTGACAGCAGCTCTCTTGTCAACCATAAGTAAAGTGGACTCAAAGCTTCCAAGAACATCACTGCCCACTGTATTTCTATCCTCCGATGTGAAATTCTCGAAGAACACAAAGTGTATAAGTCCTTGGGTATACCTATGGGATTTAATACTTCATTGAAGCTAAGACGGGTTGATTTGTTGATTCCCTTGAGGAAAATATTTTGGAATGGTATGAAATGGAGGTTTCCCTTCGAACCAAGTTGTTTGTATTGAAACATTATATTTTGCCCTACTTGATATACTTTCTTGCTTGTTGGATGCCTTCTAAGGACCAATTTGAATAGATTTCTTCTTGGGCAAAAAAATGTTCTATGCGGTGAAGATGAAAACATAACTAAGATTACAAGCACAGCTTGCGATATATGAAGCTTGCCCAAACATGAAGAGAAATTGAGAGTTTCCTCCACAAAAAATGATTGATCCAAAACATGTTGCTAAGAGAATTTTGTGTTCCTTGTCTATCGATGATTATTCGGCTTGGTTTAACAAAATGAAGAATTACCCTTTTATAATGATTGCTATTGATATCGAAAATATTTGGATATATGTTCTATTATATGTTCACCTCAAAAGCTACCCCTTTTTGGAACTCAACTCATGTGCAAGATGTGGTCTTCTTGGATGGACATCAAAAGGTATTTTATCCTCTCTGAAGACATGCTAGCTAATTTCTCTTTTATTTTGCAAAATTCCATTTGATGTGGGTGGATTACTACAAAACCGAGGAAGATGGTAGCCATGAAAGCACAATTTTTTTAGCGTTGTACTGTATAACTAGGTGAGTCTTTACAACATGCACAATCACAAGAATAATGAGGACACTTAGCACTCGTTCATCTATTTGGTAGTTGCAAGGATCTTATTTTTTAAAAGATTTAGAGTTTCATATCCTTCTCACTGCAAGGATCTTATTTCTCAAACGATTCACTTGGTAAAAACTTTTCAGATAATAACATGTAAGTTCATAAAAAAAACATATATTTAAAAAAAAAATATGTATATAATTTTATATATGTGTATGCTTATGTGTATGTGTATGTGGATGTGAATATGCATGTGCATGTGTATACATATGTGTATGTGTATATGTATATACGTATGTATATGTGTTTTATAGGTGTATATGTATGTATAGATACGTATGCCTATATGTATACATATATGTATATGTATGTGTGTATACATGTGTATGTATGTATGCATGTATGTGTATGTATGAATGTGTATATATGTATGTATATGTATGTATGCATGTGTAGCTGTGTATATTTGATTTCATTTTTAATTGTTTTTTGTATATTGTGGTTTGTAGATTTTCATATCTAGACCATTGAATCGTCTGGTAGTTTCGCATTTTATAGTCAATCTATTATCTATCTTGCTAAGTTGTTTACAGATATTAAATAGTCCTTACCAAGGAAGATATAAAGTCATATGTAAAATGGGAGGATCAAATTTTTTGCGAATATTTTGAAAGATGCATTAATAGTTTTAAAAGATGGGCGGACAAAAAGTGTCCATTCAGTTCAAGTTCTTGTTCTTACCTTATCTAAGGTAAGAATAAAAACCTGCATTGAATGGACACTTTTTGTTCACCCATCCTTTAAAATTATTTTTCCATCCTTCAAAATCTTCAAGATAAATTTGATCCTCCCATTTTACATGTAACTTGATACCTTCCTTGGTAATTGCTGCTTAATATTTGTATTAAAAAGAATTAGCAGCACAGGTATTAGGTCCACTAAAATAGGAGAAACATATGTATCCAGAAGATTCTAAAGGTTGGGTGGACAATTCTAAAGGCTAGATGGACAAAACATCTTCATTCGATATAGGTATGTATAATTTGACCTTACTCTCATAACATGTGTATGTGTGTATATGTGTGTGTATGTTTATATGTGTGTGTACATTTATATGTGTGTATACATTCATGTATATTATGTGTATGTTTATATATGCATGTATTTATATATATATTTATGCATATATATATATATATATATATATATATATATATAAAATTAAAAATTATACCTTAATAGTGTCGAAACAAATACATTACTCCATCCAAAACGATTTTGAAGATTGAGAATAAGTAAGCTCGCACTTAGTCGTGTCAAACGACTTCCTTCATATACATGCTTTAGAGATTCCTCTCGAAGATATTTCTCATTTTTAGAAATATCAATGCTCTACTATCATTTTGATACCAGTCCTCAATAAAATCTGTCATGCCATCATCTTCATCATTGTCGCACAAATCTTGTCCTTTATCTTCTTTTGAATATAGATCTTTCAACCTTGCATATTCCACAGGATCACTTTTGCGTAGCCTCCTCATAGAAGCTTATGATAAATGAGGTCTTACTGGCAATTGTGAATGATGTGGAGGAATATCATCAACCTCATATGTTGGAATCAACAAATATAAATAAAATTCATTAGTATTCCATAAATGAATAAAAACTAAACTTTAAACATAAAATTAAATATATAAGTTATTAAATATGGATAGAAAATTTTTATTCTCTCTAGCTAAAAGGTGCTCTTGGAGGTCTACGCCATCCATAATTCACTAATAGTTCATCACCTGCATGTAATGTAGTAATAGCATTGACAACTATGTATGTTGATACATCTCTACTCATAAGTTCATGACTATTTTCACGCTCTTTTGTTATATGTAATAGAGGAGTATTATGGAGAGGAAGATATGGATGAGGTGGAGAGATAGACACAGGAGGGACAATCTCGATTGTCACAGGGTGATCATGATGATGAGGATGAGGATGATCATGATGCTGCTACTGATGATGATGATCATGATGATGATGATTAGGATTCTAGTTGATTATGACATTGGATTATATATATATATATATATATATATATATATATATATATATATATATATATATATATATATCTATATATATCTATATATATATATATATATATATATATATATATATATATATATATATATATATATATATATATATATATATATATATATATATATATATATTATCTATATATTTTTCATTTCAATTATGTTTTGAATTGTGTGTATGGTATTAAGTAATGAATTTGTTCTATTGATTGTTATTATTGTTTATATTAAGCATGTGTTTTAATACTTTGATTATATAATTCATTCATATGTGTGTACATAAGTGTATATGTATGTGTGTGTATATGTATGTATGTGCATGTGTATGAGTGTGTATATGTATGTATGTGCATGTGCATGTGCATGTGCATGTGCATGTGTAAGTGTATATGTGTGTATATGAGTATGTGCATGTGCATGTATATGTGTAACTCTATGTGTATATGTGTATATGTGTGTATGTGCATGCATATGGGTATATGTATGTATGTGCATGTGTATATGTGTGTGTACATATGTGCATTTAGATGTGTATATATGTGTATAATGTATGTATATGCATGTGTATATGTATGAAACATGCATGTGTATGTGGATGCATTTCCATTTGCATCCATGTGCATGCATGTGAATGTGCATGCATGTGGATGTTCATATACATGTATTTACGTATATGTTAATGTGTGTATGTGTATATATATATGCAATAATTAATGCATGCATGTAAGTCTTTTTATGTGGTTGTAGAAATGTTTGTGCATATGCATGTGTATGTGTGTGTATGTCTAAGCGTATGCGCACATCTATGTGTGTGTATGTGCATGTGTATATGTGTATATGTGTGAACATGCATCTTCATCATGTATAAGTGTTTATGTGCATATCAATAAGTGTGAGTATGCTATCTAATGAAAATAACACAATTCAAATGATATAAAAAGAATATAAACTGTACTTACAATAGTTAGCCATACTTTTTGCTTGGTTAGCTTCTTGAATAACCTACAATAAAGAGAAAAAGAAGAGAGAAAGAGAGAGAGAGAGAGAGAGATAGAGAGAGAGAGAAAGAGAGAGAGAGAGAGAATTCAAAGAGAGAAAGATGTAGAAAGAGAGAAACAGAATCAGAGACAGAGACAATAAAATAGAGCTTAGGCAAAAACAATAATTCTGCATATACTTGTTTTAGCTCATAAGCGCAGCGCAATTGCCAACGTTGGAGAGCTCTTCGATCAGATGCATGAAAATACCGATCGAAGAGCCTCCAATGTTTTAATTTTTTTTCCTCAACAGACCATCGTGTAAGCGATGGAAAGGTGTCATAAAAACCACTGGAATCGGCATCGCATAAGCGACATATTCTTGTGTCGCTTATGCGATGAAAAAAGCATCGCTTATGCGATGCTTTTTAAAACTGTCACGTTAGTGATGCTCTATGCGAGCGTCGCACACCCCCTCGTGCCATACGTCGAAAAAAAATATCGTTTGGCTCGTCGTTTAATCGAGGATTCGCATGCGATGCTCATTGAGGTGCATTTTGCAATTTTATAGCGACAAATTGTGTCACCTTACCCATCGCTATGCTCCCGTATTCCTTGTAGTGTGATTTAGCCCACAATGGAGAGAGAGGAGAGTTTTGCTTCCCTTCTCCCTTTCGGCTGCAGGCTGTTGGGCACACGTTGAGAGAGGAGAGGGATGACAAGTTCTATCGCTCTAGAGAGAGAAAAAACCGGCATAATACGTAGGAGAGATAGGTCCGACTGAGAAGGAGCTTTGGTGCACTTCATATAGATATAGAGAGAGAAGGAGATCTAGCAGAGAGAGTAATGGAGATATAGCTGCTAATAGAGGTGCTGACGACTGCATGTAGAAGAAAGAGAAAGAGTTTGGCTCATGGCATGTGCAAACCTTCTATCGCTCAGAAAAATGAAGAGGGAAATATAGAGAGGGAGTGTGATGCCTTCCTCAGGCACGTAGCGTGCAAGAGTGGAGAGAGAGAGAACTTGAGAGAGAGAGAGAGAGATTTTATCTCTCTCCCCTTCTTCTCACTGGTGCGATAGCACTTCTGACAACATAGGGCGATAGAGAGAGATGCTAGTGACAGCTACTACAGATATTGCACAAAAAAGTGATGACAGAGAAAGAGAGAGAGAGAGAGAGAGAGAGAGAGAGAGAGAGAGAGAGAGAGAGAGAGAAAGAGAGAGAGAGATTCGAGTTTTTCTTTCGTTATGTAGCTTTATTATGTAATTTTTGTAATTAATTAATCACTTTACTCCTAAGTTTTTTAGAATTAAACTATTATAGTTATATCTTTAATACATATAATAAAATATATACACGAAGATATATATGTGTGTGCATATTCATGATCTAATATGATGAAAGTATAAGTGAAGGTATGCAATGAGCATGTGTTGTAGGAGGTATAAGTAAGTGTTAGCATGAATGTACATTTGCATAATCATGAGAGCTAATACATGTTGTGTATTAGCATAAGCATAAGTGCGTGGGTTATTATGAGTTAGCTTAAGTAAAATTTTACAAATGTGTGTTAGGATGTATGTTAGCATATGAAGAAAGACATGAGCTAGAATATGTTGACATGTGTGTGTTCGCATAGGTAAGAATGTAAATTAGAAGCATGTGCAAAAGTGTGAGCACTCATATATATGAATTAAATGTATGGATGCATGTGTATGCATGTGGAATGTTGGTTTACATGAAAGAGTGTATGAGCATGTGTGTGAGCATATGCATATAAGAAGTGTTAATGCATAAGCATAAAAGCATGAATTCATGTAAGTGCATGGGTGTGTACATGTAGATATAAAAGAATGTATGTGCATTAAAAGTCATATATATATATATATATATATATATATATATATATATATATATATATATATTGGAAGTCCATCTAAATGAGTTACTGTTGTTGCCGATTCATGCAGATTAGACAAACGAAATTGAATTATATATATATATATATATATATATATATATATATATATATATATATATATATATATATATATATATATATATATATATATATATATATATATATATATATATATATATATATATATATATGTGTGTGTGTGTGTGTGTGTGTGTATTTATTATTTCTTATAAAGATATACTAATGCCTATAGACATTGAAGAAAAGAGTATTGAAGGAAGAGTTGATAAAGATTGAAGAAGATTATCAAGCCATTACATGATTAGAGAATAGGATTTTCTCATTCATAGCTTCACCAACCTTTCCAGATCCAATTTAAAGCTCACATTTAGATTAGCCATTTACATCATTATCTTTGTAAAGGTTTCATTAGAACTCTACATCATTTTAGCAAAGTTTATCACTCAAAAAGGTTGAGCATTATCAGTAAAACAGTTTAATCCTATTCATTATATATTTATTAATCACTTTGATATTTTTCATGACTCTAAATTGCATATGTCTACAAAGCTTTGCTATTTTCATAATTTAGATTAGTACATTAACATCTAGATAAGCATTTTACATAAATTAAATTCAGATATTTACTATCTCGTGCATAGAATAAGTAACTAGAGTTTTTTGAACTCCATTTACCCTATCCTTCAAGTATGATTAAACCACCTGAGCTTGATTGAAACACCCTACATGTGCCGATCGATTTGGCGGATGACTTGATCCATCATCTGAGCATCTACAGGATCCGACATTGTAGTTTCTTCACTTCACTTGAGCCTCTCCCTACAAGGAATACTATCACATGCACCAACAATGTTTCTTACCCTGTCATGGGAGTTGGTAAGATCATTCTGGCTACTACTGATGGTGGTTCTTTGACATTGCCAAATGCTTTATTTGTGCCAAGGATCAAGAAAAATCTGTTATTAGTTTCAGCGTTAGCCAAGATTGGCTTCTTCATCAAATTTATTGATGAGAGATGTAAGTTTCATGATGTGTCAAATGGTGACATCATTATTGCTTTCAACATTTTATGTCATGGTCTATATAAGCTCATAGATAATGTGAAATTTATGAACGATTCAGCATGTGTAGTTCAAGATTCTCAAGCATGTCAGATGCAAAGCTTTGGCATGTACACTTTGGTCATCTGAATTTTTTCTAGTTTGCTACGCTTTCAAAAGTCGAAAATGGTGTCCTCTTTGCCCAAAGTTGGGGCACCTGGTAAATATGTATGTGAAGGCTGTATTTGGGGAAAAATGCAGTGTTCTTCCTTCCCAAAAGATGGTTCAGTTCAAGCTACTTAGATTGAAATGTTTGCACTCATATAAGCAAAAGATGTATTTAGGATTTGATTAAATGACAATAAATGTATTCAAATTGACATAAGCACTACTTTTGAACCTCTTCTTCAAGCACCATTGGTACGTTTCCTTTTACTTTCAGAGTCTTTGGTTAAAGTGCAAAATCTTACTGGACTCTAACAAAATTATAGACTGAGTAGCTAAACATAAAGAAAGGGTAAAGAAAGAAGTCCAAGACATTGTTAGGATTGTTCAAGCTAAATCAAATCAAAATATAAAAATGGAAAAACTATTTAAAAACATGATGCATGAAACTCAAGATTTTGACCCCAGATATAAGGGTAGAGGTTGAGCGTAGACTTGAAGAACCGGGTAAAAAATATGGACTTATAGATGACTGAGGCATTGTGAAAACAGTGGTTAAGGAGGTTTCTCACATGAAGCAATGCCAATCACTTCTTTATGATTCAATGTCTCAACCATCTTCTAGTTTTCCTCCTATTCATGCAACTAGGGATACACAAATAGCCTCGAAGGTTGAGCCAATTGCATGTACATCTAAAGTTCCAATGGAGCTAGAATTTAAGAAATTATTTAATAAGTTGAACAATATGATGCACATGCATGAAAACATTTCTAAAGAGGTATCTGCTTTGTAAAATTTTGGTGTATGCATTGAATTTACAAGATAAACCCTCAATCAAAACTCAACCTATAGTCCAAACTCAACCTACTATATATCCTCAACCTAGTTCAACACCTAATCCTCTATTAGTACCTCCTAATCCTGGTGTGATGCCACATATCACCTTACTTAGACATGTGAAGCCTTAAAGGAAGCAAAAGAATAATGACTTTTTATTGACATAGACAAGCGGTTATGCGACTATCGAACACTTCCTTTAGTTGCAAATTGGGGAAAGGGAGGAATGCAAAAGCTCTATGAAAATATTTCTAAATCTAAGAAAGCATCTTCTGTTGTCAAATTAGATTGTCTAGATAGTGACTCTGAATCCAAGCAAGCTAGAGAAAAAAGGAACTACTCAATTGAAGCTTTAATTAAGGCTAGGGATGACATTATGCTGAAAACTTCTTGGAACTCACTTGTGGATCAATTTTTGATATATTCCCGTATTGCGAATGTTGAAGAAAAGAGAAAGCGGGATGATGAGCAAGATATAAATGATACAAGAAGAAGAGTTACTAGGAGCAAAATGAGAGACGAACCTAAGCCTAAGAAAGTACAATTTGAACAATGTGAAAGTTCCAAAGCAAATGAGCAGAAAAGAAAAGAAATTAGGGAGGGAAAACAACCTATGATCAATGAACCAAAACAAACTTAAGAGAAATTAGAGGAAACTCCTAAAACAGAAAAAAAAACTGAAGAGAAACAAGAAAAGAAACCAAAAAGAATTCCTAAAGTGATTCTTATATCGGAACTAGAATTAAAGGTTGATGCAAAGGAAATATTGTATGATATCTTATTGAAAAGCGTAGTAACTATGACACTTGAACAAATCTTTTCTATTGCTAAAATTGAATTTAAAGAAAATTTCATTAAATTGATAAAAAGAATGAGGTTCCCTCTTTCACAAGAGGTAGAGATGCAGGATGTTGCAGATGTAACTCAATTAATACATGAATCTCTTTCTTATTCTAACTCAAATGATGAAGAGGAAAAAACTTGTAATGTCAACAAAAACTTTTAGGACCAATCATGCCAAATGATGAAACCAAACATTCGGAGAGCAATGTTAGGAAAAGCTTTTGGGCAAGAGGCACACCGGAGATAAAAATTAATTTAGATAACCAAAAGAAGTCATATTCTGCTTTAGCCCTAATTGATTCTGGGTCTGAGATTAATGTGATCTCAAAAGAGCTTTATGATAAGTTTAAATGGCCAATAGATAAAAATCATGGTTGGATTATGAGAACTGCACACAATGGATGTGGTTCACTCTTAAGAGCATGTGCAAATATACCTCTGATGATAGGTGGAATCTCTGAGACATTTCACTTTTTCATTCAGGATAAATGCTCCTATGAGATTATCTAAGGTCAGCCATTTATGTGCAAAGCCAGAATGGAAACCAAAGCTATGGACGATGGCTCTGCATACACGAGAATTAGATCTAAGGATGATTTGCAATCACTCCAAGTAATGATAGTAAGCCCTAATCACATACGAAATCGAGAACAAATTAGAAAGACTCCTATCCATCATGAGAAGGTATGCGATGATCACATGCCTCTTCGTGAGTTCGGAACTTATTATGATCAAAATTTTGCCTAGATGCCACTATTGAGCGAGACAACGGTGGTCCTTGGATTGATATCTCACACCTATCTGTAAATACTTTCGATAGTTTTGCACTATATTTTCCTTCATCTTATTTGCAATTCATTCATTATAAAGAAAGCCCTAAAAAAATTATAAAACATTATGAAAAATTATATAAAGGAAAAGGATACATTTTATCAGATGAACATATTGAACATGTAATTGAAACTGCATCCACATTCTCATTGTTTGAAGAACTTCAAAATATTTTACATGAAAAAGAAACTTTCAGATTTGTGCTCTTAAATTCGATTGAAGAATATGAACTTATTGCTAAAATTGATGTATTATGTTAATAATGAGGCCAAAGTTGACACGAAATATAAAACTGTTGATAAAAAGATTAAATCGATTGCCCAACCTTTACCAAAAGGGAGTGAAGAGATATTTGGACAGGTCTCAAACGATCCTTGCTTACGACAACATACAAATATAGGTCACACATTCACAGATGAAACTTTGAAATTAAACAAAATAGGAAATTGTGATAATTTTTTGTTACCTGCTGAATGTGAATTATTCCAAAGAGTGATTAAAAAACGTGGAAAGGCTTTTTCATTACATCCCCATGAGATAGGCTGTGACGACCCACAAATTGTACCTCGAATGATTATCTTTACTGTGCCTCATATCCCGTGGAATCTATGTCCTATACCTGTCCAAAAGCTAATGAGGCTACTTAAGGAAAAGATTCACGTGAGGATTCTTGAGCCATGGTTTGCACCCTACTTGAATAGATGGTTTATTGTTCCTAAGAAAAATGGAAAATTACGATTTATACAAGATTTAGAACATGTGAATAAAGTTACCATTAGGAATGTAGGCATTGACCCCATTGTAGGAGAATTTGTTGAAGCATTTGTTGGTCATGCTATCTACTCAATGGGAGACTTTTAGTCTGGCTATGATCAATTTCAGCTTGCTATTGAAAGGAGGGATATCACGACTATGAAAAATCCTTTAGGCTTAGTTCACATGTGCACTTTGCCACAAGGAGCTACTAATTCTGTAGCGCACAGGATAAACGCCATGAATTATGTTTTACATGACTTCATTCCTAATGTAACTATGCCATTTATAGATGATATACATATTAAAGGATGTGTAGAGAATGCGAAAGATGAAACTCTAGATTCTTCTAGCTGTAGGAAATTTGTTGTAGACCATATCTCTGATTGTGAATGGTTTTTTAAGAGATTTGAAGAGGTTGTTCTTACATTTTCAATTGAGTAGTCTATTTTTGGTGTTAATGAGGTTCTCATAGTTGTTCATTTATATGGACATTATGGTCGGAGACCATATCCACCTAATGTTGACGCCATAAACAAGATTTCTGAGACATGTTGCAATATTAGTGAAGTGAGATAATTTCTTGGTGCTTGTATGTTCTATTCAATTTGGATTCCACACTATGCACATGTTGCTAATTGTTTATATGCATTGCTAAGAAAGAATTGAAATTTTCTTTGGACTGAAGAGAACTCAAAAGCTATGAGGAAATTAAAAAGATTACTTCTTAATGCTCCTGTTTTAAAATGTGTAGATTATTTTGATCAAAATCCCATTATTTTGACTGTCAATACGAATCCCATAGGCATAGGATGGGTTATTGGTCAGGAGGACGAAGAGGGAAAAAGATATGCCATTAGATTTAGAGCTAAAATATTATATGAAACTCAAAGAAATTATCCGCAAATTAAAAGGGAACTCTAGGGTTTAGTCACCGCATTAAAGTTTGATAAAGAATATTTTATAGGAGCAAATGTAATTGTAGATAAATTTAAAAATTCGATTTTGATTCATATTGCAGGAAAATCTAATTCTGTTGCTGATATGCTTTCTATAGCTAGGTATGATGAAGATAAAGAAGTAGAATTAGATAGGAATGCAATTAATTATGATTCTCAAACATATGTGTATGAACAATTTAATATTGATGAATATGAAGGAGAATGGCAAGAAATTGGGAGATATCTTAGTACTTTGATTATATCACCTACATGGTCTTCAAATAGATATTAAGAATATTAGAAAAGCTTTTAATTTTTTCTTAAAAGATGGACTAATTTGGAGACATGCAAGGGGGAAGATTAAATTTCCACAAAGGGTACTAGGAACTCGGCATCTTCAAATGCAAGTCATGAAAAATATGCATGATACTTTATAAGTTGGACATAAGGAATTTTTGGCTACTTATGAGAAGATTATAGAAAGTCATTGGTGGCCAGGCATCTATGTTAATGTAAAGAAGTATGTGAATTCTTGTGATATATCTCAATTACATTCATCACTTAAGCATCGAGATCTGTTGCATCCTACCTATCCACCATGCATACATTATAAGTGGGTAGTTGACCTAGTGACCATGCCCAAAGGTATTGATAAGATGAGATACATAGTACTTGCACGAGAAGACCTTACAAACCATGTAGAAGGTCGAGCCCTACGATCTAAAACAACATTCAATGTATGTAAATTTCTTCTTGAGGATGTAATTTCAAGGTTTGGTTATATTGAGAAGGTAGTGGCTGATACGGGTGAGTTAGATGCTCAAGAGGCTAGAGATTTCTTTGCTAGGCATCGGACTCGTTTAGCTCTTACCACAGCATATAACCCTGAGGCTAACGGGAAAATAGAAAGGGGGCATTCTCTAATTATTAAGGTGATTTCTAAAGCTTGAAATGGTGATCTTAAGAATTGGCCAAAATTTCTACCATTTGCATTATAGGCTGATAGAATGACCTGTACTAGAACAACGGGGTACATGCCAGTAGAGTTAATGTACTGCCAGAAACCTGTTTTTCCTGTTCATATGAAAATACTTACTTGGTCAACTCTTCCGTGGCATGACAGTCTGTCTACAAAAGATCTTTTAGCTCTAAGAATTAAAAAGGTTGAGCAAGGAAATCAAAAGATAGAGGAAGCAATAGCTAAATTGAAAGAATCATGAACTAATAATAAGAAATACTTTGATAATTTGCATAGGTTAAGGCCAAAGACAATTCAAATTGATGACAGGGTTTTAATTTATGATAGTACATTTGATTCAGAGTATGATGCACATAGGAAATTAAAACGACATTGGTTTGGACCTTATGTGGTGCTTAAAGTTTATGATAATGGAACGTATGCCTTAGGAGAATTAGATAGAACACCTAAGGTGTTATATGTGCAACATACATACTTAACAGGTGTCCCATTAAAGCATTATAGTTTATCACTCCAAATGAGGCTTGCCGTGGTCGTGAGCAATCTCTTGCTCACCTATGTGTTTTTGGTTGTCTAGCACACGCATTAATGCCAAAACAACAACGTACAAAATTGGATGATAAAGAAATGAAATGTGTTTTTTTTTGGTACATTTCAAAAATCAAAGGCTATCATATGTATCATTCACATACTAAACACATTTTGGTTAGTTGTGATGTTTTTGTGGAAGATGCTATTTAGCCATTACTTTCATGTACTACGGAGAAATCTATTGCTCCAAAGATATGTATGATACTTTGCTGCCTCTTTTTCTAAAATCAAAGGCTATCATATGTATCATTCACATACTAAACACATTTTGAATAGTCGTGATGTTGTTTTTGTGGAAGATGCTATTTAGTCATTACTTTCATGTACTAAGGAGAAATCTATTGCTCCAAAGATATGTATGATACTTTGTTGCCTCTTTTTACAGGTGAACAGCCTGAATGAGACAATTTCTCATCCTTTATAGAGTTCATGTGATGATGGAGATCATTCCAATTTTTATGCAGATTTATATGATGCAATTGTTGATGAGAGAGTCGATATTGAGGAGGCAAAAAGTATACCAAAATGGTTGGTGTAGACTTTGCATGATAGCAAGTTAGATGCACCTCTTTTATATCGTACTCGTTCATGCTCTCATAGTGCTTCTTTTGCATCTGATTGCTATGCTATGGTTGCATCACGTCTTTGTGATGAGAATGAGCCAATTTTGTTTGATGATGCACAAAATTTAGAAAATTGGATGGTTTCTATGCAATCAAAATATGATGGTATCATAAAAAATGGTACTTGGTCTTTGTGTGACTTGCCTCTTAGCAAGAATGCCATTGGCACTGTGGGTGTACAAGTTGAAGCAAAAGCCTGATGGGATAGCTGATAGGTATAAGTCTAGGCTTGTTGCAAAGGGTTATGCTCAAGAAAGAGGCATTGATTTGATGAGACCTTTGCTCCTACATGCCAAATGACTACTGTTCGTAGCATTTGTGCAGTTGTAGCTCATCATGGTTTGAATGTACATGAGTTGGACATTAAAATTGCATTTCTGAATGGTGACTTGCATGAAGAAGTGTATGGTTTTCAGCTCCAAGGGTTTGTGCAGAAAGACCATGAAAACCAAGTGTGCAGGTTGAAAAAGGCATTATATGGTTTGAAGCAAGCACCATGTTCTTGGTATGAAAAGAAACATGCCTACCTAATTGCACATAGTTTTGAGAATAGTCTAACTGAGAGCACCTTATATGCTAAGCATGCAAATGATGTGATTCTAATCATTTGTGTGTATCTTGATGACATGATGCTCACTGGTCCTCATGAGAAGAATATTGCCGATTTTAAGGCTGATTTTCATGCCTCATTTGAGATGTCAGATTTGAGAAATTCGCACCATTATTTGGGCATTTAGTTTATGCGAGTTCATGGTGGAATAGCTTTGTGTCAAACAAATTATATTGACACATTATTGTGGAGTTTTGGCCTTCAGAACTACAAACCTATTTCCACTCTTATGGAGACAAGTTTACAACTGAGTCTTCATTATGTTGGAGATGCATTTGATGTTGTTCTCTATGAGCAGGCTCTTCGATGCTTGATTTATGTATGCATTACTTGGCCAGATAATGAGTTTCTTGTCTCACATATGAGCAAGTTTATGCATTGCCTAGGTGTCAAGCATTGGTAGGCAGTTAAGCATATCTTTTGTTATTTAAGTGGTACCTGGCTACTTGGATTGTTTTATCCAAAGGAAGGATCACTACCACCAAATTTACATGCTTTTTTTTACTTTGATTGGGCTGGTTGCTATGACGCTCGTGTGTCCACTAGTGGTTTTTGTGTCATACTTGGTAGCTCATGCATATCTTGGTTGAGCAAGAAGCAGCCCATTGTGGCCACTTCTAGTTGTGAGGCTAAGTATAGGGTATCTTTCACAGCGTCTGTTGAGTGTGTGTGGCTTAGAAAACCTATGGTTGATTTGGGTGTTGGTGAGTCTTCTACCGTCACCATCTTCACTGACAGTTAGAGCCCACTCGTAGTTGTGAAGAACCCTATATGCCATGCTCGCACTAAGCTTATTGAGGTGCACTATCATTATGGTAGGGAGAGGTTCTTTGCTAGAGAGATTAGTTTGGCGTATGTGTCCACACAGGAGAACATTGTAGAACTTTTTACAAAGGTTGTGCCAAGGGAGAAATTTTATGCTTTTCACAAAGCTTTGGGCTTACTTTCTTTTATGGATTGATTCCACATAGCTTGGCACTTCCTTACACATTAGTGCTAGCCCCTCGTTCTGTGCATCACTCCAAGGGGGGATTTGTTGATATATTTAGGTAGTGATGTGAGTGAACACACTAGGACTCTCGGGGCCATTTTTCCCTCTCTATGAGGTTTATTCCTCCACCTTGTATATATCCCGATAACCCTAATGGGCCATTTATCTTTGTACATTCTAGTGGTAATATATATTGTGTCTTGTGCTCCAAGCTTCATCTTCTTCCTTGTGTTGTTTGCGTGCTTCCGTAAACCTCGAACTCCAAGAAACATGACACTTGGTTCTTTGGAAAATTTCACAACTCTTTACATAAGTTTCTGCATCCATGTGCATTGTATTCCACCACAATCTAGCAATGAGAATCATCTTTATTGTTTTCTTAATAGAGAAATTACCTCTAGCCACACCTACATGAACCATCTCTAGAATCGAAATCTATTCCTATTCATGGATGGAAATGTGCAACTGATTATCCGTACCTCTTTTAAAACATTACTTGGCGATGAGGACATAAACTATGCTGTGTTCTTCTAGACCTCATTTTCTTGCTAAAATCACTCCTAATGGGCATGTTGGCTTCTTGAGGAACTTTGTCATGGTTTTACTCAATTGTGAAGCTATTCTAGAATAGCTCGTTGATGAGTGTTCACTTGGATGAGATTCTTGCAATACATTTCAATGGGTTACATACTCAAGTATTTCTTTATGCATAGGTCCAATACACTCCTAAGAATTGCAATTCTTGAGTAGTTCCACTCATTCGACGATGTTTGTTCCAAAGATTCACATGATCTTTATGAATAGGAGTTGGTTTTTCCCCATCCTCTATGGATCTTAATAGCATCAAATTTGAATCTTTGAGATATCAGCTAGCTACCATAATTGAACGTTTCTATTCTTCCAAATTTAGCATTTCTTGGAATTTATTTTGATGATGTAGAACATGTGTAAGCATATGTACTAGTTCTTCATTCTAAGAAAGAAAAAATTCGAGGTTAAAGAGGTAAGTATCTAAGAGATTATTTGCTACTCTAGTTAGTGATTCACCATGAGTCATTCTCGAGAAACAATCAGATCTTATGTGCATATTTACTTTCTAGAGAGCTACTTCAAAGTCAATCTCCATCAACAATAGGACCCATCAGACTGGCCTTCTAGTGTTGTAATATTTTTTGACCAAGTATAACAAGGCTTGGTGATCAACAAAGAACTTGAATTTTTTTTTCGGCTAATAGGTAGTGTTGAAATGTTTTGATTGTGTAGACCATTCCAAGTCCTTCTCTTTCCATCGTTGTGTAATTTCGTTTAGCTTAATTTAATTGTCTCCTTGCATATGCTATCAAATGATCTAGTTTTCCTTAGTCTATTGGTTGTGGCAATATACAAACCATTGCAAAATAAGAAGCATCTATATGAATATGAGAACAACTTGTTTGAATTAGGTACTTTAAGTATGGATTTAAAACCTTGTACACAATCTTCACTCCATTCAACATGAGTCAACAGAGTGTACAAAGGTCTGGAAATAAAAGCATACATGTGAATAAACTGACCATAATATCCATACTAACCCATAAATTTAGGCTTGTACGTATTTAACTTTTATTCATCTTCATAACTTTAGAATCACCTTGATCCTATACTCTTCTACTGAGATGCCATTTTTTAGACTATATGGACAAGAATATTTCCGTGACATACCATAAACACACTTCTTTTTCGGGTTAAAACATACTTGATAGTGTCAATATTTTCAAATATGCATTGAACTTCAGGTGTGTGTGCATGATTGTTGAGAGGAGAGGTACACATGTCATCATGAAAAACTTCCATACTCTTTCTTAAGAATTCGTTAAAACCATGACACATTAATCTCCCCAAAGTGGCTGGTGCATTGGTTATACCAGAACCCATAACCCAAAGCATACACACCCCACCAATAGAAAAAACAATTTATGCTGATCTTTAGCAACAATAGCTATCTTATTGTACCCCAAAAGCCATCAAGAAAGCTAAACACGTAGTTGCCTATTACTATTTCCGAAAATGGTCAGTAATCAGTAATGGATAGCTATCTCTAGTAGTGTTTGCATTAGCTTTCTTAAGGTTAATACAAACCCTCATTTTCCCTTTTTTAGGTACTACCATGTTCGCTCTTCTATTTTGTATCTCTTAAGCGTTTCAGGAACTTCAAAGTACTTCCTCGGTGGATCCCCTTCTTCAATGCCATGGCGTTCCTCGCTTGTGTTCTTTGGACATTCCTCCGTGAGGAATATATTAGCAGGTTTTTCGTCAACTTCCTTTAAATAATCTGCTTTACAATAAAACTCTAATTATATTATAATACTCTCACTTTCACAATGTTCATAGCATTTTTTCTCATCTTCATATTTGTCATTAGTTTTCTTAGGTTTGCATGTGACCATATACAAATTCCTCTTTTTGTCCACGTAGAATGCTCTTTCAAACTTAACTTAAGTCCTATGAATCACTTCAATAAGTCTAGGGTCTCCTAATTTGGCCATTGACCTATTAAGTCTATTCAAGTACTTAGGTTTTTTAGCACGTTCATAGATACATACTAGATTGAAGTTGTATATTCTCCTTGAATTAGTGTAGACATAGGCTTAGTAGTGAAGATAGGATAATGCATATCTTCTGAATCCGACCTAATGTTATGATCTGAATCACCAAAGGAGTTAGAGTATGTCAAATGTGGACTTGTATTGGTTACACTCTCTATCTAGGAAGTAATACTTTGTAGAATCCCGAGGACTCTTCTTTCGTTTGGTTCAGTCACCTTTGCATCTAGCCTCTAGCTTGAAGGGGTATTATTTGTAATTTTCTAAAATTTTGAGGTCCAAAAGTTTATTTTTCTTGCACATATACTCTGGTCATGTTTTCTCCAAAACTCTTTACTTATTCAACAAATGATGCACATCATGAAGAACGATACATGACACTCAGGAATGAGAACATTAGGAAACACATGAAGATAGATGATACATGATACTTGGTACAAGAGGATACAGGGTACTTAGAAATGTGACATGATACACAATACACATAGAGAAAAGATGCACATCACATGACATTGGTCACGACACATGATACTGGGTCATAAAACAAAACACGATACTTGTAAGTGCAATGCGACACGATGTGAACTAAGATATTATCACCTCACACCTTCACCTTTTAGACTTAGGCATGCACCATGTCACCTATTACAGTAGCAAAAATTTAAATGAGTCTTTCTCTATACTCCAAAGTCCAAATATATTCGATAGCACGTTTTTTCAAACTCTCGAGGAGATGCATCTATTGAAAGTAGTCTTGAAGCACTCTCTGGTATTTTTGCAAAGTTATGGCCAAAACTAAAAGCGTTGGTAAGCACCGATCGTGACTCTAAGGCTCCCTAAACTACATATATGCATGTACACAATGAAAAAAAGATGAGGAAGGCATAGAAAACACATACAATCACATTACAAGCCATAGATATGCATACAAGCACACAAGCAAGGAGATATAAGATCAAGAAAGTTATGAACTGCTCTTTTTCAAGTTTATCTCTCTTCATCAAATGGGAAAACAGCTTTACAAGTGAGTAAAAAATAGTTTATATAGATGTGACCTAAATTAGATCCTTTCACACAAATGGCCCGACACTCCTAGAAACTAAACAAAAGTTTCCATATTACAAAAGTATTGTACCTGTTCAGGGTTATGCACCAGAGGACTCCTCTAATGCATTTACAAATCTTGATATACATCCACATGGGCAATGTTTAACAATTAAAGGGAAAATCTTTTGAAAAGATTTATATGCCTTTAAAATCCTTCTTCGCTTCTCTTTCATCTTTCTTTCATTTCTTCTCTACAAAACCTACCTACTAGACCATAGTTTATGACCATGTCATATTTATTGTATATATATATATACATTGTTTTTTTGAATGAAAAGCTAAGCCGCACTCCTCTGATTTATCATGCGCATATATGTTCGCCATAACTCTCTTTCCTTGAATTCACGTGAACATCATAGGATCACCTAAATCTTGCTACACATGCTTCCTTGGAAGGCATTCCTTCATACCAATATGCACTTTTAGTAACCCATCCATTAAGAGATTTCACCATGATTTAATTTGAGTTCCATGTGTAGTATGTGCATACCTCACTTTTCCAAATTGATGTGAGGAGAAGAGAGAGTGAGAGAGAGAGAGAGAGAAAGATTTCCAAATACGTTGCATGTAATACATAAATTTACAATGGCTACAGCGTTGGGATTCAAATTTCTTGCATAATGAATACAATATCAACAAATGAGCAAAACGAACTCCCCTAATCCAAGAGAAATAGAGTACGACATGTGTAGTAACGATATGGGTGCAAGAGACTCCACATCATACATCATCGCCGTCGGTCTCTTTAGCTTTTTTTTTTCCCATAAAAACGTTCTTTAAATCAAGGAAAAGGACAAAAATACCATAGATTTAGAGCGAATAACAAAAAAGGTAATAAGCTTTTCCTCTTAGTCATGGGAAACTTACTTTTGATCTTGTTGTTTTCAAAAAAGAACACCATATGATGTTTAAATGGAGAGGACTTCTTACAGTAAGAATTCTTCTACCCAAAAGGCCAAGAGATTTTTCTATCAAACATTCTTTTGGAGGGTTGTCAAAGTTGGCAGCAAAACTTCCAAAGAGCACCCCTAATGGAATTCAACAAAAAAACTAAGAAAGCAATCCCTTCTCCAAGTAAAGCTTGCTCTGAGTTGATTTGACCCTATAAAACCAACCTCTTTCTAAGGAACAACCAAATTGACTAACACCTAGGGCACAAAAAGAAGAGTGAAATATTTCAATGCGGATGCATGACAGTGGACTCTACGTGAGTGCTCCTCGATGATACTCTCAAGGTTTAAAACATGGTTCCAAATGTCAAACATGGTACTCCCCATAGAGGCTGCAAAATACACCAAAAGCACACAATACCAAGAGACTTTGCTACAAACATAGATAACCATTCTCTATGTGGTGTCACATGGAAAGAAGCACTAGAATCTAGCAACCATGTGTAGGAAAGGGAATCAGCCATAAGATCCTCAGTAGGTATAATACTTTCAATTCTAAACACATCAACATCATTAGAAATAGCATTGATTTCTTCAATCTTCAAAGTCGAAGTAGATGGTGTAGGTCGTTGATTTCTTTATATGTCATTTCTTATGATAATATGGCATTCGATATGCCATATGCAATGGAGTGGTAGACCTAGCCATTTCATCCAACTCATCCCAATCATCTTCATCCATGTAAGTAGGATTCTTTGAGATTCCATTTACTGACTTCCATCACCTGCTCTAAATCAGCATATCTTTAATTTGATTCTTCCACATCGCAAAGTTTGTGCCATCAAATTTTTGGATCTCAAAATGTTCTTTGCCCAGCAACTTATAGCTCCTCCTCGGAACAGTGGAACTACACCCTAATCCACTAGAAGTGCATGAGATCTTTGATGCCATGATGATAGAGAACTGAATAGAATGATAATGGATCTAGAAGAGTCCAAACACCACTAAGGCTCAATAAAGATGAACAAGTGTTTGATTCTAGGAAAACATTTAGTACAGTCTTCCTAGAAAAATGATTTGATGAACACCAATGACCAACCAAAAGGGTTAATTGATAATAAATGTGCTTACACCGATAGTTGTATCAAGGAATAAATCGAACACTATATAGTTCACGAAGCCAAAAACATATGGAAAAGATTTCCATAGTCTCCTATCCAAAACCAGCATTTGATCAGTGTCAAAATCTCATAGGAATGCAAGTACTGACATGTAAACATGCATAGTGAATCATTGACTCCATTGCATATAACTACTTAACCTAAAGAAGCCAATGAGGCTTATCAAGCACCTATGAACAACTAGCATACATCTCATATGATGAGGTTGGGTAAGTCTTCCACCTGCATCATCAAAGAGGCCCTAACATTTGAGTGTCTCCCAATTAAGAAAACCTCACGAAGACCCCCTTTACCAAAGCCAAAGGCTTTATGCAAATACATAAACACTAAATCAATGACCACATGGACGTACTTAATCAATATCTAGAGAAGCATACATAGTGCGTTCATGCTCAATAGATGCATTAAAATGGCATTGAAGGGCTCAATTTATAGCCCAAACACTAGCCAACAAATCCTGCAAGTGTTTGTCAACTCTATTCTTTAGGCTCAAAAAACCTACATAAATGTGCAGTGGCTAGTCCCACCACAATTGGAAGCCTTTCAAGAAAACCCTAGATTTAAGTGTGGCTGAAAATACAGTCCCAAGGATGAATATTTTCTGTTGGAGAAGTACAAAAGAGAATTCTTCCTGATGTTCTTGAACATGTGTAATGAGAACTATGTGCAAAAGTATTCCAAAATGACTCCAAAAATCACCCCAAAAATGCTTCAAAATAGGCTTTAAAAGCAAAGAATGAAGCCTTGACAGGCCAAAATATGTTCAAGGTAATGTGAACCTTAGTCTTTCTCCTTTCTCAAGCACCACAAGAGTGTCTCTTAGTGGCAAGAGATTGTGTATTAAGAGAGCTTGGGGGGGAACAAACTAGGATGGGTGACCTTGTGAGAAGTACCGAGAGCCTTTGCCTTCCTTGATCATTGGGGTCCTCCCTCCCACACAATCAATGGTGCAAATGGTGAATTTGGTGACTCTGATGAAAAGGTATACCAAGGTCTATGACTTGTTTGCCACCTTAGTCCAAAGCCTTTGTGAAAGCCTTGGGTTAGTGGGCAAGAGCTTGCTTCACTCCCACAAAAAAAACAAAGCTTTTGTGTTGAAATGCTCTAATACTAGTGAAGGGCTTTAGTGTGCTGAACAAGAGGAGCAAGGAGGAGATGGAGGGAGAGAGAGGAGACAAGAGATGCACATACGTGCGTGGGAGCCTCAAAACCCACATAATTATCTCTATAAGGCAATGCTCTATAAATGATATATGTATCTGATTATAGGGGTAAGGTCACATGACCCTTATATCCCCAACAAAGAGGTGACCATGTAGACAACAATTACACCATGGGAGCTCCAAAATTTTTTTGATAGTTTTCACTGTCTGAATCCCTTAGTGGAGAATTCCTCACATCAAGATTAGTTTCTTATTCTGTATCATGGGATGCCACGATTTGATGAACTTAAAATCCTTTCTAATACGAGGCTTGTTAGCCCTTCAATAAAGTGGAATTCCTAATTTAGAACGAGGCAACTCGTTTCCTAAGCATTGATTATGTTTTGTAATGGGCACCACTCTCCATAGTAAATTCTCTTAACTAGGTCTATGTCCTAAAATCTAATCAACTATCTTTTTTCTTGATTCCAAAGATGGTTCGACCTATGAAACCCTTTGTTCCATAGGCTCCTTGCCATTTAGAGGTTCTCCAAATCAATTTCCTTGATTCCCTTAATCAAGAACTAGATATAATCATTTCATCTAATACCCACTACCCACTTCCAATCTTCATTGATCTTGAGGTATGCTTTCATCTTGCTCAAACTATTTCACAACTAGATGACTAAGTCAAAACCTTTGGGAGTCAATGAAAAAGGGCAGAGAAATAGAGTGAGTAAATCAAGCCCCTTGAACTTAGGAAGATCCACAAGCGTAAGAGAAATTTTGTTTCTCAAAATAAATCTAGCCAAGGAAGCATCCACATTGCTCCATGCTTTAATCATCCATTTGGCTGCTATCTTATTTTCCATTCCTTCAATGTCCAAAATGCCTAAATTGCTTGAATTGTTTTGGCTAGCGTACATTGCCCATTTGAGTTTGGGCATGCCTCTCCTATGTGAATCACTTTTCCAAAGGGAATCTCTGTAGATTCTTTCTAAGTTATCTAGCTCCATGACTTTCGGTCTCTAACCCATCAAAAAATAAATAATCCAAGTAAGGATGAAAGTGTTGAGGATCATAGAATGCCCTGCAAATTTGAGTTGCAAGCCCTCCTAATAAGCAAGTTTATTGTTGAGGTTGGTGAGTTTCTGAATAAGCTTTATCTCACCTTCATTAACACAGTTACACAATGCTCGAAAAGACAAGACCTCCTTTTGCACCAAGCACAATAGTGTCCATTCCGCTTTCTTCTCGTCTATGCCCATCTGTTTAGCTGTTGACTTTTGCCCATCATTAGCGTTCCTTACCGTTGACAAGTAGAGAGCCATATAAAGTGCATTGAGAAAAACATCCAGTCTATTGTAGCATTAGACCCTAATTGCATACTAAACATTGTAATACATCTAGATAGTTAGGAATCCTAGAACAATTTCAAAACAAAGCATAAATTATATATTAACTTTACTATCACAAGAGCAATGGAGACCTCAAACACTCATTCCTCAGATCCATACAAGTCTTTTCAGGGAATATATTTTGAGGAGGGACTCTCTCCATTTACAATGGGGCAAAGAAATGAAATATCAAACATACTCACCTACCTTGGGAGGGAAATTGGCATAGCTTTCATACAATCAAGCTCAACAAACTTCAAGGCAGAGTTATACATATACAGAAAATGTCTCTTTCCGTTATTGAACACCGCATAATTTCAGTGCAGCCAAATGTACCAAATGGTTAAAGTTCTTTATTGATGCCAGAGCTAAGAATCAAGCTCATGAAATTTATCCAGAAACACTTCCTTTGTAAAGCAATATATAGGGTGCAACTTGTAGTAGTTTTTGTGTACACACTCCCAAAATCATTTTGGACCATGAAAAATGGCAAACTAACAGATATATATATATATATATATATATATATATATATATATATATATATATATATATATATATATATGTGTGTGTGTGTGTGTGTGTGTGTGTGTGCATGTGTGTGTGTGTGTGTGTGTTGGTTCACCAGTACAGCTGCCTCCATGTCTGCTACAACTTTCCTAATACATTCATTTTTTTGCATCAAAGTATTTTAGTCAAAGCCCATGCCTAAAAACAATGATATATTTTGTATGTTGGCTATCGAGAATAAGTTGGATGCTAGCAATTTCCCATTATGGACATATATCATACATCATTTATTGGTCACAAAAGGACTATGGAATATTGTGCAGAGTGTTGAAACATGACCTACTACACCTGCATATATAATTATTGAAGGTGATTTAGATGGTGTTGAAGATCATGATCTTCAAGCTCCTATTTGTGTTGTGGTTCCTAGTGCACTTACTATACAAAAACTTCATTAGGATGTCAAAGATGCTCAATAACATGCACTGATAGCCTTGTGTGTCAAGCATGCCATTATCCCTCATATTCAGTCTTGCAAAACAAAAAATGATGTTTGGGATACACTTATCACTTTGTACTAGGAAAGAAATGAGATCCATGTTGCTTACCTCTGAAAAGAGTTGGAGGGTGATCACATGAATGAAGGAGATTCCATGGATATTTTTTTGACAAAGATCAAAGATTAAAAGGAGGAGTTGATTAAGATGAAGTCTTTCCAGATAGTTCACTTGTGCAAACTGTTTTGAATGGTCTTCCGAATTCATATCAGAGTTTTGTTTCTACTCTTCGGTTGATGATGAAAGGCAATCCAAATTCCTTGACTTTGACGAGTTAGTTTCTATTTTGTTGTAAGAGGATAAGTACAGGTAGAATAGGTCCATCATATGTGTAGTAGATCAAGCTTTCTTAGCTAGTTAGAAGGGAAAAGGTAAATGGATCTCATCTACTAGTTGTTGAAAGTGTGAACTATGTAGGCTCTAGGTAGACAAAGGGGTCAAAGGACCTTAATGTGGACAAATGTCATGACTTAAATCAGTTAGGGTGGTCTCAAGGTTGGGCAAGTTTGTGCAAGGTAGTTCTAAGGCAGTGGAAAAGTAAGGAGAGGAACCCAAAAGCTATAAAAGGAGGTGAAGAGTCATCAAATGTATGAAAGTCTTGTAGATCATTGAAGACCAAGAACATATACTCAAGGAGGTTCAATCAGAGAGTCATCCAAGGCTCAAGGAGCTTAAAAATAGCACGCGAAGCTAGGAAAAATGTAGAGGAGGGTGTTATATGCATAGACAAGGAGTAAGGAGGAGCTATCAAGCCCACACCCCCTCTAGTCTCTTTCAGGTATAGACATAGTTTGCATATAATAGTTGTAACTCTTTGTGTACATACCCAATTCAAGAGATTTAATGTGCACTATGTAGCTTATGTATATATATCTTAGCTTACCTCAAAGGGCTTCTTGAAGTCAGTTTTATTTGTAGATAAAGTGGTGTATCTCTATGAGCCTATTTTTTGCATATCCTACATCTCTGCATATTCTACATTGTATAGAGTTGTTGACTAATCTAAACAGATTCATTTGAGATGTTCTATAGCTTGTTGGAAATCTTATGAAGAAGGGACCTAGGTATTGGGTCCATCGACTTCTAGTGTGAAAATGTGATGGATTAAATTCCATCAGTTGGTATCTGTTGGAGCAAGTCTATGACAAGCCTAAGTATTGGCTTGAGTCCCACAAAGTCATAGAAGAAGCCTTAAAATGAAGACAATGTAAAGTTCACTTGTGAACTACCTCTTGTAACTTTTGAAAATTTTACTTAATGTAAAAGTGAAAGAATCTTAAGTGGTTGAGTCCACTTGATCAAAAAGGGAAAGAGGAGCCACGAATTTGTGATTTGTGGTAGATAGAGAATCAAATCAATCACTAATTGATTGGAGAGTGATTGAGGGAAATTAACCTCCCAAGATCAACTATAAATACATGGTAGTCTTAGTCATGGTTATGTGAAGACCTCCAAAAGCTAAGCTTTATGCCATATCAAGGTGTGATTCCAATGCACACATATGTATCAGTAAGTCCATTGTATTGTACAATCAATATACTTTCATTTTCATGATCATTTGAGTTCATATTTCCATGTTCTTGTGAAACATACTACTCACTACCATATCTCTCAGTTTTCTCGATCAGATTGCAGAGATGGTTTCTCTGAGCTTGGTGCATCCTTTTGAGTGGTTTAACTTGTTAACGTTACTTCTCTAAATCTAATATATGCTCACCAATTTTCATTTCATTTGGGTGTTTCAATCTTCTGTTATGCTCAGTTGAAGTCAACCCTATCTGTTCATTTTCACTTCTCTATCAGGTACCCGACTTTTTTACTCATCTTGTCAGAGCTGTTTCTCAGTGTATACTTACCCAAATTCAATGATTTAAAGCTTGTTAGATTCAGAATATTGTATTGTATAAGCCTAAAAATGTTCATAATCATTGGATTCCTAAATCTTGAGTTATGTTTATTTTTCTGCTCACTGGTCTCATTATTGTAGTAGCCCATGAAAATCGGGATGATATCATCACTTGTTAAACATCATTCTCAGTGTGTGGCTTATTATTTTTTATGGGATTACTCTTGAAAGTTAGCTCTTTAAGTTAACTAGACTTCCCCAAGAGGAATTAAGCTAATTACTGCTGTGCTCAGAGAATTATGCAAAACACTGGACAGGTGTATGAGCCAAAATAGCAAGTTCTTCACATCTGAGCTAACTCCAACTTATCTGTTTTGATCTATCTTTTTGAGAGTGATCTTCCAATGTACATAGGGTGTCTAATACATCCATTGGAAAGCTAAAAGGGCCCACCACATACTCCTGGAGTTCATTTGGCTGGTGTAGATCAAGGATTTTGCAACACCTCTTCATCTCCAAGCACATACCTATCCATCTCTTCACAGTGGTAACAGAGCAAGGTTGGACAACATGGCAGATGGATTTCCTTCATCAATTGACAAATTGGATAGAGGTAACTACACAGCTTGGTCATTAAGAATGGAAGCTTATCTCCAAGGTAGAATTTTATATGGTTATGTGGTTGGAGATGAAGTTATGCCAAGTTTCAGGAACAAGTTAACCAAAACAAGAAGAGCAAGAAAGATTGAGCACATGCTGCTCCAAGGATGCACTTGCAAGGTCTTATCTCCTCAACTCTATCTCAGATTTTTTGTTGCCTCACGTAAGACATCTCAGAAAGTGTGGGATGCACTTGAAGCCTTCTTCTCTTCAAGGACTAAAGCTAGGAAGCATCAACTATGGCTTGATTTCACAACTGTCAAGAAGGCTCCAAAACAAAATGTGACTGATTTTTTCACACAGCTCATGGGCATAGCAGATCAGTTGGGAAGCATTGGAGAGGTAATAGATGAAGAGCAAATTGTAAGGCAGGTCATCAATGGCTTGAAGGCAGATGACAAGTGGGAAGCATTCACAACATCTATGGATTTGTACATGGACATGCATGGACCTGATTTCAATACACTCGTTGGACAACTACTTACTCAAGAGGCAAAGCTTATAAAAAAATGGAGAAAGCTCTAAAGGTAATCAATCTTCAGCTTTATACACTGATAAAAGCAAGTCCAAAGATAACAAAGGAAAGGCAAAGAAAGTGGATGATGAAGCAGGAACATATCAAGCTAACTATGCAGGTAGAGGAAGACATGGCAGAGGTAGAGGAAGAGGAGGTAGACAAGGCAAGAGGAGATCCCAAGGCTCTAGCTCATGTTCTATTTGTGGATTACTAATCATACAACTAAAATTTGCTTTAGGAATTCCAGGAATCAAAGAGGCAGAGGATACAATAGAGGAAGTTATGGCTACTCAAGAGGAAGGTTCAACAATTATCATGGCAACTACAACAACTACAATCATTCAAACTATCAAGGAGGCTAAAAAGGAAGGAGAGACTTCAATAACTACACAGAAGACTCAAACAAAGAGGATTCATTATTGATCATGAACATGTCTATGCCACAAGGTAGATCTGATGAGCATGTTTTCTACATAGATTCAGGTTGTTCAAATCATGTGGCAGGAAATGTGGCGCTCCCATCAGATTTAGAAGATCCAAGGAATAAGCATGAGGTACAAACAGGAGATGATACAAGACATCTTGTGGAGAAAATAGGCAATGTCAAAGCACTTGATGGAAACATCAACCTACTCAGTAAGGTACTCTATGTCCCTACCATTACAAAGAATTTGATAAGTGTTGGGTAGATAGTAGAGAAAGGGTTGCAAGTCAGGTTCACAAAAACAGAAGCATTTATTGAAGATCCAAGTCAAGGATTCAGAAGAATTGCAAAAGGTGAAAAGACAGGTAGATTGTTCACATTTGAATTACAAGACACTAGAAACATTGCTCTCTTTAATTATGGTAGTCAAACACTCACAGAATTGGAAGTATGGCACAAAAGGTTAGCACATATTGGTGAAAGGTCATTAAAGAAAATTTGCAGGGACCAAAGTGTACTTGGACTCCCTAATTTGTCAAAACAACATATGATTTATAAGTGTAGTGCATGCCAATTTGGAAAGTCTCACAGGTTACCATTCATGAAGAAACGCTATATGCATGGAGATCTCTTGGAGTTGGTTCATACAAATGTATGGGGACCTAGCAAGGAACGTTCAATATCTGGATCAAGGTATTATGTCTCCTTTATTGATGATTGCAGCAGATGGACTATCCTATTCTTTATGAAACACAAAGATGAATTTTTTTCATGTTTCAAAATATATTTGGCTCTTGTGGAGAATCAAACAGGTAAATCACTAAAAAGGCTAAGGTCAGATGAACGGGGAAAATACTTCTCCCATGAGTTTGATTCTTTTCTTCAAGAAAGAGGAATCAAAAGCGAGGTAACTACAAGGTACACTCCTAAGCAAAATGGAGTGGTAGAAAGGAGGAATAGGACAATTGTTGAAGCTACAAGATCCATGTTAAATGAAAAGCATTTTCCTAATTATCTATGGGCTGAGGTTGTATCTACAGCCACTTAATTGATTAACAGGTTGCCTTCAAAATCCCTTGATGGGATGACTCCATATGAGGTTTGGAATGGAAGAAGACCAAGCTTAGATCATTGTAAAATTTTTGGATGTATTGCTTTTGCTTATGTTCCTTCTGTTGGAGTTAGACGTCTGCGGAAGCACGCGAAGAGCACAAGGAAGAAGAAGAAGCTTGGAGCACAACACACAAGACTGAATGTATTACTAGAGAATGTACAAAGATAAGTAGCCCATTAGGGCAATAGGCTTATATACAAGCCGGGGGAAAAAAACCTCCTAAAGAGGGAAAAAAGTGCCCCGGCAGTCCTAGAGTGTTCACACACATCACTACCTAAATATATCAACAAATCCCCCCTGGGAGTGATGCGGTGAACAAGGAGCTGGCACTCATGTATAAGGAAGTGCCGAGCTATGTGGAAATCACTCCACAAAAGGAAGTAAGCCCAAAGCTTTGCGGAAAGCTTCAAACTTCTCCCTAGGCAGAGCCTTCGTGAAAAGGTCTGCAATGTTCTCTTGCGTGGGCACATATGCCAAGCTGATCTCCCCAGCAGATAACCTCTCCCTGACATAGTGATAATGCACCTCAATGTGCTTAGTGCGAGCATGGAACACAGAGTTCCTCGCAACTGCCAATGCGCTCTCACTGTCAGTGAAGATGGTGGTGGCAGAAGACTAGCCAACACCCAAATCAGCCATAAGGCGTCTGAGCCACACACACTCAACAGTCGCTGTGAAAGCTGCCCTATACTCAGCCTCACAACTGGAAGTGGCCACAATAGGCTGCTTCTTGCTCAACCAAGATATACATGAGCTACCAAGCATGAAGCAAAAACCACTGGTGGACACACGAGTGTCATAGCAACCAGCCCAATCTGAGTCAGAAAAAGCATGCAAATCTGGCGGTAGTGATCCCCCCTTGGGATAAAACAACCCAAGTAGCCGAGTACCACTCAAGTAGCGAAAGATGCGCTTAACCGCTTTCCAATGCGTGACTCCTGGGCAATGCATAAACCTGCTCATCTGTGAGACAGCAAACTGAATATCTGGTCGAGTAATGCATAAGTAAATCAAGCATCCAACAGCCTGCTGATAGAGAACAGCATCAAATGCATCTCCAGCATCATGAAGACTCAATCGTAAACCTGTCTCCATAGGAGTGGCAATAGGCTTACAGTCTTCAAGGCCAAAACGCTGCAATAATGTGTCAATATATTTTGTTTGACACAAAGCCATTCCACCATCAACTTGCATAAATTGAATGCCCAAATAGTGATGCAAATGCCCCAAATCAGACATCTCAAATGAGGCATGCAAATCAGCCTTGAAATCAGCAATATGCTTCTCAAGAGGACCAGTGAGCAGCATGTCGTCTACATAGACAACAATGATCAAAAGCACATCATTAGCACGCTTAACATATAAGGTGCTTTCAGTTGGACTGTTCTCAAAACCATGTGCAATCAGATAGGCATGTATTTTCTCATACCAAGCACGTGGTGCTTGCTTTAAACCATATAACGCCTTCTTTAACCTGCACACCTGGTTTTCATGCCCTTTCTGCACAAAGCCACGGGGCTGAAAAACATACACTTCTTCATGCAAGTCACAATTCAGAAATGCTGTTTTAATGTCCAACTGATGTACATTCCAACCATGATGGGCTGCAAGTGCAAAAATGCTCCGAACAGTAGTCATATGGCATGTAGGTGCAAAGGTCTCATCAAAATCAATGCCTCTTTCCTGCGCATAACCCTTTGCAACAAGCCTAGCCTTATACCTGTCAACTGTACCATCAGGTTTATGCTTCAGCTTGTATACCCACTTAGTGCCAATGGCCTTCTTGCCAGGAGGCAAGTCACATAAAGACCATGTACCATTCTTCATTATAGCATCATATTCAGATTGCATAGCAGCCATCCAATTTTCTGAATTTTGTGCTTCATCAAAAGAAACAGACTCATTCTCATCACAGAGACTAGATGTAGCCATAGCATAGCAATCTGATGCAAAGGAGGTACTATGTGAGCCTGAACGAGTACGATATGACAAAGGTGCATCTAATTTGCTGTCACACAAAGTTTGCACCAGCCATTTTGGCATAGTTTTTGCCTGTTCAATATCAGCTCTCTCATCAACAAGTGCATCATGTGAATCTACATCAGAAATGGAATGATCTACCTCATCATATGAAACCTGCAAAGGTTGAGAAGTTGCCTCATTAGGACCAGCGCTAGCCTGTCCACCTGTAAAAAGAGGCATCAAAGTATCATACATGTCTTTGGAGCTAACAGATGTCTCCTTAGTACATGAAAGCAATGGCTGAATAGCATCTTCCACAAAGACAACATCACAGCTAACCAGAATGCGTTTAGTCTGTGGATGATACAGACGATAGCCTTTACTTTCAGAATTGTACCCAACAAAAATACATTTTACTGCCTTATCATCCAATTTTCTACGATGTTGTTCAGTCACTAATGCATATGCCAAACAACCAAAAACACGCAGATGAGCAACAGATGGCTTGCGGTCATGCCAAGCCTCATATGGAGTGATAGACTGCAACGCTTTGGTGGGACACCTGTTCAGTACATATGCTGCACACATGACAGCCTCAAGCCAGAAACTATGTGGTAAAACCTGACTTTTGACCATGCACCTCGCCATCTCCATGAGTGACCTGTTCTTTCGTTCAGCAACTCCATTCTGTTGAGGTGTATACGGCACTGTACACTGGTGTTTTATCCCACGTTCAGCCAGAAATGCATTAAAATCTGAAGACATATATTCCCCCCCTCGATCAGAACGGAGGGTGCCCATTTTACATGATGACAGATTTTCAGCCAAAACCAAAAACTGTTTGAAGCACATGAACACTTCAGACTTTGCTTTGAGTGGATATACCCATGCATGCCTGGAAAAATCATCAATGAAAGTCACGAAGTAAAGGTAATTTCCAAAAGAGGGTGTCTGCATAGGACCACAAACATCACTATGTACAAGCTGCAATTTCTGCATAGCCCGAACTGAACCATCTTTTGGAAAGGAAGAACGCTGCATTTTGCCCAAAATACAGCCTTCACAAACATGTTTACCAGGTGCCTCAAGTTTGGGCAAAGAGGACACCATTTCAGATTTCTGTAGGCATAACAAACTAGCAAAATTCAGATGACCAAAGCGTGCATGCCAAAGCTTTGCATCTGACATAGCCTGAGAATGATGAACTGCACATGCCGAATCATTCACAGATCTTTCATAGTCTATGAGCTTATACAGCCCACGACATAAAATGCCAGAAGCAATAATCACATCGCCATTTGAGAGATCATGGACTGTACACCTGTCATCAACGAATTTCACAACCAAGCCAATCTTGGCTAATGCAGAAACTGATAACAGGTTCTTTTTGATCCCTGGCGCATGTGACAATATTCCCTGTAGGGGCAGGCTCGAGTGAAGAGAAGAAACTGCGCTGCGAGGTAATATGTTTGGTCGCCCCACTGTCAAAGTACCAAACATCTGAGTCTACTGCAGACATGCACTGATCATGAGAAGATGCGTCTTTCTTCTTTGCCTCTTTAGCAGCCAGTTTTGGACAGTTCTTTATAATATGATCATTTCCTTTACAGTACTTGCAGAACAATTTCTGCTTTTCTGATTTCTTCTCATCTTTATCCTGGTTCTTCGATTGTGCAGCATTTGCATATTTCTGCTTACTAGTAGAAGAGCTCCATTTTCCTTTGCCCTTCTAACTAGCCAGGAAAGCTTGATCTGCAACACGCATAATGGACCTGTTCTGCCTGGACTGATCTTCCTACAACAGAACAGAGACTAATTCCTCAAATGACAAGGCATTTGGATTGCCTTTCATCATCAATCGAAGAGTAGAGGCAAAACTCTGATATGAATCAGGAAGGCCATTCAGAACGGTCTGCACAAGTGAGCTATCTGGTATAACCTCATCAGCAGAAATCAATTGTTCCTTCAGGTCTTTGATCTTTGTAAGAAAACTGTCCATCGAATCACCTTCATTCATGTGCTCACTCTCCAACTGTTTTCGGAGGTAAGCAACAGGAGCCTCATTCCTAGCCTGGTACAAAGTGGTAAGTGTATCCCAAGCATCCTTTGCTGTTCTGCAAGAGCGAATGTGAGGAATAATGGCACGTTTGACAGACAAAGCTATCAATGCATGTGCCTGGGCATCTCTGCCATCCCAACGAATCTGCTCTGCAGTAGGTGCAACAGAAACAGCAGCACGAACAGGAATCTGCGGAATATCATCTTCGACACCATCTTCATCAGCTCCAACACCTATATTTGCAGTACCTGTCGTTACAGGTGTAACAGGACGTCTTTCAACACCCTGCACAATGTTCCACAATCCTTTTGCAACCAGTACATGTCGCATCATATAAGCCCATAATGGGTAGTTGGTACCATCCAACTTATCCTCAACAGCCAACATACGGAATACATCACTGCTTTCAGCCATGGCCGGTGACTAAAATACCTTGATGCAGAAAATCGACTGTATCTCAAAAAGTTGAACAGAACTGCCCAGACGAGTTCTGCTAGACCAAATTTTATGCGAATCTGAGACTACAAATGGAGGAGTGTCGACGGCGCCCTAGAAGAAGCAACGACCTGCTCTGACACCAATTGTTGGAGTTAGATGTCTGCGGAAGCACGTGAACAGCACAAGGAAGAAGAAGAAGCTTGGAGCACAACACACAAGACTGAATGTATTACTAGAGAATGTACAAAGATAAGTAGCCCATTAGGGCAATAGGCGTATATACAAGCCGGGGGAAAAAAACCTCCTAAAGAGGGAAAAAAGTGCCCCGGCGGTCCTAGAGTGTTCACACACATCACTACCTAAATATATCAACACCTTCACAGGTTAGAGGCAAGATGGATCCAAAGGCATAAAGGTGTGTATTTATTGGATATGATAACAATCAAAAAGGTTACAGGTTATACAACCCTACCAACAAAGGATTCTTGGTAAGCAGAGATGTAGTTTTTGATGAAAACAGTTCATGGTATGAAGATTCATGCAAGAAGGTCAATTTACCATATGATCTTGAAGAAGATTTTCCAAAGCTTGGTAGAGAACAACCAAAGATTGAAGAACAAGACATCTCAGAGGAGGATGAAGAATCTCAGATGGAAAAGATCAAGGCATGGAAGTCTAAAGGTAAAGCAAAATTGCAGGAACTTGGACATGAAGTAGAATCATCACATCATGGCCTAAGAAGATCTATGAGGTAAAAGAAAAAACCAAAAAGGTATGGGTTTGACACCTCATTAGTAACTAAACATTCTATCTACATAGCACAGGACATAAACCAAGAGGAGCCATCATCATTTGAAGAGGCCAAAGAAAAAACAGAATGGAAGCATGCATCGAAGGAAGAGATTGAAGCACTCGAGGAAAACAACACTTGGGATCAGGTGCCCAAGACTTCATCCATGAAGGTAATAGGCTCAAGATGGGTCTATAAATTCAAGAAGAATTCTGATGGTTCCATTAACAGGTATAAGGCAAGGCTTGTAGCAAAAGGCTTTGCACAAACTCAGGGAATTGATTATGAGGAGACCTTCTCTCCTGTGGCAAAGATGCCTACTATTATGGTTTTGCTTAGTATTGCCTCTTCCAAGAATTGGAAGATACTTCAACTAGATGTAAAGAATGCATTCTTGAATGGTTGGATAACAGAAGAGGTATATATGGAACAACCACCTGGTTTTGAGAATCAAGTTTATCCTGATTATGTGTGTAAACTTAACAAAGCATTGTATGGTCTCAAGCAAGCCCCAAGAGCTTGGAATTTCAGACTTGTTTCATTCTTGCAGGACAAAGGCTTTTAACCAAGCCAGGCAGATCCTTCACTCTTTATTAAAAAGAGTAATTATGAGATCATCTACCTATGTGTATATGTAGATGATATCATATTGAGAGGAAATGATGTAGATGGTATGAAGAAGATAAAAGATCAGATGAGAGAAGAGTTCAAGATAAGTGATTTGGGTTTACTTACCTACTTCCTAGGTTTGGAAGTTGTCTACAAAGATCATGGTTTGTTTTTCACTCAAAGAAAGTACATTAAGGACATGTTGGCAAAATTCAAGATGCAAGATTGTAAGATTGTAGGTACTCCAATGGAGGTCAATCACAAATTGAGCTCACATGAAGGTGAACGCATAGAGGACATCACATCATATCAAAGTCTAGTGGGTAGTCTCAACTATGCCACATTGACAAGAGTAGATATATGTTAGAGTGTGAGTGTGCTAAGTCAATTTATGCACACACCAAGGAAACCACATATGGATGCTACCAAAAGGATCCTCAAGTATCTCAAAGGAACCATAAATGAAGGACTTTATTATCCTTATGTATCTGATTTAGGTTTGAAGCTATTTTTTGATGCAGATTGGGCTGGCTCCAAGAAAGATAGAAGGAGCAGTTCAGGTTATCTTACCTTTGCATGTTCAAAGCTTATTTCATGGTCATCCAAGAAGCAACACACAGTTGCTCTCTCTTCTACTGAAGCTGAATACAGAGGTCTTGCCATAGCTACACAAGAAGCTATGTGGATGAAGACATTATTCAAAGATCTTGGATTGGAGTTTGGAACTCCAACTATTTATGGTGACAATATGAGTTCTATTCATTTGGCTGCTAATCCTATTTTTCATGCAAGGACTAAACATATTGAAGTTCATTATCACTATGTAAGAGAGAAGGTTCTAAGCAAAGAGATTCAAATATCATATGTGTCCCACTCATCAACAATGTGGAGATATTCTAACCAAAGCATTGGATGGTACAATGCTTTGCAAATTCAAGGCTATGATTGGTTTATAGGTAATCTTGGAAGATTGAAGACCTCAAGCATACTTGGATTGAGGGGGAGCTATTGGAGCAAGTCTATGACAAGCCTAAGTATTGGCTTGAGTCCCACAAAGTCATAGAAGAAGCCTTAAGCACTGAGTCACAACAAAGGAGAACAAAGACATGTTCTCTATTCCTTTGTACCTAAAGACCATGATATCAAGCAATAAAGTGGGCATTTTACAATATCTAGAAAGCATCACTTGTTCTTGCTTGTAAATATTGTCACTAGAAGCTTGATCTTATATCCCAAGTAGTCAAGATAGATATAATAAAATACTTGTTGCCATGAAAACTAGTTGTTCAGCATGATCAAGAATCCCACATCATGATCTTTGACAAGAGATTAGAGTTGAAGGTACAAGTAAGAGTTCGGGAAGCTCCTTCATTACATCTATAACCTCAACAAGAACATATTATAGCTGATTAAAAGCTACTCGAAAATCAGAGTACATGTGTTGCAAAAATCGGAACATTTTAACAAGGCAATTAAGATCATCCCCTTTGTATAGTTAAGATCGTCATTGAATGCTGGGCCATATTCACAGAATATGAAATACATTTCACAAAAGCATTCCCAAGAGAAGATTATAATCAACAAAATTATACTAAGAAACATTCACACATGATAAGAGAAATGCTCAAGATAAATCAAGCTGAACACAAAGTGGAAGCAGAAATCGACATTATATTTCTATTAAAATGATGTTTTACATTTCATGTGTTTTACAAGAGTAATATGAATCTACAATAGAAGCTGATCATAGCTTTCCTCAGGCTCAAGCATAATGGGATCCTCTACAACATTAGAACACATATCCTGCCTCTCTTGCTCCAAGATTGGCTCTTCAAGGTCAGCCATGTCCCCCGGTTCATCTGCAAGTGGGGGAACAGGCTCCCTTGAAGCCGGTTGGAATCTCTCCGTGTCTGCAATGTGCTTCCTTCCAACCTCTTGGTCTTCATCTGGGCATTCATTCAGCCCATTGATTCTCATTCTAATGAAGCTCACTTGAGCATCATCCTTCTCCATAGCTATGCAGTGCCTGAACATCTTTAAGGAGCAAGCCAGAGTCGTTCCTGAAACAGCAGAAAACCACTTAGAGGCCTCAGTCAACATGATGACTAATGAAAATTGTTAAAATTGAAATTACTTGTGCCCAAAAAAAGGTCTAGGACCCAGTCATCATCATTGGAGAATAGTTGAAGCAATCTCATTATGAGCTTTTGTGGCTTCTGATAGGGGTTAACCAATGTCATGTCCCCAGCTACATGACGAAGTTTCTTGGTAATGGCTGGGAACATGAGCACATTTGAGATCCCATTCTCATTGCAATGCTCCCTGACTCTCCTTTTGCTTACTTCATCATAATAGCCAAGTGTAATGCATTCAGTGGAGCTGACAAACCTATGCAAAGGAGTGTGATTGACGTTTGCCTTCACCCTGCCAACAAGAACTATAAGTCACAGAGAGCATCATTAAAGCCATGGAGATAGAAAGAAGATTACTTACCACGTGAGACACTCCACAGCATGACATCTTGCCTTCAGAGCAGTTGAAACAGAGAAAGACTGGTCTCTGCTATGGAAAATTACTATCCTCCAAAGAGGAGACATAGTGAACTGTGTAAAATCAGTGACCATCTTCCGAATCTGAGGGTGTTTAAAGGGTTCATTGTTATTAATTGATCCAAACATCCTAAATCCATAGGGTATGTCTGCTATGAGAAGGGAGAAATGGTTTCTAGGCACAACAGAACAAATGTTATTTACATCATTACAGAATACATTGTAATATACATGCCTAAGGGGGTCTAGGGGATTGGAGAAACATTTTAGATCAGGTTCATCATCAAAATCCATCTCCTTGGCTTTCAGTCTAGATTTCTCATGCCTTGCTCTTTGAATGTGAGCCAGGAATGTAGGGGGGGCAATCATCTAGTAGCTCTGCAGACTTCTTTGGTTTCTGCAGAATAAAGTGGAAAGACAATTAAATGAGCTCTTCAATACAACAAACAAAACATAAGGAATCGATGCATGGCATCGATTTTGTGTGTGGGTAGATGCGAGGCATCGACTTTCTACTGGAAGTCGATGCCTGGCATCGACTTTGGGACATAAGTCGATGCCTGGCATCGACTTATGCCACGAGGTCGATGCCAGACATTGACTTATGCCCCCAAGTCGATGCCAGGCATCGACTTATGCCAGGAGGTCGATGCCAGGCATCGACTTTTGGCAACAGGTCGATGCCAGGCATCGAATTCCTACTAAAAGCCTGGCATCAAATTGGTTAGGTGAATCAAGGCATCTAACCTAATAGCAAACCAGGCATGACCTCTAAAAGAGAACCTACCCAATCACGAAACAGGATAAAATATTCTGATAAAGCTTTGTAGGATGATGTGGTTGGATAGTCTGCTTGGACCTCTGTCCAAGAAAAGCAACCCAGCCTCTTCATCATCACCTTCTGAATCTTCATGTATACTTATGACTACAGTCACAGAAATCAAAAAAAGACTAGGTTAGACCAGGAACATGGGAGGAGGGAAAAAGGATCTGAGAATAACATACATACTTATTGACCTCAGTCACCATCTCCTCCAGGCTTAACTCCTTGGAGATTACCCTTGACAAAGTTGATATAATCAATGTATCATCCTTAATTCCTTGAAGGGCCCTCCATGGTGTCAGCTTCATGTCCTCAAGAGCCTCTTCAATTGAGAGGTCAACTTTCCTTCCCTTTCCCTTCAAATCAACCTGTGGGTCTGGCCTTGACTTCCGTTGCTTCTGGCCCTTGACCTCCTTGTTTCTCCCACATTGTGAAAATTTTATCTTGCAGATCCCAGATCTCACCTGTTCTGAATGCCAGTTGAAACCATGGATCATATTTCCTCAAAGCAACAGACCTTCTATTCTCATCCAGTGCAATTCCAACCTCAATAAGGCATCGCTTTCGTAGATTGGGATGTATTCCTCCAGCTTCCTTCACGAGACAATCTTCATATTCATGGTGGAAGAACCGAATTCTCTCTATGGAGGACATTTTTTGCCTGTAGTCATTGTCATTGTTGTGATCCCAAGCAAGAAGCTTGGCTTCCTCAGTTGTAAGACCAGCATATATCTTGCACTCTGCATACCTAAAGAAGAATGTGGTAGGGTGCTCCTTCACTAGTTGTCTGTGGGCCTCTGCAGAGTGTGTACCTCCAATCACATAATAAGTATAATCCTCAAACAAACCCTCATTGAACTCCTCCACAGAGCTGCACTCATTTGGATTTACCATGACAAGGAATGGCACAACAGTAGCATGAGGATTTATTTTCACTTTCTTCTTAAGATTCTGCACATGCAAATTGTGTGGCTCCCTGATCTCAAGGGGCCTCCTCCCTATGACTGGATCTATTGGTGGCCTATGGATGATATTGATTGGCAGGTGGAACAACTACCCCTTCTTCACAACTTTTCTTCTAGCTATGTCCTCCCTCATCTTGTTCTGCTCAGTACCAAGAACACCCGAGGCAAGCTCTCCACTAGGTGCAACTATTATATCCTCAGAGCTAGAGCTTGAGTCAGAAGACTCCTCTTCTGCAATTCTCTTCTTTTTCTTCTTGTACTTTTTCTGCACGCTCTGCTTACCCCTTGCCTTTACAGGGGTTGTCATCTTGTGTTGTGTTGGCATGATGTTGCCCTGGATCCATGGCATCAAGTCCTTAATAAGATTTACTGAGTCCCTGCATATCTCTGCAAGCCCATCTGGAACACAGCACTCTGGGCACAAGAAATCCATCTTGCATATAACATTTTCTTAAACCTTTCGATGTCTCTACCAGGAAAAGAAGGTTGTCAGAATCCTCATCTTCATAATCCAGTTTGTACACAAGGCCGTACTGAAAACCCTGTGTTGTCGTGATCTTTCCTCTCCCATATGCCCCTGCAAACACAAGAAGGACTACATTCTTTTCTTCAACATACTGAAGGCACCACTCCAGATTTGTCATGTCTCGCAGTGGATGATCTGTCCTTAAGACCTCTGCGTCCCTCGACCTATCCTTCATAGTTGTATCATCCTCAAGAATTTTGATGCTACTCTGTCCACCAGAGGATATTCCAACCGGGTTGCTGGCCTTCTCAGAGGATAAGGATGCAATAATTTTCTTTGGTTTTGCTTGGTGACCAATGCCTTTGTCACGTTGTTGATCACCAGAGCTCATGGTCACTCTCAGCTTCTTGAAGGGCCTCTCACTCTTGGACTCCGCATCCCTGAAGGCGCTTGGAAATATCAGCTCATGCGTTATTGTGTTTTTCAAAGGTCCAAGTCGATGCTAGGCATCGACTTTTAAGTGCAAGTCGATGCCAGGCATCGACTTGCACCCTCAAGTCGATGCCTGGCATCGACTTGCACCTAAAAGTCGATGCCTGGCATCGACTTCAGGGTGCAAGTCGATGCCAGGCATCGAGTTGTACGCTCATTGGATCTATATTCTAGGAGCTAAGAAAAATAAAAACCTAGAAAGCAGACTATTTACTCAAACATACAAAAGGAATCTTTTAGGAATCTTTTTTTGTGGTATGATTTTGTCTACCTCTTGGTACTCTTGCCAACATTCTTCTTCTCCATGAGAGTTGCCTTGCTGGTATGCTGAGCTCTGTGCTCCATGGCTGTCTGTGCTCTGTTGCTCTCTCTTGCTCGTGGATTTTGAAAATGAGAATGATCTCCTCCTCTGCTATTTATAGGCAATTGGGTAACTTGAACCAGAGACTAACTGGATCTAACTGAATGAGTCCAGTTGCTAACTATATCTGTCAACTTATCTAACCAGAAAATACCACTCACACAAATAGGCTGTTTCACCTCGACTTTTATGAAATATTCATAGAACCTTGCAACTATTTATATACATTTGCATGGAATTTACACTTCAATGGCAAGAGTATGGTATGTACATGAGGATGTCTAATCTCATGTATAAATTGTTTCTTAGAATCTCTTGCTTGGGAGAAAATCAAGTCTAATTTGTGTTGAATATGGGAGATTAATGACATCTTTATAGTGTTATCCTTCTCACTTCAGTTCATATTCACATTTATCTTGTAACACATTGTTGAAATGGAAAATCAATGTATGAATAAACGTTCAAGTAAAGAACTTTGGGTAATTTCGACAAAATAGGTTGATAATTTCAACAAATTAGCTTGGTAATTTCAAACGTCACTCATTGTCTTTGCATCCAACGTTCATAAAAATCGTATATTCAAAATTCATTTGAAAATCTTTTGTAAGAAGCATATACTTAATTCTTACATATAATTCTTACATATACTTTTCCATATACTTCTTACATATACATTTCCGTGTACCTCTTTTACACATAATTCTTTTTTAATATACTTTCATCTAGCTCTTTGAGATCTAGCCAAGACCACAATAAAACCTAATCCTTGAAATCTTAACCAAAGGTAAAATTTCTTCTTGTATAGTCTTCAATGGCACTACTCCAAACAATTTTAATATCTAATCCAGTTGGAACTCAACTTGGATATATTTTGATTCACTCATAATGCTAAGACTCAATGACTCATATCTAGTTTGAAATCAACTGTGTATCTCATCTTTCAAAAGTGAATCAAGTCTTTGGTTCCCTTATTAGTGTATATTTGAGTAATTAAGTTATTTGATGTAATTTGATGTTTAATGTAATTTAATGAACTTTTGATTTCATATCTTCTTGATGTGACATTTGATGTGACATTTTCACTTGATCTCGGGTTTCTACTTATTTAAAAAGGTCATTCATCTTCAGACTTCTGTGAACTGAGTGAAGATGAGCTCAATCTTTTCTGTGGATGCTTGGGCATCAGCTTCCTCTGCTCATATTGATACAATTTCGGATTCATTCTTCTCAGTTGACCCTTTCCACAGAAGTGATGATCCCTGTGGTTTAGAATGTGCTGATGATTCTATGTTTTCTGTTGAGTCATTTAAGTTATCCAATTCACAGTGCAATGCTGCTCAACCAAATGCAGCTCTTGATCTCCCATATGATCCAACCATTGATCTCCCTTCTGACTCAAGTGCATGTGGAGCAACGGAAAAGCAAAGCAAGCTCAATCTACGATTTGAAAGAAGGCCTCGTGAAGTAAGTCAAAAAAGATTTAAATTTCTTACTTCAGATAGACAGATTGCATTGAATATTGTGAAGCATTGTTATGGTTTGAAATGTTTGTACAATTTAGGAATGAAGAAACTAAAGCACCTAAGAGAAAAATTCCTCCATTTAGATAGTGAAAGGTAGGATATATACCTTGTTTCTCGCATGCAAATGATTGAGGATAACATGTTAGTAACATGTGTTGCTTTTGAATATTTCTTTAGTCAAGGGATGCGATGTTGTAGGACTGCATTTAAAATTGCAATGGGTGTGGGAAATTTTAGAATACATAGGGTTCAACAGGAGCTTTTGAATGGGGATCTCATTTTGGATACGTTCCATGTTGGGACCAAAGGATCTGTTGGACGTCATGCAATGAATTGGATGATGAACTATTTTAGCTTGCATTGTGAGGTTATGCCTACAACTGGAAGGTTGCACTTGTCAGATAACTTTACTCGTCGAGAGGTATTTCAAATATATATAGAAGACATGGAAAATAGAAATGAGAAGTATGTGTTATATCGTCACTTTACTCGATTATGGAAGGAAGAGTTTAACAATGTGTCTATTCCTCGTAAATTTAGAATGGGTGAATGTTCAGTTTGCGCCACTTTGAAAAACATGGCAAAATGGGCTACAACACCATAGGAAAAGAATAATTTTAAAAACCTTCTTAACAACCATCGTGAGAGTCAAGCTTTAGAGAGAAAGAAAGCAATTCATCATCGAAGTAAAGCACTTAGAAATCCGGAGCGTTATATGTGTTTGTTGATCGATGGTATGGATAAAAAAAAACTTGTTTGCCACATTTTTATCACATCCCTAAGGACATTGGAGATGAAGTCCTTGTGCAAATGCATTTGGTTGGTGCTTTGGTATACAATGGAACTGTAATGTCCAAAGTTTCCTTCACATATCCAAATGTGCATAATGATCCAAACCTTACGGTTACTGCCATTCATCCTGTTTTGCAATCATGGAAGGGTCTTTTGCCACCAACTCTATATTTGCAACTTGATAATACTGCAAGAGAGAATAAAAATTCTACAGTCTTTGGATATTTAAGCATGCTTGTTGAAAAACAGGTATTTCAAAAGGTTAAGGTAAATTTCCTTCTAGTTGGCCACACTCATGATCACATTGATCAAATGTTCAGTACTTTCTCTAAGAAGTTGGCACGTAACAATGCTTTTACTCTTTCGATTTTATCTGAGCTGATTTCAGAAGCATATACTCCAAAACCAGAAGTTCAACACCTCACACAGATTTATAACTTTAAGCACTTTTGCTCAATGGGCCTTGATAACAGTGCTAAGGTTTTGGCTCCATTGCACAATATTAGTTTCAACCATGTATTCTTGATGAGGAGGGTTGATGTAATAACCCTTTTATTTGCAAAGCAGTATTCATCTTCTCTTGGGTGGAAGCCTAAAGAGGGATGCAGATTCTTATTGCAGGTGCCTAATTTGTCTACAGTGTATGGTGCAGAACAATCACCATATGAAGATAAAAACAATACAAAAAGATGTGGAAATGTGGTTGATCAAAGTAAAAGCTGGATGCATGCACTCATTGAAAAGAAGAGACATATTGAGCATGCAAAAAAATATGCTGGAGATCAAGATGTATCTTGGTGGGAGGACTTTTTCAATCATCAAGAAGAGATTATATAGTATACAATTGCAGGTCACTGGCCAGTTGATGTTCCATTCACATGGGATTTTTGTACACAAAGATCCGCGAATGTGGCCCAAGCATGTAATGCAGATGCACTTCAAAGTTTTATACATCCACCAGAAAGAAATATTTATGTAGGCCCAAGGATGACAAAATAGGCAGAAGCAAGATGGCAAGGAAATTTAATAGAGATAAATGTTGGAACACTTATTGCAGTACTTGCTGATGGTGATGAGGCTACCAGACCATTTTGGATTGCAAAGGTTTTAGAGATAACTAAAGATATTGATCAGAGAAGAATAGAGGCTTTGATGGTGCATTGGTATTACACTAAAAGTAGTAATGCATTCACAGGTAAATATAACTTAGAAATGGTGTGTGATACTAAACGAACAGGTTCAAAAAAGAAAAAGAATATTCGAAGCACATCCACTCTTAAAATGGATGATGTAGATATTCTTGTTTATGATTTTTCCTTGACAAAAACAGGTCACTTGAGGAAAGCAACGATCAATATGATAAAACAAAAGCTTCTAGATGTATGTGGTACAGGAAACCATAGGCAAACAAGAAGATTTGTGCATGATCCTGCAGAATTTGGTATGTACGTGGATGAAGATAGAGCTCTTGTGGATATACAAGAAGAAGAAGAGAGCGCTCAACAGTATGAGACTGAATCAAGTGCATCAGATGATGAGGGTGTAGACATAGATCGACATAGTTGTGAGTTGCATTGAAGCTCTCTAACATTTTTAGTGCTTATGTAAATGCCTCGAAGTAGTTTGGTTAATGAAACCATGTTTTGTAGCAATTTTGAATAACAATCAGATATCCACCCATTAAAAATATGTCTAAAATGTTATTTTTGTATAAGAATTATTTAGTTCTACATTCTTTATATAGACTTTAGACATGTCAATGTCTTATCATATAGATTTTGGACATGTCAATGTCTTATCATATAGATTTTGGACATGTCAATGCCTTATATAGTGAAATTTTGACTACATTTTGAGCTCTTTTTTCATGAGAAAATGACAAAAAATGTGAAAAAATCACATGTTTTCACTTCATTTTTGTAATATATGTATACTGGTATAAAGGAATCTCAAACATAAGCTGCCATTTGCTTGATTTTTGACGAGAGTGTTCTCTTTTTATGACATAGTTCTCGTTTGTTACGACTAACTGTTCTTAAAATGAAGACAATGTAATGTTCACTTGTGAACTACCTCTTATAACTTTTGAAGACTTTACTTAATGTAAAAGTGAAAGAATCTTAAGTGGTTGAGTCCACTTGATCAAAAAGGGAAAGAGCAGCCACGAATTGGTGATTTGTGGTAGATAGAGAATCAAATCAATCACTAATTGATTGGAGAGTGATTGAGGGAAGTTAGCCTCCCAAGATCAACTATAAATACATTGTAGTCTTGGTCGTGGTTATTTGAAGACCTCCAAGAGCTGAGCTTTATGCCATATCAAGGTGTGATTCCAAGGCACACATATGTATTAGTAAGTCCATTGTATTGTACAATCAATATACTTTCATTTTCATGATCATTTGAGTTCATATTTCCATGTTCTTGTGAAGTGTACTACTGACTGCCATATCTCTCAATTTTCTCAGTCAGATTGCAGAGATGGTTTCTCTGAACTTGGTGCATCATTTTTAGTGTTTTGACTTGGTAACCTTAGCGCTATAAGTCTAATATACGCTCAACAATTTTCATTTCATTTGGGTGTTTCAATCTTCTGTTATGTTCAGTTTAAGTCAACCCTATCTGTTCATTTTGACTTCTCTATAAGGTACTCGACTTTTTTACTCATCTTGTCATAGCTGTTTCTCAGTGTGTACTTACCCAAATTCAATGATTTAAAGCTTCTTGGATTCAGCATACTGGCTATATAAGCATACAAATGTTAATAATCATTGGATTCTTAAATCTTGAGTTATGTTCATGTTTTTACTCACTGGTCTCATTACTATAGCAGCCCGTGAAAATCGGGATGATGTCATCACTTGTTAGACATCATTCTTAGTTTGTGGTTCATTATTTTTGATGCAATTACTCTTGAAAGTTAGCTCTGTAAGTTAACTAGACTTCCCCAAGAGGAATTAAGCTAATTTCTCTTGTGCTTAGGGAATTATGCAAAACACTAGACAAGTGTATGAATCAAAATAGCAAGTTCTTCACCTCTGAGCTAACTCCAACTTATCTGTTTTGATCTATCCTTTTGAGAATGATCTTCCAAGGTACATAGGGTGACTAATACATCCATTGGAAAGATAAAAGGGCCCACCACATACTCCTTGAGTTCATTTGGCTAGTGTAGATCAAGGATTTTGCAACACCTCTTCATCTTCAAGCACATACCTATCCATCTCTTCATAGTATGCGATCAGGAAACATCCTTAGAAAACTCTAGGAGAAGGATACAAAATCTTGGACATGAAGGCTAAGAGGTACATTTCAGTGTGACCCTACTTTCCCATTCATAATGGTAGATCTAGGTCAAAAAGTGGAGTTGCTTGACAAAGACAACTACTAGCCATGGAGGTTTAGAGTCATGAACTAGGTCATGAGCAAGGGTTTATTGCCTATTGTGTGTGGATATTAAGATAAGCCCAATGTGGATCCCAAAGACCCAAATGTCACCCATCAAGAATTGAAGATGTTGAAGGATTGGGAGGAAAGGAATACAGTAGCTATCTTCTACATATCACAGTTAATGTCTAACACTATGATGGGTCATATATAAGAGTTTGATCATGCTAGAGATTCTTGGGAGGCCTTAGAGAAGATATATGCCACTTCCACAAGAAGCATAAAGATGCAGCTTAAGAATGAAATCCATTATTGTACACACATATCATATAATACATATAGCTCATTGATCATCTCTGTCTACTTCTCTGCTAGGACTACTAAAAACAGTGCACTTTCTCTCGTCATAACTTGGTGAGTTCTCAACCATTTTGCATGATCTATAGCTTATTGGAACCCGTATTATGCTGTCAAAGTCTCAAGGCATTTGGTTCAGCCATATGAGAGAATGTGTCCTCAATGTGCTCACTGGTCATCTACTATTCAGTCCCTAAAAAGTCAGGGGTAAGCTTTGGATTGCTAAATTGATTTCTCAGAGCATAGTTTATTATTTTAGATGATTCCACTTGTAATCACTAGCTATCTAAGCTAATTGAATTCCCTCAAAAAGAATTTCATCAATTGTTACGGTACTATGAGCACTCAGCAAAAGAACGAGCAAGTGTATAGACCAAAATAGCAAGTTTTGTGACACTAGCTATTCATGAAGTAATATGTTTTGATTCAATTGTTTTAAGAATCAACTCCAAAGTACATAGAAAGTTGAGTTAAAATGGGAGATGGTTTCCCTTCTTTCATTGATAAATTGGATAGGAACAATTATCCATCATGGTCCTTAAGGATGAAGACCTATTTGCAAGGAAGGAGTCTCTATGGATACATATCAAGAGATGAGGAGATGTCGATATTCAGAAGCAAAGGTCAACTAACTTGAAGGATGTAGCTGATCAATTGGAAAGCATAAGAGAGGAGGTTGAAGAAGAGCAAATAGTGAGATAAATAATCAATGGCATCAAGGCAGATGATAAGTGGGAATCTTTCACAACTCTCATGGATCTATATATGGATATGTAGATCCCTGATCTTACCACTCTCATGGGACAACTCTTTACCCATGAGGCCAAGCTCAACAAAACAGGAGAACCATCAAGAGGTAACAATTCTTATGCCCTCTACACAAATAAAGGAAAGTCTAAGGATAAAGGAAAGAGCAAAAAGGTTGAAGACGAAGGTACTACTTCTCAAGCTAACTATGCAGGGAGAGGTAGGAACTCAAGAGGAAGGGGTAGAGGAGGTAAGCAAGGTAGAGGGAGACCTTTCAAATCTTCCCCATGCAATATATATGGACTTTCTAATCACACAATAGATGAGTGCTATAAGAACTTCAAGAACCGGAGAGGAAGAGGATTTCAAAGAGGTGGCTACTCACAATCAAGAGGAAGATTCAACGATAATCAAGGATACAACAATAGCTACAACAACAATTACAACAAAAATTATCAGAGGATACAAATAAAGAAAAGACTTCAACAATTATACAGAGGATGAAGAGGATTCTCGTATCATTATGAACATGACTTCAAAACAAGGTATGAATGATGAGCACCTCTTCTCTATTGACTCAATTTTTTCAAACCATTTAGCAGGCAATGTAGTTTTCCTTTTTGATCTTGAAGAGCCCAAGGGGAAGCACCAAGTGGAGATAGGTGATGATACAAAGCACTCAATTGTCAAGGTAGGAAATGTCAAAACTTCTGATGGAAATAGAAATCTATTGAGGAGAGTTCTTTATGTACCTACTATGACAACAAATTTGTTGAGTGTTGGACAGATAATGGAAAAAGGTTTGCACGTTAGGTTCAATAAATTTGGAGCTTTTGTGGAGGACCCCCAACATGGATTTGAAAGAATTGCCAAGGGAGAGAAAACAAGTAGATTGTTTACATTTGAGATTGAGGACACTAGAGACATTGCTTCTTACAATTATAAGGATCAAACTTTCTCTGAGTTAGAGATTTGCCACAAAACATTAGGGCACATTGGTGGGAGAACATTAAAGAAAATATGTAGAGATTGAGATACCTAATGTATCCAAGCAACATATGATGTATAAATGTGGTGCATGTCAGTTTGGGAAATCACACAGGTTACCCTTTACAAAGAAAGGCTATATGCATGAGGATTATTTGGAACATGTCCACACATATGTGTGGGGACCAAGCAAAGACCCTTCAATTTCATGCTCAAGGTACTATGTGTCATTCATTGATGATTTTAGTAGGTAGACTATCTTGTATTTTATGAAACATAAGGGTGAAGTGTTCAGTTGCTTCAAGAAGTATCTTGCACTTGTGGAAAACCAAACAGGAAAGAGTTGGAAGAGGATAAGGTCACATGGAGGAGGTGAGTACTTTTCCAATGAGTTTTATGCATTTTTGCAGGATAGAGGTATCAAAAGGGAGATCACTACTAGATATAGTCCTGAGCAAAATGGATTAGTACAGCGGAGGAACAAATTGATTGAGGAAACAACTAGATCAATGCTAAATGAAAAGAAGTTACCTAATTACTTGTGGGCGGAGAGTTTTTGTATTGGCACTTATCTTATTAATAGGTTACCTTCCGAATCCCTTGATGGGATGACCTCTTATGAGGCATGGCATGGTAGGAGACCATCACTTGAACATTGCAAAATATTTGGTTGTGTTGCTTATGTGCATGTTCCATCTCAAATCATAGGTAAGTTAGACCCTAAGGCAGAGAAATGCATTTTCATAGGGTATGATATAAATAGAAAATGGTATAGGTTTTATAATCCATCCAACAAAGGATTTATGGTCAATAGAGATGTTGTGTTTGATGAGAATGATTCTTGGTTTGAAAGTGAATGCGAGAAGGTCAAACTGCCATATGACTTGGAAGAAGAATTTCCAAGCCTCACCAAGGAGGAGCCAATCACAATTGAAGACATCAAATCAGATGATGAGGACACCATCAACTTGGAAGAATTTAAAGCATGGAAATTTAAAGGAAAGGTCAAGATGAAGAGGTTTGTAGTTGCATCTAAAACTTGGAATATGTATCAACTAGATGTGAAAAATGCTTCTCTCAATGGCTGGATTTCATAGGAGATTACATGGCTCAACCTAGTGGCTATGAAGATCCAAACAAGATAAAGCATGTATGCAAATTGAAAAAAGCTCTTTATGGTTTGAAGCAGGCACCTAGGGCATGGAACCATAGGTTAACAACCTATCTTCAAGACCCAGGATTCATGATGAGAAAGGCAGATTCTTCTCTGTTTATCAAGAGGAGTAATTCATAAATGATATATTTATTTGTATATGTTGATGACATCATTCTTACAGGTAGAGATGCCAATGGCATGGAACAAATAAAAAATCAGATGATGCAGGAGTTTAAGATCAATGACCTAGGGTTTCTAAAATATTTTCTTAGACTTGAGTTAGTATACACTAACTCTGGAATTTAATTCACTCAAAGGAAATATGTGCAGGACATGTTGAAGAAGTTCCACTTGGAGAATGCAAAAGTAATGAGCACCCCTATGGAGGTAGATCATAATTTGAGTGCACATGAAGGTGATTTACTTGAAGACATTGCAGGTTATCAAAGCATAGTTGGAATTCTAAACTATGCAACATTAATAAGGATTGACATATTTTATGGAGTAAGTGTTTTGAGTCCATTCATGCATAAACCTAGAGCACCTCACTTGGAAGCTATCAAAAGAATTTTTAAGTATCTCAAGGGTACTCAAAATCAAGGTCTTTACTTCCCATACACATCAAATTTCGGTATAAAATTATATTGAGATGTAGATTGGGTAGGTTGTCATGATGAAAAAAGGAGTACTCCTGGATATTTATCCTTTGCAAGAGATAAGCCTATCTCATGGTCTTCTAAGAAGCATCCAATTGTTGCTCTATCTTCAATAGAGTCTGAATGCAGGGGAATATAAAATGCTACACAAGAAGCTATTTTGATTAGATTGCTCTAGTAAGATTTGGGACTTCACACTCATTCACCTATGATGTTTGATGATAACACTAGTTCTATGCATCTTGTAGCCAATCCCATTTATCATGCAAGAACCAAGCATATTGAAGTTCACTATCACTATTTTAGAGAGAAACTTTTGAGCAAAAAGATTCAACTAGCATATGTATCTACAAACATGCAATTTGCTGATTTGTTAACCAAATCACTTGATGGTACTAAACTTTGTAGGTTTAAAACCATGATTGGATTACAGGATATTCAAGAGGATTGATGAAGATATGCAAGCCAAGATGTTTGGCTTGAGGAAGAGTTGTTGGTGCAAATATACAAGCCATCAGGTTTGGCTTAGCATGGAAAGCACTATGTGGAAGCATTTGATGGATCATGTGAACCTTAGCTTGTAACATTTGATTATTTTCCATTTGTAAAAGATTAAATACATGAAGAATCTTGTAAAAGCCAAAATCTCATGGAGTTAGGAAGAACAAATAGATACGAGTTTCAATGAGAGAATAAATCCTAGATCAAGGGAATCACTTTTGAGTTGGAGCCAAGTTTGAATTCAAATTCAAACTCGCAAGAAAAATCTTATAAAAAGAGGCTTTGTAAAACTCGCAGCTATGGTGTCTCATTCTGTTCTATTTCTTGATCATTTGTAGAGGCTAAGTGACTTACACCATAGCTCACCTAGAACACTATCATTGTGCATCACGTCAATGCCAATGATCGTGTCCAATCATGTCATATAATACATACAACTTATTGATCATCTCTATCTACTTCTCTGCTATGGATACTCAAAAAAGTAAAATCGTCGTATCTTAGTGAGTTCTCAACCATTTTGCATTATTTATATCTTGTTGGAACCATCTTGAAGTTTACTTTATGCTCTCAAAGTCGCAAGGCATTTGGTTCAGCCATCTGAGATACATCATCGTCGAAGTGCTCACTGATCATCTATTGTTCAGTCCCTAAAAAGTCAGGGGTAAGCTTTGGATTGCTACTTTGATTTCTCAGAGCATATTTTATTATTTTTAGGTGATTCCACGTGTAATCATTAGCTTTCTAAGCTAATTGAATTCCCTCAAAATGAATTTCATCAATTGTTACTCTATTGTGAGCAGTGAGCAAAAGAACTAGTAGGTATATAGGCCAAAATAGCAAGTTTTGTGACAGTAGCTATTCATGAAGTAGTCTATTTTGATTCGATTGTTTCAAGCATCAACTCGGAAGTACATAGGTACTTTCTTGGTGTCATTCACAAGGTATAAGGGCCCACTACATAACTGTGAAGTGTATTAGGGTAGGTACAAAGTAGGTTTTAGTAGTACCACTTCACTTCCTTGAGGTATCCATCCATCTCTCCAATAGGATGGTCACGTATAGGTCATATATGCTAGCAAAGACAAAGGCTAGAGTGGTAAGAAGGGGAAAGGAGGAAAAAGCAAGTGGAAGTAGTCCAATGAAGAAGATTGATATTCAGAAGGAGATAGCAAGAAAGGGCAACAATGGCAAAGGGAATAACACCCTCATCAAGGTAAAACTTGTTTTATATGTGGTAAGCAGAATCATATTTCTTCAAATTGTTGTTTCAAGGATCACAAAGGTAAGAAGAAGGAGCAAGGGAACTATGCTAACAAGTCCAAGAAGGATGATGAGAAGGAGACCCTCCTAGCCATGAGACATGGCTACACTAGTGATCACAAGGACATAAAGTGGTACATAGACTCTTGATGCTCTAATCACATGTCATGTATGGAGGAATCTTTTGTTCATATGAACCAAGCTCAAAAGGTTTTGTGGAGATAGGGGATATCATTGAACATCCCATTTCACATGTGGTGGATGTAAAGCTAGGTGAAGGTAAATCTGTCAAGACTCTTAAAGACGTGCTCCATGTTCCATCTATTTCCAAGAACTATCTTGTATGACATGTGGTAGAGAGAGGTATGCAGGTTAGACTTTATTCAAAAGGGTTCATGGTGAAGCAAGGAGGCAAGGTCATTGCCAAGGAAGGAAAGGAGGGAGATTGTTCACACTAGATGTTGCTCCTACATGCAACAAGGTATGTTATGTGATGATTGGTAACAAAAGGATTGTAAAGATTAATCTTTGGCATAAGAGGATAGGAAATATCAATATTCCCACTTTGTCACTTTCATTGATGACCCCTCAAGAAATTTATGGCTATATGTTATCAAGGAAAACTAAGAAGTGTTTTCAAGCTTTCAAAAAAATAACTCCCTTGTTGAGAAAGAATGTGATGCACATAGCAAGACAGTGAGGTCAGATGGAGGGGGAGAGTATTCCTCCAAGGAATTCACAAAGTACTTGTAGGAAAACCACATAAAGAGAAACTTTACATGCAGGTACACCCCTCCACAAAATGGTGTTGTAGAGAGGAAGAATAGGCATTTGGTGGAGATAGCTAGATGTCTCTCAAATGAAGGTATGTTACCATTGTCTTATTAGGTTGAGGTTGTGAATAAGCTTGATACTTGATAAACAGGGTTCCAACACATGGTGTGTGCAACTTGACTCCACATGAAGTCTATTATGGAAAGAAACCAACCATGGAGCACGTCAAGGTATTTGGATGTGTATGCTTTGTTCATGCTCCTAGTGAAGTGAGAACAAAGTTAGAGCCCAAGAGTGAGAGATGTGTGTTAATCACTAGACTAGAGGCATCTACATCTAAGGTACACTCATATGATCAATCCTAAACTTTTGATTATGAAATATCATCCCCTACTTCAAAATATAGAAGGTTGCAAGAGATAAACTATGACACAAGGGAAGCTCAAGAGGAGTGAGAAGACAAAGAGCTTGAGGAGGTCATTACTCCTAATGTAGAACTCCATGGAATCAAGAAGAAATATCCTAAAGGTCAAGAGAGGAGGTCTACAAGGAAGAAGGCACCCACGCAAAGGTATACATATGGTTCTTTCATGGCAAAGTACTATGCATACATGATGAATGTCATCGTAGATCAAGAGCTAGAGTCTTGTGACAATGCAAAGGCCAAACGAGAGTGGAGGAAGGCTTTGTATGAAGATTTCAAAGCTCATAAGGAGAACAACACTTGTGGAGTAGTACCCAAAATGGAAGGCATGAACACACTCCAAAATAGGTGGGTGTACAAGATGATGAATGCATATAGCAGCTTGGCAAGGTACAAGTCTAGACTGATGGGGGAAGTATCTCAACCCCTAAGCAACCATGAAGCGTGAATGACCTCCACAGGTATCCTTCTTTGACCTCTGCACACCAAAAATGCTCTTACTCAGAGCTTATGCAGAGAACTCCAGTGAGCTTTTGTAGACCTGTAGTAGACACCAAGGGCTTTCCAACAAAACAAATTTCACTTGAAATGGATGCTTACACAAAGAGAAACAATGTCTACAACATGAGCTAGTAGAATGCTCACAACTGCTAGTCAAGCAGAGACCTCACTTCACTCCAGCAAACTTTTCTCAGCGATTATACAGAGAATGAATCTCAAACTTAAGTCAACTTTAGAGGACTCTAATAGCTACCCAATGACACCAAAATCATAGCAAATGGATACATAGAGAAGGAGAACCAGCCCTTACAACAGAGAGCAAAATATTTCCAACAGAGCCTACACAAAGAGAGAGATATCAATCACACAACTTCACTAAAATGAATGTTGCTCCCAGCTTACTCAGAGAATGCTCCAGAGAATTGGTAAGCATAAAATAGACTCTTATAGCTATCCAATGAGACAAAAATTACATCAAATGGATACCATATGAGGGAGAACCAATGCTAACAACTCAGGGGTAGAGAGTTGCAACACTGCCTGCGCACACACATAGATATGCCTACTAAAAGAAAACAAACAAGCAAGCAAGGGGGTTGCTTAAGCAAGGGGCTTGCTTATCACAACTCCAGCACTTAGTGCTCACTCTACATGAGCTAAAACTCCAAGAAGATGGCCCAAAAGAAGTCGGGATACATGCTTCTTTTATAGTGAGAGGTGTGCCCCTAAAATCTAGGAACTACCTTTCCAAATCAGCCTCCTAACTTGGAGGAATTAGTTGAGATGACTTGGGGAGTGGCTGAGTGACTTTTCTTGATGGAATCTCGTGGCTTTTGGCTTCCTTTGATTGCTCCACATGTCCATAAAAGATTCCCCACGAATTTTTAGCTTGAAGCTTGACTTTTAACACTCCCCCTCAAGCTTCAATTCTTCATCCTCATCCAAGCTCCTTCATGTTGATGCATTGCTTGAATTTTGAAATCTTCATCCCATCCAAAGCCTTTGTAAACATGTCCGCAACTTGGTCCTTAGTACCAATATGATGTACTGAAACTTCCTTGGATATCACCTTTTCCCTTATGAAGTGATAGTGCACTTCAATATGCTTGGTTCTAGCATGATAGACAGGGTTCGATGCTAGATGAATGCTACTCATGTTGTCACAAAAAATTGGATATGTGTCAACCTGCAAATTAAGCTCCATAAATAACTTCTTAATCCACATTAGCTCACATGTGACTTGAGCCAAAGCTCTATACTCAGCCTCGGTGGAAGATAATGCCACCGTGGGTTGCTTCTTTGAAATCCATGAGATGATCTTGCTACCTAGCATGACTAGGTAACCACTTGTACTCCTTCTATCTTCCTTCGAACCGGCCCAATCGGCATCGGAATAAGCTTTGACCTGCATATCATCATCAAATGAGTAGAACAATCCTTCATTTATAGTGGCTTTGAGATATCGCAACATTCTTCTTGCAGCTTGCAAGTGTGTAGTCCTTGGACTATGCATAAATTGTGATAACACTCCAACTCCATATGCTATGTCAGGCCTGGTTATTGTGGCATAATTGAAAGAGCCTACAATAGATCGATACAAAGTTACATCCTCTAATGGCTCTCCATCAATGGAGCTTAGCTTTACATTAACTTCCATGGGATTTGAAATAGGCTTGCAATGTAGCATCCCAAACCTCTCAAGTAGGTCTAGAATATACTTCCTTTGTATGAGCATAATACCTTCTTCTTTGTATACAACTTCAATGCCAAGAAAATACCTAAGATCTCCAAGATCAGAGATCCTAAACTCCTTTCCAAGCTTTGCCTTGATCTCCTCAATGCCCTTTGTATCATTACCTGTAATGATAAGATCATCTACATACACACACATGTAGACCACAAGTTCTCCTCTTTGTTTGATGAAGAGAGATGGATCCGCCTTGCATTGATTGTAACCACATTTGATCAAATAGTCCACCAATCTTTGGTTCCAAGCCCTTGGAGCTTGCTTTAGGCCATAAAGTGCCTTCTTCAACCTACAAACATGATGTGGAAACTCTTTATGAACAAAACCTAGTGGTTGCTCCATGTATACCTCTTCTTCCAAGTCTCCATTGAGAAAGGCATTCTTGATATCCAATTGGAAGAGCTTCCATCCTTTGCTAGCAGCCATTGCAATGAGTGTCCTAATGGTGCTCATCTTTGCCACGGGGCTGAATGTCTCTTCAAAGTCCACTCCATAGGTTTGTGCAAAACCCTTGGCCACCAATCTTGCTTTGAACCTAGAAATAGATCCATCTGAATTCCTCTTTACTTTATACACCCACTTATTACCTATTACCTTCATGTTCTCCTTCTTGGGCACTAGAGTCCATGTTTGATTTTCCTCAAGTGCGTCGATCTCTTCTTGCATTGCCTCTTTCCATTCGGTGTACCTGCTTGCATCTTCATAGCAATCGGGCTCATGATCTTCTACTACTTTGTTCATATATGCATAATGTGTTGCCATGTATGAATCATAAGTAAACCTTTGAGTTGGATACTTAACTCTAGAAGACTTCCTTTCTTCACCTTTTGGAGGAATAAACCTCCTTTGCCTTGGGAACTTGATCTCTTTCTTTGACGTGGCTTCTTTCTCCATCATGTGTCCTTCATCATCTTCAACTTCATTACCTTCTTCATCCAACTCCACCAATGTTGCTTTGCCTTTGTTGATTGATTGTGCTTCATAGCTTGATGAAGATCTCCCCCTCCATGGTGAGTTCATGCTTGAACTATCTTCATTGATGGAACACCTTGGGCCACTTAGCTCTAGGTCGATTTGTTCTTCATCATGTCCATGCTTTTCTTCTTCATAGTCCTGCATACAATCATACTTCTTATACCAAGGGAGTAGCTCATCAAATGCTACATCCCTTGATATCCTCAAGTCCTTTGTATTTGGGTTGAAGCACCTGTAACCTTTATGATCATTTGAATATCCTAGAAACACACACTTTTCTGCCTTTGGTTGTAGCTTGTGCCTCAATTCACTTGGCACATGTACATAACAAGTACATCCAAATATCTTCAAGTGGGAAAGATCAGGTTTCTTACCATAATAGGCTTGATATGGTGTCAAGCCATGGATCCCTGAGGTAGGAGCCCTATTCATTAGATACACGGCGGTATTTGCTGCATCACTCCAAAACATGTTAGGTACATTCATCTCATTAAGCATTGCTCTAGCGATCTCGGCAATGTATCTATTCTTTCTCTCTGCTACTCCATTTTGTTGGGGTGTGTACCTGCATGTTACTTGCCTCTTGATGCCTTGATCCATTAAAAAATCAGAAAACTCATTTGAGAAATATTCTCCCCCTCCATCGGACCTTAGCTTCTTGATATATGTACCTGTTTCCTTCTCTACCATTGCCTTGAATGCTTTGAAACATGTAAACACATCTGATTTGTTTTTGATGAAATAAACCCAAACCATCCTTGTGCAATCATCTATAAAAGTGACAAAGTACTTGTTACCTCCAATGGATTGCTCTTTCGTTGGCCCCCACACATCTGTATGTATCAACTCCAATGGATGTTGGCTTATGTAGCCACTCTTCTTGAATGGAAGTCTCGCTTGCTTCCCTAGTTGACAAGATTCACATAAATGCTTCATACCTTGTCCTTGGAAGTTGGGAAGACCTTCAACCAGCCTCTTGAATTGCATTTCCTTCATTCTTTGTATGTTGATGTGACCTATCCTCTTGTGCCACAAGTCCAACTCCGAAATCCTCTTGTTTCCATATGTGAAGTAGACATGTTGAGTAGAATGAGAATTTACCTCCAAAGTGAAGAGTCTCCCTTGCTTCTTTCCTCTTGCTATGACCTTGTAACCTTGCTTAGGGTTCTCCACAAAGCATCCACCTTTGTTGAACCTTACTTGATAGCCTCTTTCAACCATTTGCCCAACGGACACCAAGTTCTTTGTGATGGTAGGTACATGCAAGACATCCTTGAGACATCTTCCTTCCTCCTTGTCATCCAAAGCTACATCTCCAACATGGGAGATCTCATGGGCTGTATCATCACCTGTTTCTACATGTCCTTTACCTTTGGGAACATGTAGATTAGTAAACCAAGAAGCATTGCAACTCATATGGTTGCTACATCCACTATCAATATACCAAGTGTTATCTACTTTGCTTGAATTCCCATTCATGTGCATCATCAAGAGATTGTCATTTTCTGAACTTGTAGAAGCATAATTACCTTGGCCTTTGTATGAAGAACCTTGATTATAGTTCCTTTGGTTTCCTCCTTGGTAGCAATCTCTAGCATAGTGGCCAAACTTGCCACATATGTAACATCCTTCGCCATCTTGATTCCTGTTTTGTTGATGTCGTCCTCCTCTTCCTCTTGATCTTCCTCTCCCTCTTTGTGATGAGGTGCCTTGGTCATGTCCTTGATTTCTTGAGTGGCCTTGCCTTCCTCCAAACCTTCCTTTGCCCCTTCCTTGTCCTTGTCTTCCTTTGCCCCTTTGATTACCTGCATAGAAAACTTGTGCATCTTTGCTTTTAGTTGAACTTCCACCTATGTTCATTTCTTCGGTGACCATGAGAGCAACCAATTGCTCAAAATCGGGAAGATTATCCCTTACATAAACTGAAGTGGTAAAGGGTTTCCACTTCTCATCATCTCTCAAACCATTGAGAGTATAAGCCACAAGATCGTCATCGTCTACGTGGCTTCCAATGGATCCCAATGCATCTGATAACTCCTTGACCTTAAGTATGTAGTCATTTATGCTACTCCCTGAGCTCTTCCTAAGGTTGTTGAGCTCATTCTTGAGTTGGATCTTCCTTGCTTTGGTGCTTGTTGAATAAAGCCTTTCAAGTGTCTCCCATACCTTCATGCTTGAATCCAGGTCTTGGATATGGCCGATCATGCTATTGCTAATGTGTTGGGAAAGAATAAAGATAACCCTCTTGTCTCTTTCATTCCATTCCCTAAAGGCCCTTCTCTGGTCATTGGTTGGATTCTCATCCAACCTAGGTCTTGGTTCACTTCCACTAATCAACCCCCAAAGGCCCTTGCCCATAAGATAGTTGGAGACCCTAAATCTCCATGGTTGATAGTTACCTTTGTCTAGCTTTTCAATTTGAGTGTTGAAGTCTCCCATATCTAGTCTTTGATACTTGACCTAGCCCTTGGCTAATGCTCCAATGTGTGTAAAATGAAAATGAGGCTCTGAGGTTACCTCAATCCAAAGCTTTCCTTAGATGGACACCTTGTGCTCTTGCAAATTTGAGTAGAATAGCTCCCCCTTGATGTGAGCTACCTCCAAGAAGCTTTTGTTGATGCAACTCTTCAACCACCAACTCCAAGAGGTCTTCTTGCTTGTATGTGATACCTCCAAGATGCCCGAATGCTCTGATACCACTGATGGGGGAAGTATCTCAACCCCTAAGCAACCATGAAGCGTGAATGACCTCCACAGGTATCCTTCTTTGACCTCTGCACACCAAAAATGCTCTTACTCAGAGCTTATGCAGAGAACTCCAGTGAGCTTTTGTAGACCTGTAGTAGACACCAAGGGCTTTCCAACAAAACAAATTTCACTTGAAATGGATGCTTACACAAAGAGAAACAATGTCTACAACATGAGCTAGTAGAATGCTCACAACTGCTAGTCAAGCAGAGACCTCACTTCACTCCAGCAAACTTTTCTCAGCGATTATACAGAGAATGAATCTCAAACTTAAGTCAACTTTAGAGGACTCTAATAGCTACCCAATGACACCAAAATCATAGCAAATGGATACATAGAGAAGGAGAACCAGCCCTTACAACAGAGAGCAAAATATTTCCAACAGAGCCTACACAAAGAGAGAGATATCAATCACACAACTTCACTAAAATGAATGTTGCTCCCAGCTTACTCAGAGAATGCTCCAGAGAATTGGTAAGCATAAAATAGACTCTTATAGCTATCCAATGAGACAAAAATTACATCAAATGGATACCATATGAGGGAGAACCAATGCTAACAACTCAGGGGTAGAGAGTTGCAACACTGCCTGCGCACACACATAGATATGCCTACTAAAAGAAAACAAACAAGCAAGCAAGGGGGTTGCTTAAGCAAGGGGCTTGCTTATCACAACTCCAGCACTTAGTGCTCACTCTACATGAGCTAAAACTCCAAGAAGATGGCCCAAAAGAAGTCGGGATACATGCTTCTTTTATAGTGAGAGGTGTGCCCCTAAAATCTAGGAACTACCTTTCCAAATCAGCCTCCTAACTTGGAGGAATTAGTTGAGATGACTTGGGGAGTGGTTGAGTGACTTTTCTTGATGGAATCTCGTGGCTTTTGGCTTCCTTTGATTGCTCCACATGTCCATAAAAGATTCCCCACGAATTTTTAGCTTGAAGCTTGACTTTTAACATAGACTAGTAGCCAAAGGCTTGACAATGACATAAGGGGTGGATTATGAGGAGAATTTTAGCCTTGTGGAAAACAAGGCTACCATTAGAGCTCTCATAGACCTATGTGTAGCAAAAAGGTGGCCTATCTACCAGATGAACATAAATAATGCTTCTTTGGAATGGTGAGTAACAAGAAAAGGTGTTCATGGAACAATCTCAAGGGTATTAGATCCACAACATCGTACCTATGTTTTCAGGTTGAAGAATGCCTTGTATGTCCTAAAACAAGCCCCAAGGGCTAGGAATCAGAGGCTAGTGGACTTCTTGAAGAGATGTGGTCTCTCCCCAAGTGATGCAAATCCGTGCTTTTATATGAAGGAAAAAAAATGACAAGATATGTTTGATATGCATATATGTAGGTGATCTCCTTATGATAGGTGATGAATATGTAGGGATAAGGACCATCAAAGAGAAGCTTGGAAGAGAGCTCAAAATCTCAGATTTACGTGTGCTAAAGTAATTTCTTGGCATTGAGGTGATATGTGGGAAGGAAGGTATATATCTCTCTGAAAAGAAGTATCTTCTAGATGTGTTGTTTAGGTTTGGCATGATAGATTGCAAACTAATAGCTTAACCTATGGATTCAAATGTCAAGTTAAGCAAGGAAGATGGTAAGAAGCTAAAAGACCTTACACTATAGAGGAGCATTGTGGGATCATTGATCTATGCTATACTCATAAGGCCTCACTTGCACTACATAGTTGGAGTTCTATCTCACTTCATGCATGCAGCCACAAATACACGTCTCAATCACGTAAATGTTGGTACATTTGGCAAGCCTAGATGCTTAAAAAAATTATTAGGGCTTCTCACATATTCATTTAGCTCAGAGACGAGTTGCAGATGAATACCTCTTCTAAAAGTTATAGGCTTTACTTCATCGAATAAAAGTAAAAGAAAGTGAGATGAGGAATCTCGTGATTTTAGGAGCCAAGGACCACAACTTAGTTGGTGATTGGAATCAAATAAATCAATGCCTAAAATATAGGAATTCTTTTAGGTGAGGGAAATTCAAAATTCAAATTCTCTCTATGTGTGTAAATAAAGGTGACTTTTAGTCATGCGATATGATAGAGAAGAGAGACCCATTGAGCCTCATGGTTGAGCATATCATGATCTCAGATATTTATGAGTAAGTCCACTATATCTCCCTTATACCATAGATTCATTAGAACATATAATTTGATTCATTAGTTCATGATAATCTTAGTCTACTACTTGCTGCTACAACCTCTTCATTTCACTAATATTTCTTGATCAAGTTCTCTGCATATACTTGTTCATTTAATTTACTTTAACCTAAAATACTTAGAGTTATCAATCTAGTTGCTACATATCAAATTTCATTATATTTCGGTCATTGGATCATGAGTTATTAATCAAATAAGCTACCTGTGTCTGGTCAATGTCTTCTTCTTGAAAAGTCAGGATTACACCATTGCATTCTTAAACTCATTTCTCCGTGCACACTCATTCTAAATTAGTGAGATAACTTGGAATAGCTAGCTAAGGTCTTGAATTAGATGTTTCTAAAAGGTCTTGGGTCAATTGCTATTAGATAGTGAGAACTAAATATTTTTTCTAAGAGGTTCAAGTCCAAAAATAGCAAGCTTTTTCATAGTGTTTCTTTGGTCAAGTTATCTGTTTTGATACAAACATTCGGCAATGATGCTCCAAAGTACATAGTAGGTTTGAATGCATATTTGGGAAGTTGAAGGAGTCTACCAAGGTTCCCTAAAGATACATTGGAAATTGTAGAGCCGGATTATTGCAACACTAGTTCATCTCTGCACTATGTCCAACCATCTCCTCATAGTGGTATAAGAGCTACATCAATCAATATGGGAGATGGATTTCCTTCATCCACTGACAAATTGGATTGAGATAATTATTCAGCTTGGTCACGTAGAATGAAAGCATACCTTCAAGGAAGAAACTTCTATGGTTACATTTCTAGAGATGAGATGATGCCAATCCTTAGAAGGCAAGGACAACCAACTCAAGAAGAACAAGAGAGGCTAACTACATGCTGCTCAAAGGATGCTCTAGCTAGGTCTTACATTCCATCATTATGTAAAATACTAACAACTTTACCATTAATAGTACCTTGCATGCAAAGTAAAGAGTGAATAGAAATTTATTACACAAGGTACATAGATCCTTTTCCAATGCATCTTCAGCCCAATCAGATTGAGTGGCTTCATGAACTGCCTCCATGTTGTGTACTTGAGCTCCGATGGGCTTCACGTCATAAGTTCAAAACCTACAATTTGCTTTAGTATGAACAAACTTACCACAATGCTAGCAAGTGATACAAGGCCTCTTTTGTTGAGCATCCATCATCATAGTTTCAAAGGTTGGAGGTTTGATAGTTTGTAAGGGTGTTGTCCTAGGTACTGGAGAGAAATTGGATTGACTAGGGCATTGAAAAGTAGGTGGGTCTTGAAAAGCAGGTGGGTGTTGAAAAGTAGGAGAATAAAAAGTAGAAAACGCTTGAAAGGAAAATTGGGTTTGATGGATGGTTGTCATTGATGCATTTGTTGTAAGCGAATGGAATTTGTAATAGATTGAAACTCCTTCTTAGAATCATGTGCAAAAGAAATAGCTTCATAGAGAGTAATGGGACATAACATGTTCAGCTTCACTTGGATTCCCATCTCCAAACCATCTTCATACTTCTCTTGTAAGGTATATTTAGGAATCATTTCAAGCGGATGAATACGTAATAGTCATTGCCAAAAACATTCCGTGTAGGTAGACACACTATATTCATCTTTCCATCCAAAAGTTATCCACGATCAATGAGCATGTAAGTGGAACTAAGGAGGAAGGAAGGACTCCTTGATGTTTTCTAGAAATACGATCCATGTAGTGGGGCAGTTGGTGCTATGCCACAAAACATTCCACCATAACTAGACCTTATCCACCAAATAATTAGTAACAAATTTCACTTTCTCAAATTCAAAATATGATATGTCATAATCAAAATCATCAAATTGGGATATCCATGAAAGATAAAATTGTCCTACCTTTCGCCCATCGAATCATGAAAATTGGAAATTTTTCCCACTAATCTTGCACTGCGTGCCTTGTTCTTGAGCGGTGATAATGGCTTTCACCACCCTTACTAGGTTGTCTTCATCACTTTGTATTTGTTGGAGTGCAACATAATCTCGTTGTGAGCATGTTGGAGTTCGTGTTGCAAAAGCTCCAATTTTTGCTCAATCGCTATTACAGATAGGGGTTATGTACCAAAATCCTTGATAATATGGGTAGGGTCCATGGCCTTATATAGAACCAAAACTGAAGACTAAGCATGTGAAAAAAAAATTAATAATAGTATAAATATTATAAAATAATACCAATAATACTCATAAATAAATAAAATAAATAAATAAGAGTTTTTGATAAATAATAATAAATCAATAAATAAAATAAATGAGAATATATAATAAATAGATAAGTAGATAAATAAATAAATAAATAAGGTGAAGAGAGTGGAATGGGGTATCAATAAGTGAAAATAGGATAGTGGATGAAGTTTATCTCTTGGAAGTATGAGGTTGTGGACTCAAATCCCCTACATGCTAAATAAGGAACTAAGTATACTAACTAGAGAAATAAGTAAGCTAACTAGGGAAATAACTAAGAACTTATTGCCACTCATAAGTTAGAATTGGTTTGCACGTAGCCAACGACTGCCAATAGAAGCAAACGGAAGAAAAGTGAACTAAAAAAAACCAAGAGAACCATGAGTGTGTGAGAAGCCAAAGATACCAAAGTTATGCCATGGTTCTATGCTTCAAACAATGAATAGTGCAAAACAAGCATAGTGAGCACATGGGGTACAATGGGTACAGTGAGCACAATGAGCATAGGGGGTACAGTGGGTACAATGAGTACCGTGAGCAAAGAGAGCACAATAAGTACAGTGAGCATAATAAGTACAATGAGTACAATGTCATAGTGAGCAGAGTGCACACTGCACAACAACTAAATTCGAAAAAAAAAAAAAAAACAAACTGACAAACAAAAAACAAACAAGCAAACAAACTTGATAAACAAAAATTTGGACCGGATGGTTGAGACAGTCGCCGATTCACGAGGGGATGCTATCAATCACAATCGAACACCAAGAAATCACCTGTGTTAAAGCTATTGCAAGTAATAATATTTCTTGTAGCTTCTCGTTTTGTTTCATGTGTTTGGACAATTCGTGACATGTCCATTCATACGTATTGGCTATGAATAGAGTATGTATGAAAATATCCATGAGTAAGATTCTATTTTGTTTGTACACTATGTTAAAAGGTTTAGTTCCCGAGGCTTTTTTATATGCTACTCTGAATGCCTCAATTTCAAGAAGTAAAGGTTTATCCCAATCTGATCTTTTATTATTGACTATCTTGATCAGAATAGTGCATAGAACCTTATTTGGGGGATTAATATGCATAATAAAATCAATAATTCCCAATCTCATTAAAGCTCTAGCACAAACCATATGTTCTAGGGCCATGTGACCTTCCTAACATTGTTGACATAGTTAGGTAGTGATGTGTGTGAACATGCTAGGATCATCGGGTTAGTTTTTTCCCTCTTTAGGAGATTTTTTTTTCCTTAGGCTTGTATATATATGCATAAAATCCTAACACGTCATTTATCTTTGTACATTCTAGTGGTAATACATTCTGTTGTGCTCCACGCTTCTTCGTATTCCTTATGCTGTTCATGTGCTTTTGTAGACCTCAAACTCCACCAATTGGTATCAAAGCATGTTTCCGCTTCATCTAGGGCATCGTCAACACCCCTCTACTTCACAGTCTTAGAATTACATGAAATTTGGTGAGCATAGTCACTCAAGTGACCACAAATGATCCATGGTGCTCTAAGTTGTAAGGCCCCCATCATGAGGAGAAGCCATTATGAGAGCCCGGACATTTATGGAACCCTAACTTCCAAGTTAGATGAGGTCTATGTGTGACCATTGATGGTTCTAGATGATCTTTGTGAGCCTAGCCCTTAGGTTAGGTAGGGCAGAAACTTCTAGGCGATTAGGTTACCATTTAAGGTGAAAATAAAGGCCCTCTCGCATCGCACGGTTTCCCCATAGAACCTTAATGGGGGGAGTACAGAGGGGGGCTTCCCCCTTCTGCGGGGCCTATCCCCTCGACCGGTAGGGCCGAGACAGTAGGAATTCTGGTCCTAGAGATATTGTGGACTCATATATTTTACCGACTATTTTGTATCTCCTGACTATGTTTATCTATACCGAGCCACCTTGTAAAAGCTATAAAAGCACGGCCCAGGTTGAGCTTTACATAGCATTGTGCACTAGTAAGCCCTTCATCTATAGTCTATTTAGATTGCCATCTAAGCTCCACATTGGGAGTGCACAGGTGCACAGCACCATCATTGTAACTACATTACGCTCGACAATCTAAGAATTTGAGTTCTCTATGTCTCAGTCTGCATCTATCTTTGTTTGCGTTTTTCTCTTAACTCTGTCTACAGGTCTATTCCACTGTGGTGTTACTTTCTTACATGGTATCAGAGCTTAGGAGGCTCTGCGTGGTGCAAAAGAAGAAACGCAAAGTTTGCAGAGGTCTAAACGACAAAAGAGAGAAGATGTCAAGCGGTGCGTCATCATCTACGACTCGAGGTCAAGGTGGTTCATCAAGATGAGTAGATGGCACACAAGTAGGAGCAGCAATGATGCCGGTCATCCCAACGTTGCGGATACGGCCACCAGCCTTCAGAGAAGGTAAACTTGATGGTACAAACTACACCCTGTGGAAGTTCAAAATCACTTCTATTCTTGATTCGTATGAGCTTTTGGAGACTGTTATTGGGAGTGATCATGAGCCCCAAGAAAGACCTGATCCAAATAATCGTGGTCGAATGATTCCTCCTGATGGTGATCTTCTACATGCTTGGAAACGTAGAAATGCAGATGCACTTTGTGCTCTAGTTACAAGTGCTTTTGATAGTCTTTTGACTCTCATTCAGCATACTACGAAGGCATGTGAAGCATGACATATTGAGAGATCAATATGAAACTTGTAATCAGACACAGATTCAGAACTTGGAGAATCAGCTCGCAGCAGAACATTTGCTGATGGGGAGACTGCAGAGGTGTTTATCACTCCCATAAAGGATCTACAAGATCAAATGGTACGAGCTGGTGTTCAAAAGTCAGTGAGGAACTAGCTCGCATGATGAGAAAGCAACAAAGGAAGGCGTTTCCATAAGAAAGCAAGAATAGGGAAAGCTATCCTCTAGAGTTGGTGAATGCTGACTTGTGCAGAAAAATGCCTACACAGGCCTCGGGCGGATCTTCCTACTTCATGTTACTTGTGGACGACCATAGCAGGAAGATGTGGGTGTACTTCCTTCATGATAAAGGCTCAAGCTTTTGGTAAGTTTAAAGAATGTTTTCAGCTTGTTGAAACTGAAACATGGAAGAAAATGAAGAAAATATAGGACAGACGGTGGTGGTGAGTTCACATCAATAGAGTTTGAAGATTTTTGCAAGAGTAAGGGAATCAAGCATCAAGTCACAGTGGCACAAAGTCCTCAACAGAACGGTGTTGCAGAACGTCAGAATCGAACGATCATGGAGATGGCAAGGTGCATGTTGAAAGGAAAGGGTTTGCCTAATCAATTTTGGGTAGACCTTGTCAACACTGCTGTCTACATCTTGAATCGAAGCTACACCAAGGCACTTGATGGAAAGACTCCACAAGAATCTTACACTGGTAAAAAGCCTTCTGTTTCCCATTTCAAAGTATTTGGAAGTGAATGTTATGTACATGTTCCTTATAGGGAGAGAAACAAGCTTCAACCAAAAAGCATCAAATGTATCTTCCTAGGGTACAATGAAGATAAGAAGGCTTATAAGCTTTATGACCTTGAGGCTAAGAAGATCATGGCGAGTCGTGATGTGGTGTTCAAGGAGGAGAAGCCACATGTAGTGGAGGAGGAAAAGAGAGCTTCCACTTTATGATCAGGCGAAGGGGCAATCCACTATGAACCTGGCCCAAGAGCTATCCCTTCTACACAAGACAAGGAAGCATCATCTTCAGATGATGAATCTAAAAGTCACCAACCTGCCGACACCCAAGTGGGAAAGCCATTGCCACGTTGAGTGAGGCAGCTCTATGATTCTGCAAACCCCATCCCACAATCACTAGAACAGGTTGCAAATGGACTGAGGTGATCACAGAGAATAGAGTAACAGAGACGGGCAAATGCCCATATTGTAAACAAAGCCTTGATGGTTGATCTCATTCAAGAAGAATCAAAGGAACCAACCAATGTGGAAGAGGCACTCCATGATCCGAATCGGAGGGCTGCTATGCAAACAGAATACAACAATATCATGAAGAATGGAACTTGGGAGCTAGTGGATCGACCCCCTAAGCGTAAATTCCTTGGCACCAAGTGGTTCTGGAAGCTAAAGTACAAGGCTGATGGTACTCTAGAAAAGTATAAAGAAAGACTTGTTGCACAGGGCTACTCACAAGTTGAAGGCATTGACTTTTGTGAATCATTTGCCTCGACTGCAAGGATGACTACTATCCGAGTAGTACTAGTTGTGGCTGCACATAAGCGTTGGCCAGTCTATCACATGGATGTCAAGTCAGCGTTCCTAAATGGAGACCTCAAGGAGGAGGTATATGTGTCTCAGCCACCAGGGTTTGAGGCTCTTGATTCAGAGAACAAGGTATGTAAGTTGAAGAAGGCATTATATGGGCTAAAACAAGCACCTAGATCATGGTACCAGTGGATAGATAAGTATCTCTTGGACCTAGGTTTCAAAAGATTTGCTTCTGATGCTAACTTTTATGTTCTAAAGATGGAGGGAACACAATTGTGCTTGTACTCTATGTAGATTACCTTGTGATTACAGGAAATGATGATGCTCTTCTTCAACAAACAAAAGATGCCCTGAGTTCAGAATTTGAAATGACAGACTTGGGCTTAATACATTATTGCTTAGGTCTTGAAGTTTGGCAGAAACCAGGGAAGATTTTCATCTCTCAACAAAAGTATGCAAGGCAGATATTGAAGGCATTTGACATGGAGGATTGCAAGGAAATTTCTACACCTATGGATGTAAACACAAAGTTATCTATTGAAGATACTTCACCTCTAGTGGATATTGGAAGATATAGGAAATTAGTTGGAAGCCTCATCTACTTGTGCAATAGCAGACCAAACATCTCTTATGTTGTTGAAGTAGTAAAGAGGTTCTCTAATAAGCCTTGCCAAACTCATTGGAAGGCAAGCATGCGGATACTCAGGTATGTGAAAGGAACCATTGATTATGGTATTCTTTATGAAGAAGGATCATCTAGTCAGATACTATGACTCAGCTTGGGCAGGAGATATTGATACCAGAAAATGAGTTTCTAGATATTGCTTTTCTTTAGGATCAGGGATTTTTTCTTGGATTAGTAAGAAGTAACCAACTATAGCATTATCTTCTACTGAAGCTGAGTACAAAGCTGCATGCATTGCAGCATGTGAAGCAGTATGGTTGAGGAGGACCTTATGGCACATAGGAATACAAGGACAGGAGGCTACAAAGTTGAAGTGTGACAACCAAAGTTGCATGGCCATCGCCAGAAATCCTATTTGCCATGCATGTACCAAGCACATAGAAATCCAGTATCACTATGTGCGTGAGTTGATTGAGGATGGGGTCATGGAGATAAGCTATTGTCCTACTAAAGAAAATGGAGCAGACATTTTCACCAAGGCTCTTGGGAGAGAGAAACTTCTTCGACACTTTCCAAAGCTTGGGATTGGACTAAGGAAGTAGTTCACCGTAGGGTGGACATTGAGGGGGGGTGTTAGATATGCTCAATGCTCCACCCTCATGTGACCACAAATGATCCATGGTGCTCTAAGTTGTAAGACCCCCATTATGAGGAGAAGCCATTATGAGAGCCTGGACATTTGTGGAACCCTAACTTCCAAGTTAGATGAGGTCTATGTGTGACCGTTGATGGTTGTAGATGATATTTGTGAGCCTAGCCCTTATGTTAGGTAGGGCATAAACTTCTAGTCCATTAGGTTCCATTTAAGGTGAAAATAAAGGCCCTAAGGCATCGTGTGGTTTCCCCATAGAACCTTCATGGGGGGAATGCATAGGGGGGCTTGCCCCCTTTTGTGGGGTCCGGGGGGCCTTTCTGCCTAGCCCGTACGGCCAAGACGGTAGGATTTCTGGTCGTGGAGATATTGTGAAATTATATATTTTACCGACTATTTTGTATCTCCCGACTACGTTTATCTATACCGAACCCCCTTGTAAAAGCTATAAAAGCACGGCCTAGGTTGAGCTTTACATAGCATTGTGCACTAGTAAGCCCATCATCTAGAGTCTGTCTAGATCACCATGTAAGCTCCACATTGGGAGTTCACGGGGGGACAACACCATCATTGTAACTGCATTACGCTCGACAATCTGAGAATTTGAGTTTCTATCTCTTAGTCTGCATCTATCTTTGTCTGCGTTTTTCTCTCAACTCTGTCTAGAGGTCTATTCCATTGTGCTGTTATTTTCTTACATGGGATACACTTACAACTTTATACCAATCAAAGAACAAGGCTCATGTTTCTTACCTCCGAAAATAGTTGGAGAGTGAGCACATGAATGAAGGAGATTCCATGGAAATTTTTCTGACAAACATCAAAGATTTGAAGGACCAATTGATTTCTAGTGAAGAAGTCTTGCTTGATAGTTCACTTGTGCAAACTGTTCTGAATTTTCTTCCAGATTCATATCATAGTTTTTCTTCTACTCTTTGTTTGACGATGAAAGGAAATCCAAATGCTATAACATTTGAGGAGTAAGTCTTTGTTCGATTGCAGGAAGATCATTCTAGGCAAAACATGTTTATTATGCATGTTCTAGATCAATCTTTACTAGCTAGTCAGAAGGACAAAGGTAAATGGAGATCTTCTACTAGTAAGTGGAAATCTACTAATTTTGCACAATCAAAGAAGGATGAGAGAGAGGAGAAGAAAACATAAAAGGAGAAATTGTTTTGCAAACACTATAACGGAAATGATCATGTCATAAAGTGTTTTCCAAAACAGGCTGCTAAAGAGGCAAGGAAGAAAGATGCTAGAATGGTTGTTGGAGAGGCTTCTAGACCCAAAACAAAGTCTATTAATCTTGTGGAGAACGAAGAATAGGCAATTACCATTGCTTGCCATTATGAACCATCTTCTCATGAAGTGTATGTTTGTAGTAGAATCAGATGTTTCATACTGGGGCGACCAAACATATTACCTCGTCGCGTTGTCGAAAAGATTTCCACCTTCTACTTGACGTTCAAGAAAATTAAAACATTTTTATTGGTTAGCTCTAACCCCTCTATAACACTGTTGATCAATTATTTTGCTTAGCAGTATTCTCTCTTTAAGTATTTGTGGGTACAAATTGATGTGTACCCACATTAGGGTTTACCATAACTACATATTCAAATGTGTGTTTATACCCATTTAAGCATGGGCATGGGTATAAAACTCTAGGATTACTTATATTTATGAGTATTTATGTGAGAATGTTAGTGCTAGATGGATAAATAACAGCATTGTAAAGGGTTCCAAAGTGTGTTTGTGTGTGTAGATATGAGTGTGTGTGAATATTAACATTACTATATTGGGTGAAAACATTTTATTTAATAAATAAATATTTATAGTTAATTAAAGTAACTTAAAGATTTAATTAGCTATCCTAATAGTATGTGTATATGTGAACATTAAGGTATTTAATTCTTTTAAACCCTTAGTGTAAGCTTAAATTAAATGTAGAAGAACAGGTTTAGACATAGGTGACTTGTTAAGTTCATTTCTCAAGATCTACTCAGTCATTTGAAATGATTAACTTGGAGAAGGTGCACAAACTATAGACGACACCTTATGCAAAAATTTAACAAAAACTTTACACATTTGATAAGTCAATGAGAAAGATATGTGCAGCAGACTTTCTGTAGAATCATCTTCTTCACAATGTATCCAAAATCTTTATAATGGATCATTAGACCTCGAAATTGGTGAAGGTTTTGAGTTACTCTTGATATAGAGGTGCTCTAACTTCAAGAGTAGCTTGTTCTTTTGGAGATTAACCCTCTTCATCAGTGGTATCAGAGCAGGAAGCATCAAAATTGAAGAAAGGAGGACCCCAACTGCTATAGCAAGAACTCAACATTTGAAGATACAAAAGCTGAAAGCTTGAGAGCAAAGCTTGAGAGAAAAGCTCGAGAAGGAGGCCATACAACATCAAGGAAGACAAAAGGAGTATCATTCGAAATAAAGGTACATCTATTACTCATAAAGTTTGAAGAATTCAATACACATGTGAAGAAAGGATGGGAGATTCTCTTCAGACAGAGAAGTTGGATAGAGAGAACTATCCAGCATGGTCAATGAGGATGGAAGCTCATCTTATGAGCAGAGACTTGATAAGTTATATCACAGGCGAAGAAGAAAAGCCTCAGTTCAGAGATCCTAGTGTTCCAACTAGGGAAGAATTATCAGGTTTGAAGACTTGGATGAAGAAAGATGCTCAAGCCAGGAGCATTATCTACATGGCAGTTAATGACTACTTGCTATCACATTAGAGGTCTTGAAAGTGCAAGTGATATATGGAATGCTTTGGAGGAGCATTTCCAAAACACCACAAAATCAAGGAAGGCATCCTTGTGGGCAGAGTTTACCACATTCAAGAAGAAGGCCTCTCAATCCATCTCAGACTATGTAACAAGGATGAAGGACATTGCAGATGCATTAGGAGCAGTTGATGAAGATATTGAGGAGGATAAATTGGTAAGGAAAATCCTCACAGGTTTGAGAGGTGATGGCAAATGGAAGCCATTCATTGTGTCTACTGAATTATCACTTGATCATTTTACTCCTGACTTAAATCAGTTGCTAGGACATATGTTAACCTTTGAGCAGGATGTCAAAGGTGAAGGCGATAAAAGTAGAGGTCATGCAATGTATTCAAAGGATAAGAAGAAGAATATCAAAGGGAAGCAACAAGCAAATGAAGATGAAGGTACAACTAGCCAAGCTAACTTCCTAAGAGGAAGAGGAGGTGGCAAAGGTAGAGGAAGAGGGAGGAGTAATAAAGATGGAGTTAAAGCTTGCTGGATTCGTGGTAAGAAAAATCACTTAGCTAATGATTGTTGGCATAATACTGGGAATAATGGTGGATATAATCAGAATTTTAATTCAAGAGAAAGAGGTGGGATGAATCAAAGAGGTAATTTTAGAGGTAGAGGTAGCAGAGGTTACTTTGGAAGAAATGCAGGTAGAGGATTCCAAAGTCAACAATACAACAATACCTACTATAATTATGCTTCAGATCAGAAGGAGGATTCAACATTGATAATGAATGCAACTTGTGAAAGGCAAAGTGAAGACCAAAGAGTCTTCTACATTGACTCATGGTGTAGCAATCACCTGAGTGGCAGCATAGCTTTGATGACTGATTTGGAGAATAAGATAACTAATCATGTTGTTCAAACAGGTGATAATACAAAGCATAATGTGAAGTCAATTGGATCAGTGAAGGCTAAGGATGGAAGTACTCTCTTGAGTAAGGTTTTGTATGCTCCTAAAATTCCTAAGAATCTGATAAGTGTAGGCCGAATTGTTGAAAAAGGTTATGAAGTTAGGTTCACTAATGAAGGAGTGTTTGTGGAAGACCCTAGCAATGGGTATAAACAAATTGTTTCAGGGAAGAAAGAAGGAAGATTGTTCACATTGAAGATCTAAGGTAATGTTGGTCATGCTTTGTTCACTTATGGAGGACATAAGATCTCTGAGTTAGATCTTTGGCACAAGAGGCTTGGACATTTCAATGAAAGAGGTATCAAAGATATGGTTAATAATGGTTCAGTGCTTGGATTGCCTAATGTTGCAGGTCAACATATGTTATACAGATGTGAGGCATGTCAATTAGGTAAGGCTCATAAGCAATCTTATTCCAAACATGGTTTTATGTATTCAAAGAAGCTTGAATTTGTACACACAGATGTGTGGGGACCATCAAAAGATTTCAATATTAATGGTTCAAGGTATTATGTGATTTATGTTGATGATGCTACCAGATGAATCACTATCTATGTGATCAAAGATAAGTCAGAAGTATTCAATACATTCAAACATTATCATGTGTATGCAGAGAGAATTACAGGTCATAAGTTGAAGAGACTAAGGTCAGATGGAGGGGGAGAGTATTTCTCTAATGAGCTCAGTGATTACTTGTGGAATGTAGGTATAAAAAGGGAAATTACTTGCAGGTACTCTCCTCAACAAAATGGTGTAGCAGAAAGGAGGAATAGAACTCTTGCTGAGTTTGCAAGATCCATGATGAAGGAGAAAAGTTGCCCAAATTACTTGTGGGTTGAGGCTATAAACACAGCTACTTATTTGGTCAATAGATTACCATGTAAACCTTTGCAGGGTATGAAGCCATATGAGGCATGGTGGGGTAAGAGACCTACTTTAGATCATTGCAAAGTATTTGGATGTTTGGCATATGCATATGTGCCATCTCAACTAAGGCACAAATTGGAACCTAAAGCTGAAAAGTATGTATTTATTGGATATGATGATAAGTAGATGGGATATAGGTTGTGGAGTCCATCCACAAAACAATTCCTTGTATGAAAGGATGTTACATTTGATGAGCAAGGTACTTGGTATGCAGGTAAAATCAATATTTATGCAGGTGATGAAGAAGTTGTGAATCAAAAGAAAGGTAAATCAAAGATTCAGATATTTGATGAAGAGGAGAACAATGAAGTACAGGTTGAAGTTGAAGAAGTGCCAAGATTTGATCCAGAATGTGATGAACGAGAAACTTCAAGGAGTGGAGAACTCAGAAGGTCAACAAGACACAAATGGCAACCTACAAGGTATAGCTATGACACTTCTTTTTTGGCTACCTAAGATTATGCTTATATGGTAAAGGCAGATGAAGGCCCTTCTACATATGAAGAGGAAAAAGGTAAGGAAAATTGGGAGAAAGCTATGCAGGAAGAATATGATGCATTGATGGAGAATCAAACATGGGATTTAGCTCCTAAACCAAATAGTCAGAAGATCATTGGATGCAAATGGGTCTACAAGACAAAGAGGTATGCAGATGGAAGTGTGTCTAGGTAAAAAGCTAGACTTGTTGTGAAAGTTCTTGCTTAGACATATGGTATAGATGATGATGAGACCTATAGTCCTGTGGCAAAGATGACAACCATCATGACACTCATAGCTATTGCTGCATGTAAAGGTTGGAAATTATGTCAATTAGATGTGAAGAATGCTTTTCTAAATTGTTATATTTCAGATGATCTTTTCATGGAGCAACCACAAGGATTCAGAGATGAAAGGTATCCAGATCATGTGTGCAAGCTCAAAAGAGCTTTGTATGGTTTGAAGCGGGCCCCAAGGGCATGGAATTATAGACTTGTGAAGTTCTTAAAAGAACTTGGGTTTCAAGTATCTAAAGCAAATAGTAGCTTGCTTGTTAAAGCAAGTGGAGATGGGTTCATTTACATGTGCATATATGTTGATGATATAATTCTTACAGGTACAGATGAGAAAGGCATTCAAAGTCTAAAGAAGCAAATGGAGAAAGAGTTCAAAATCATTGATTTGGGAGACTTGTCATATTTTTTGGGCATGGAGATCTCATACACTCAACATGGAGTGTATGTAACTCAAGAAAGGTATTTGAAAAACTTGTTGATCAAGGTTAAGATGAATGATTGCAGGGTAGCACATTCTCCAATGGAGGTGAATCACAAATTGAGCAGATATGGAGGAGAAGAGTTCAAGGACATGAAGCTATATCAAAGTTTGGTTGGTAGTCTAATCTATGCTACTTTGACTAGGCCTCACTTGTCATATGCAGTGGGAGTATTGTCTCAATTCATGCATTGTCCTCGGAAAGAACATTGGATTGCAGGACAAAGAGTGTTGAGGTACATTAAGGGTACACTCAAAGAAGGTTTGTAGTATGGTTTTACATCAGATACAAACATCAAGATCTATAGTGATACAGATTGGGCAGGTAATCCTGATGATAGGAGATCAACTTATGGATACTTGTGTTATGTGGGAGATAAGTTAATTTCTTCGTGTTCAAAGAAGCAACATAAAGTTGCTTTATCATCTACAGAGGCTGAGTACAAAGGTGTGGTGATAGCTGCAAAGGAAGTGATATGGCTAAAGACTCTTATGAAAAGTTTTGACATCATACAGAGTACACCCACTATTCATGGAGATAATATGAGTTCATTGTATTTAGCTGCTAATCCTGTTTTTCATGCCAGGACTAAACACATTGAGATTCACTATCACTTTCTAAGAGAGAAGGTGATGGATAAAGAGATTGGAGTCATACATACTTCAACAAAAGATCAGATAGCTGATATGCTAACCAAAAGCTTGGATGGGCCAAAGTTACACAGGTTCCAAGACATGGCAGGCATAAAGAAGATAGAGAAAACCTCAATTGATGATTTAGGGGGAGCTGTTGGTGCAGGGCAATCAACAATTGAAGTTTTAATGAAGGATTGTAAGTCAAAGACTGAAGGAAAGTTCAAGTTATGAAGCATGAAGGAAGTGCATATCCAGAAGATGAAGATGTGTACACATATGTACATTAATTCAGAGATAGTTCACTTATACTTTTGTATAGCCAAGAGTTTGTAAATATTTGCCTATATATACAAGGAAAAATGTCGGGGCAAAAAAAGAGAGAGTGTAGAATACAAGAATTCAGAAGAATTAGAAGTGATTAGACTCTTGAGAAGTGTGAAGATTAGCTCTCTCATCTAGATGTAAAAGTTCTCTAGTAATGAAGGAAAATTGTGCCCGATGTTTTTGTGTATTCTCTTTCTGTGCTTGATCATTTCAAGAATCCTTTTGCATACATCTAATCCCATAGTCAATGAGTCTATGGTTAAAGTTTGAGAGCCTAATTGTAAACAGGTTATGAGAATTATGAGTAGGAACATTCATATGTGAAGAAGTGTTCACCGTCTTTTGAAACAGGCACAAAATTTGATGTTAATGTTTTGGTCAGTTCTCCTTCCATAGTGTAAAGTTTTAAGCAAGCAAGAACTCAATCTTTAAGTTCGAAGGTAAGCTACCTATGGCTAAAAGCATTTGCATAAATGGGTTCTAGATTGAGAGAAAAAAGTGTTAGAAGTTACAGGTGTCTGAATCGACTTCTCAAAAGAACAGGTTTATACATAGGTGACTTGTTAAGTTCATTTCTCAAGATCTACTGAGTCTTTTGAAATGATTTAACTTGGAGAAGGTGCACAAACTATAGACGACACCTTATGCAAAGGTTTAACAAAAATGTTACACATTTGATAAGTCAATGAGCGAGATATGTGCAGCAAACTTTTTGTAGAATCATCTTCTTCACAGTTTATCCAAACTCTTTATAATTGATCATTAGTCCTCCAAATTGGTGAAGGTTTTGAGTTACCCTTGATATAGAGGTGCTCTAACTTCAAGAGTAGCTTGTTCTTTTGGAGATTAACCTTCTCCATCAATAATGCACATGCATACACATACACACACATAGACACATACATACACATAGACACATACACACACATATACACATAGATGTACTCACACATACACATGCATACACACACATACACACATAGACACACACACACACACATACACACAAACATACACACACACATGTACACATGCATATGCATACATACATGCTTACATGCATACACACATACACACATCCATATACACACATAGATACACACGCACACGTAGAGAGAGACACACACACATACACACACGTAAAGAGACATACACACACATACACATACATGCATACATAATGCATATGCATATGCCTACATACATACTTACATGCATACATAGACATACACACATACACACACACACATATGCATACATACATACTTACATGCATACACACACATACAAATTGTTTGAACAGTTTATTGTTAGAGAGATCGAAGAAAGTCCTCTTGATGATTCAGCATCAGATACTGATACATCAACATCTGAAAGAGAAATCAGAATCATTATACGTGATAATGATACTAATCTTTTTGATGAAGAGGATAAATCTCTACATGCTAATTCTATTGATGAGGAAGAGGAATTACCAGAAATGGTTATTAATCCATCAATAGATGATGTGACTCATGAGAACACAAATTTAACAATAGAATAAATAAATGAAATCAATAAGGATAATGAAGATGAGACTATATTGATGTCTTACCAAAATGATGGCAATAATGAAAACATATGAGCAGATTGGATAGTAAATTCTACTCTAGTTATCGATCAATAACTTGAAGCTTCTGAATGGATATCAGATAATAGAGTTTTTATTCAACTTGAAGAACGATGAATCCTACTAGAGAGATGAAATCATGTTCTTTTAAGTTAGAAAATGAAGCTCGAAGGTATGCCTAATTGTTTTATATATAGCTTTATCTTCGAGGAGCAAATTTTTATCATGTATGTATGCATATGTGTGTGTATTCATGTGTATTATATGTATACATATGTTAGTATGCATATATATGTATTTCATGTATATGTATGTGTGTGCATGTGTGTGATATATGTTTACATGTGTTAGTATGCATATGTGTATATATGCATAAGCATTTATGTAAAATATTCATGAATTCATGTAATATATGCAAGTGTTTATAATTGTGTACATGTGTATATGTATATGTGTCTATGTATAAATGTGTACATGTAAATATGTATGCATATATATATATACACACATATATATATATATATATATATATATATATATATATATATATATATATATATATATATATATATATATATATATATATATATATATATATGTGTATATATATATATATATATATATATATATATATATATATATATATATATATATATATATATATATATATATATATATATATATATATATATATATATATATATATATATATATATATGTGAGTGTAGGCATGTATATGTGATGTGTACATGTAAATATGTATGCATGTATATATATATTTATGTGTGCATTTAGGCATGTATGTGTGATGCATTTATCCTCATTGATTCCAGTAGCTATATATAGAGACATAAGATTGGGAGGAGAGACATCTCGCTAGTAGGACATCGGAGGAATAGATGCTTGTGTACACATACTTCAATCATATGGCTAAAAGGTTGAATTAGAGTTCTTAAATTAGGGGTTTTAAAACCCTAATATCAAAATTAGTGTTTTCAAATTAGGATTTTTGAAATAGGATTTATTTATTGATTTATTTATTTGTGCGTATGCATGTGTTGTGCATGTATGTGTATCTATATGTGCGTATGCATGTGTTGTGTGTGTGTGTATATATGCATGTGTATATGTATATATGCATGTAAATATGATTATATGAGTCTATGTGTGTGTACATATGATTATGCATGTGTATGTGTATGTGAGTATGTGTATGTGTAAGTGAGTATATGTATGTGTCTATGTGTGCTCATTATATGTGTGTAACTGCATGCATGTGTATGTGTGTGTAAAAATGTGCATGTATGTGTGTGTATGTATAAATGTGCATGTATGTGTATATGTGTGTAAATGTGCATGTATGACATATATGTGTGTGTATATGCGTGTATTTGTACCTCTAGTCTCACTCTTTTCTCTCTCTCTCTCTCTAATATACATACATACATACATACATACATAAACACACATACTCATACCCACATATATATACATAAAAGCAATGTGTATCATGCATTATCACGATGATGAGCCATAAGTGTTTGCATCTCTTTTAGACACAACTTATGCGACCATGCTGTCCCAAACTCTGTCTCAAGTGAACTAAGTACGTATTTTTTATCCCTCTCATCTGTTAAAAGTCAAGCTTCAAGCTACAAATTCGTGGGGAATCTTTTATGGACATGTGGAGCAATCAAAGGAAGCCAAAAGCCACGAGATTCCATCAAGAAAAGTCACTCAACCACTCCCCAAGTCATCTCAACTAAGTCCTCCAAGTTAGGAGGCTGATTTGGAAAGGTAGTTCCTAGATTTTAGGGGCACACTTCTCACTATAAAAGGAGCATGTATCCCGACTTCTTTTGGCCCATCTTCTTGGAGTTTTAGCTCATGTAAAGTGAGCACTAAGTGCTGGTGTTGTGATAAGCAAGCCCCTTGCTTAAGCTAGCCCCTTGCTTGCTTGTTTGTTTTCTTTTAGTAGGCATATCTATGTGTGTGCGCAGGCAGTGTTGCAACTCTCTACCCCTGAGCTGTTAGCATTGGTTCTCCCTCATATTGTATCCATTTGATGTAATTATTGTCTCATTGGATAGCTATTAGAGTCTATTTTATGCTCCCAAAGTCTCTGGATCATTCTCTGAGTAATCTGGGAGCAACATGCATTTTAGTGAGGTTGTGTGATTGATATCTCTCCTGGTGCGTAGGCTCTATTGGAAATATTTTGCTCTCTGTTGTAAGGGCTAGTTATCCTTCTCTATGTATCCATTTGCTATGATTTTGGTGTCATTGGGTAGCTATTAGAGTCTTCTAAAGTTGATCCAAGTTTGAGATTCATTCTCTGTATAATCTCTGAGAAAAGCTTGCTGGAGTGAAGTGAGGTATCTGCTTGACTGGCAGTTGTGAGCATTCAACTAGCTCATGTTGTAGACATTGTTTCTCCTTGTGTAAGCATCCATTTGAAGTGAAATTTGTTTTGTTGGAAAGCTCTTGGTGTCTACTACAGGTCTACAAAAGGGAGTTCTCTGCATAAGCTCTGAGTAAGAGCATTTTTGGTGTGCAGAGGTCAAAGAAGGATACCTGTGGAGGTCATTCACGCTTCGTCGTTGCTTAGGGGTTGAGATACTTCCCCCATCAGTGGTATCAGAGCATTCGGGCATCTTGGAGGCATCACATACAAGCAAGAAGACCTCTTGGAGTTGGTGGTTGAAGATTTGCATCAACAAAAGCTTCTTGGAGGTAGCTCACATCAAGGGGGAGCTATTCGACTCAAATTTGCAAGAGCACAAGGTGTCCATCTAAGGAAAGCTTTGGATTGAGGTAACCTCAGAGCCTCATTTTCATTTTACACACATTGGAGCATTAGCCAAGGGCTAGGTCAAGTATCAAAGACTAGATATGGGAGACTTCAACACTCAAATTGAAAAGCTAGACAAAGGTAACTATCAACCATGGAGATTTAGGGTCTCCAACTATCTTATGGGCAAGGGCCTTTGGGGGTTGATTAGTGGAAGTGAACCAAGACCTAGGTTGGATGAGAATCCAACCAATGACCAGAGAAGGGCCTTTAGGGAATGGAATGAAAGAGACAAGAGGGTTATCTTTATTCTTTCCCAACACATTAGCAATAGCATGATCGGCCATATCCAAGACTTGGATTCAAGCATGAAGGTATGGGAGACACTTGAAAGGCTTTATTCAACAAGCACCAAAGCAAGGAAGATCCAACTCAAGAATGAGCTCAACAACCTTAGGAAGAGCTCAGGGAGTAGCATAAATGACTACATACTTAAGGTCAAGGAGTTATCAGATGCATTGGGATCCATTGGAAGCCACATAGACGATGACGATCTTGTGGCTTATACTCTCAATGATTTGAGAGATGATGAGAAGTGGAAACCCTTTACCACTTCAGTTTATGTAAGGGATAATCTTCCCGATTTTGAGCAATTGGTTGCTCTCATGGTCACCGAAGAAATGAACATAGGTGGAAGTTCAACTAAAAGCAAGGATGCACAAGTTTTCTATGCAGGTAATCAAAGGGGCAAAGGAAGACGAGGACAAGGAAGGGGCAAAGGAAGGTTTGGAGGAAGGCAAGGCCACTCAAGCAATCAAGGACATGACCAAGGCACCTCATCACAAAGAGGGAGAGGAAGAACAAGAGGAAGAGGAGGATGACATCAACAAAACAGGAATCAAGATGGTGAAGGATGTTACATATGTGGCAAGTTTGGCCACTATGCTAGAGATTGCTACCAAGGAGGAAACCAAAGGAGCTATAATCAAGGTTCTTCATACAAAGGCCTAGGTAATTATGCTTCTACAAGTTCAGAAAATGACAATCTCTTGATGATGCACATGAATGGGAATTCAAGCAAAGTAGATAACACTTGGTATATTGATAGTGGATGTAGCGACCATATGAGTTGCAATGCTTCTTGGTTTACTAATCTACATGTTCCCAAAGGTAAAGGACATGTAGAAACAGGTGATGATACAGCCCATGAGATCTCCCATGTTGGAGATGGAGCTTTGGATGACAAGGAGGAAGGAAGATGTCTCAAGGATGTATTGCATGTACCTACTATCACAAAGAATTTGGTGTCCGTTGGGCAAATGGTTGAAAGAGGCTATCAAGTAAGGTTCAACAAAGGTGGATGCTTTGTGGAGAACCCTAAGCAAGGTTACAAGGTCATAGCAAGAGGAAAGAAGCAAGGGAGACTCTTCACTTTGGAGTAAATTCTCATTCCACTCAACATGTCTACTTCACATATGGAAACAAGAGGATTTCGGAGTTGGACTTGTGGCACAAGAGGATAGGTCACATCAACATACAAAGAATGAAGGAAATGCAATTCAAGAGGCTGGTTGAAGGTCTTCCCAACTTCCAAGGACAAGGTATGAAGCATTTATGTGAATCTTGTCAACTAGGGAAGCAAGTGAGACTTCCATTCAAGAAGAGTGGCTACATAAGCCGACATCCATTGGAGTTGATACATACAGATGTGTGGGGGCCAACCAAAGAGCAATCCATTGGAGGTAACAAGTACTTTGTCACTTTTATAGATGATTGCACAAGGATGGTTTGGGTTTATTTAATAAAAAACAAATCAGATGTGTTTACATGTTTCAAAGCATTCAAGGCAATGGTAGAGAAGGAAATAGGTACATATATCAAGAAGCTAAGGTCCGATGGAGGGGGAGAATATTTCTCAAATGAGTTTTCCGATTTTTTAATGGATCAAGGCATCAAGAGGCAAGTAACATGCAGGTACACACCCCAACAAAATGGAGTAGCAGAGAGAAAGAATAGATACATTGCCGAGATCGCTAGAGCAATGCTTAATGAGATGAATGTACCTAACATGTTTTGGAGTGATGCAGCAAATACCGCCTTGTATCTTATGAATAGGGCTCCTACCTCAGGGGTCCATGACTTGACACCATATCAAGCCTATTATGGTAAGAAACCGTGATCTTTCCCACTTGAAGATATTTGGGATGTACTTGTTATGTACATGTGCCAAGTGAATTGAGGCACAAGCTACAACCAAAGGCAGAAAAGTGTGTGTTTCTAGGATATTCAAATGATCATAAAGGTTACAGCTGCTTCAACCCAAACACAAAGGACTTGAGGATATGAAGGGATGTAGCATTTGATGAGCTACTCCCTTGGTATAAGAAGTATGATTGTATGCAGGACTATGAAGAAGAAAAGCATGGACATGATGAAGAACAAATCGACCTAATCTAAGCGGCCCAAGGTGTTCCATCAATGAAGATAGTTCAAGCATGAACTCACCATGGAGGGGGAGATCTTCATCAAGCTATGAAGCACAATCAATCAACAAAGGCAAAGCAACATTGGTGGAGATGGATGAAGAAGGTAATGAAGTTGAAGATGATGGACACATGATGGAGAAAGAAGCCATGTCAAAGAAAGAGATCAAGTTCCCAAGGCAAAGGAGGTTTATTCCTCCAAAAGGTGAAGAAAGGAAGTCTTCTAGAGTTAAGTATCCAACTCAAAGGTTTACTTATGATTCATACATGGCAACTCATTATGCATATATGAACAAAGTAGTAGAAGATCATGAGCCCGATTGCTATGAAGATGCAAGCAGGTACACCGAATGGAAAGAGGCAATGCAAGAAGAGATCGACGCACTTGAGGAGAATCAAACATGGACTCTAGTGCCCAAGAAGGATAACATGAAGGTAATAGGTAATAAGTGGGTGTATAAAGTAAAGAGGAATTCAGATGGATCTATTTCTAGGTTCAAAGCAAGATTGGTGGCCAAGGGTTTTGCACAAACCTATGGAGTGGACTTTGAAGAGACATTCAGCCCCGTGGCAAAGATGAGCACCATTAGGACACTCATTGCAATGGCTGCTAGCAAAGGATGGAAGCTTTTCCAATTGGATATCAATAATGCCTTTCTCAATGGAGACTTGGAAGAAGAGGTATACATGGAGCAACCACTAGGTTTTGTTCATAAAGAGTTTCCACATCATGTTTGTAGGTTGAAGAAGGCACTTTATGGCCTAAAGCAAGCTCCAAGGGCTTGGAACCAAAGATTGGTGGACTATTTGATCAAATGTGGTTACAATCAATGCAAGGCGGATCCATCTCTCTTCATCAAACAAAGAGGAGAACTTGTAGTCTACATGTGCGTGTATGTAGATGATCTTATCATTACAGGTAATGATACAAAGGGCATTGAGGAGATCAAGGCAAAGCTTGGAAAGGAGTTTAGGATCTCTGATCTTGGAGATCTTAGGTATTTTCTTGGCATTGAAGTTGTATACAAAGAAGAAGGTATTATGCTCATACAAAGGAAGTATATTCTAGACCTACTTGAGAGGTTTGGGATGCTACATTGCAAGCCTATTTCAAATCCCATGGAAGTTAATGTAAAGCTAAGCTCCATTGATGGAGAGCCATTAGAGGATGTAACCTTGTATCGATCTATTGTAGGATCTTTCAATTATGCCACAATAACTAGGCCCGACATAGCATATGGAGTTGGAGTGTTATCACAATTTATGCATAGTCCAAGGACTACACACTTGCAAGCTGCAAGAAGAATGTTACGATATCTCAAGGCCACTATAAATGAAGGATTGTTATATTCATTTGATAATGATATGCAGGTCAAAGCTTATTCTGATGCCGATTGGGCCGGTTCGAAGGAGGATAGAAGAAGTACAAGTGGTTACCTAGTCATGCTAGGTAGCAAGATCATCTCATGGATTTCAAAGAAGCAACCCACGGTGGCATTATCTTCCACGGAGGCTGAGTATAGAGCTTTGGCTCAAGTCACATGTGAGCTAATGTGGATTAAGAAGTTATTTATGGAGCTTAAATTGCAGGTTGACACATATCCAATTTTTTGTGACAACATGAGTAGCATTCATCTAGCATCGAATCCTGTCTATCATGCTAGAACCAAGCATATTGAAGTGCACTATCACTTCATAAGGGAAAAGGTGATATCCAAGGAAGTTTCAGTACATCATATTGGTACCAAGGACCTAGTTGCGGACATGTTTACAAAGGCTTTGGATGGGATGAAGATTTCAAAATTCAAGCAATGCATCAACATGAAGGAGCTTGGATGAGATCGAAGAATTGAAGCTTGAGGGGGAGTGTTAAAAGTCAAGCTTCAAGCTACAAATTCATGGGGAATCTTTTATGGACATGTGGAACAATCAAAGGAAGCCAAAAGCCACGAGATTCCATCAAGAAAAGTCACTCAACCACTCCCCAAGTCATCTCAACTAAGTCCTCCAAGTTAGGAGGCTGATTTGGAAAGGTAGTTCCTAGATTTTAGGGGCACACTTCTCACTATAAAAGGAGCATGTATCCCGACTTCTTTTGGCCCATCTTCTTGGAGTTTTAGCTCATGTAAAGTGAGCACTAAGTGCTGGAGTTGTGATAAGCAAGCCCCTTGCTTAAGCTAGCCCCTTGCTTGCTTGTTTGTTTCCTTTTAGTAGGCATATCTATGTGTGTGCGCAGGCAGTGTTGAAACTCTCTACCCCTGAGTTGTTAGCATTGGTTCTCCCTCATATTGTATCCATTTGATGTAATTATTGTCTCATTGGATAGCTATTAGAGTCTATTTTATGCTCACAAAGTCTCTGGATCATTCTCTGAGTAATCTGGGATCAACATGCATTTTAGTGAAGTTGTGTGATTGATACCTCTCTTGGTGTGTAGGCTCTGTTGGAAATATTTTGCTCTCTGTTGTAAGGGCTGGTTCTCCTTCTCTATGTATCCATTTGCTATGATTTTGGTGTCATTGGGTAGCTATTAGAGTCCTCTAAAGTTGACCCAAGTTTGAGATTCATTCTCTGTATAATCTCTGAGAAAAGCTTGCTGGAGTGAAGTGAGGTATCTGCTTGACTGGCAGTTGTGAGCATTCAACTAGCTCATGTTGTAGACATTGTTTCTCCTTGTGTAAGCATCCATTGGAAGTGAAATTTGTTTTTTTGGAAAGCTCTTGGTGTCTACTACAGGTCTACAAAAGCTCACTGGAGTTCTCTGCATAAGCTCTGAGTAAGAGCATTTTTGGTGTGCAGAGGTCAAAGAAGGATACCTGTGGAGGTCATTCACGCTTCGTCATTGCTTAGGGGTTGAGATACTTCCCCCATCATCATCATGCTCACTACAAAAAAGAAAATCATGTAAATAAAACATAAGATATTGATTTCAATTTATATGTAATATTTATACTTACTTCCATGTTAAGTGGACAATGTACAGGTAGGAGTCACATAATGCCCGCATTCTTCTCTTGAACTCCAATCCATTCCCTATGTACACAATGCTCCCCTCTGGCTCTATATCGCACTCTAGCCCTAAGGTGCCTATGCATGTCCTCATAGGCAGCTCTGCTCTGCTATCATGATCTCGAGGTGGTATAGATGTCTTGAAAATAGATAGATAAAAATAAATAAAAGTATGTGTTATAGTATCATTAAGAAAGTTTATGAAAAAAAACATACCTATGAGCAGATAGCTGTCTTCCTGCATGTGGAGCCGTAGAAGAGCCCCCCTCTGATCGTTGGGTAAGCATCCGGATCGTATAACCTAGCTCATCATCAGTCATCTCTGAGTACTCATGCATGATGACCCCTAGAGTATCAGACAAAAATTTTGCTCTCATAAGACTTTTTATGAGAGTGAGTTTCACCTTTCTCTCTCTACTAGGATCCATAATACCTAATATATAAAACAAAACGGGTTAGAAGTCAATATATATACGTGTACATATGTATGTGTGTATATGTGTATGGTGTATATGTGAGTGTGTGTATGCATGTAAACATGTATGTATGCATATGCATCTGCATTATGTATGCAAATGTATGCATGTGTGTGTATGTGTGTGTGTATGCATGTAAGTATGTATGTATGCATATGTATGCATGCATGTGTATGTGTGTGTGTATGTGTCTCTATGTGTGTGTATGTATATTTATATGTGTGTATGTTTCTATGTGCATGTCCATGCATATATATGTGTGTATGTGTCCATATGTGTGTATGTGTGTGTGTGTCTATGTGTGTATGTGTCTGTGTGTCCGTATGTATATACGTGTGTATCTGTATATATGTATCTATGCATTTGTATGCATATTCTAGGTTGAACATGAATGACTTGCCACCAAGGGTGAGCATCTGGGTTTTTATAAAAAAATTCTTGTTCAATATGCCTAGGAAGAATATATGGTTCTTTAGTAGATCACATTACCTTGGAAGAATCAATTGCCCAAAACCCAGATAATTCCTTTCTTAATGTGGAATTACTACCTTTATACTTGGCTCAAAACTAGTCAACCTTCAAAATGCCCTATCAAAATATATAAAAATAAAAACCCATTATTAGGTGCTTAAAAAGTAACTAACTCTATCATAAAAAATATAAACTTTTCTCTACCTGTTTGAATGTACGAAATGAAATTTCGTAGATACCAACAATAGTTCCTACGTAACCAAGTTCGCCATCTATAAGTTTCATTTCTTTTGAGCTAGCACGTGATAGTTGCTTGAAAGAAGCAAAAATACTAGAATCCTCTGTTTTATGTAAAGAATCAATGGATTTGATTCTAATATGTTGTCCAAAAGCCCACATATTAGTGAACATTCGAGTCTACAAAAGAAATTCAATTAGTAAATAGAAACTAATATACATATATGAAAAAAATAAAATATTATTAAAATAAAATTACCTTTCATTCACAACCTATCATTAACTCTCTTTGCTCATCCGAGATTTCTTCATTATTTGCGTTGGCGCATTGCAAACGACTATATCGCCAATCCATGAAAGAAGGTATATCTGTAATCTCATTATTATTGAGATTACGTCTATATCTTTTGTTTTTTCGCCTTTTACTTTGGAGATTTTGAAGTTCCTATTCATACTCCCTAAGGAATGCTTGCATTCATTCCCTATTATATGCTACAAAAGTAGAAACATCATTTTTTTCTTGAAATGTAAATAAGAATGAAACTCCCTTACCTTATAATACCTCATGTGTTATTTTTGAAGAAGACTCGTTGGTCCATGCACGTGGAGCTTCTTCATGAACTCTTTCAAGGTACTCACTAACGTAATACATGCACTCTTCAAGCATCCAACCCTTTGCCATGGATCCTTCTAGTTTCGCTCTTTGTCGCACATAACCTTTTAATATTCCCATAAATTGCTTGACCCAAAACATCCATCGAGTGTTGAAAACACCTGCAATCTCTATTTCATCTACAAGATGGACTAATAAATGAAAAATATCAAAAAATGAAGTAGGAAGTTCTTTCTCCATCAAACATAGTAGCTCTTTGCATTCACATTTTTTTTGGATGTAGTCCACCTATACATATCATAAAAAATAATTATAAAAAAGTTAATTCAAAAATAAAAGATATCCAATATTCATACATATTAAATATAAAAGTATCATAATTACCTTATAAGTGATCCAAGACGATAGATCACATCTCATACTCCTTTTCTTGTACATCCATCGATAACCAAAGGTCAAATATGTTTCAAAAAGTTATGCTACTCATGGGTCTTTAACCCAAATAAGCTCTTATCATCCATAGTAAACATGTTTTGAAAAGATACTCCATATCCTATAGGAGTCCTAATCAATTGAATTCTATTGTTGATAGTTTGTATCTCTTTTGTTGTAAGTACCCAAGGAGCAGGTGCATAAGTCGTTTCCTGTCGATGTCTATCAAAAACTCGCCATACCTTTGGTTTTGGTTTTTGATATTTCAAATCATTCCTTGATGCTATGGTATCTTTTAGTCCAAGAAGATGCTACCATAGTGAATAACCAATATTCTTGAATATATGCATGGGATCAAGAAGATGACATACTTTTAACTCTTTCCAATACTCCAAAAAATACCATATTGATATGTTCTCTGCGAGTGCGAATTTTCCTTTACCTCTCTTCACATACTCATTATCTTCATCATCACTGAAGATATCTGATTCTTGATCTATCAGAGGTCCATCTGTCCATTTTTTTATACCAATCCATAGGCATCATAGGTTTTGGACACTGACCTGTTTCAAGCTTTCCATTAAAATGTATCGCTTCTTTTTTAAATCTTAATAGATGATTGTAGCTCAAGCGTAAGCACCACCTCCTTTACTTGTCAATCCGCGGAGACGTGAGGACCGGTATGAAGACCACGAGCAAGTGAAGGCACAAGTGCGTGAGTGAAAGCACACAAACATGCACACACATACACACACACGCGCACAAAGTAAGATCAAAGAGAGGAACAATGGAAAGCTTAGATTGCAAAAGAGTTCTCTTACAAAAGTTCTATTCTCTAACAAGCTAACCCCAAAAATGAGCTCTCTAGCTCTTTTTATAGTTTTTTGACTAGTTTTGGCCCTGTCCAGACCTAGTGTCCGGCCTAGTTAAAAATTAGGTTCCAGGGCTTATTTGAGGGCTCAAACGAAGTCTAAAAATTATGAAAATTGGTACGATGGTACTTCTAATACTCCTCAAGCTCGAGGACTCCTCGGCTTGAACAAAATGGAGTTACTAAAAATAGATAATGGTATTTACAATGGTTTTTAGTGATGAAAATCACTATTTTTGTAGGGGATTCTTCTGAAAAATTGACATACACTTCTTGGAGCTCCCTACTTGCTCCCTTTCCTCGTGTGTCCACCTTTTGATGTGCTTCCATGCTTTGTCCTTGACTTTGAGCTTCAACACTCCCCCCCCTCTCGAGTCTGTCGTCCCTGACAGACCCTTGTTGGAAGGGCTGTTCCATGTAGTGCTTTGAGAGGTGGTGTCCATCCGTTGTATGAGCTGGTTCCTTGGATTCCAGCAAGAATGTGTCATTGTGAGCTTTCAAAACTGCAAGTTGCTCAAAAGAGGTTGTCAAGAGTGATTTGGAGCAACTACTGGCTTTAATTTGCTTCCGAGATATGGATGTTGTTCCCATAACGTCCGCTAGCTCTTCCAAAGATGATGTTGAGAGCAGTCATGCCAAGTTCTCACAACCCATAGTGAATGATGGGTAAGTGTGTCAGTGCATGGGTTGAAAAAATTATGTGCCTTGTGCACGGCCTTGTAGTGTAGCCCTATGCATGCTTACTTGGAAAATGCAGTGGAAGAAGTATGGTGCAGAAATTTGGGGTCTTGAGCTAAGTGCTCAAGGGTATGCTGATGACAAGGTTTCCTACTCTATCATGGTTATAATGTGGCCCAAGTAGGAGATTCTTACCATAAGGAAAGGTCAGCCGATGCGGATCTCTTCGTGTTGTACATCTTTCATCATGATGGACCAATCATTGTCGATGAATGCCCTGGTTGATGGTCCACATAAGCATGACTCATTCATGTTCCATAAGTCAAACCTAGGAACAAGCTCTCTCTCGCTTTTCTTCTCTCTCTCTCTCCCTTTTTTTTTTTTTTTTTGTGGGAAAAATTATCACAAAACAAGAACACAAAAGTTAGTATCAATAGAAAAAATTTGACATATGTCAATGTGCTCTTGTGCTTGGGATTCTCAAGTGTGTCTATGCATGGCCGTGTAATGTGGCCCTATAATAATGCATACTTTGGAAATGCATGACCTGAATGGTGCATGAGACAGGGTTGTGCAAAGAGCACATGGTTGTCGCTCGTCGAGGTTTTCGATGTTATTTGCAGATATTGATGCCATCTTTGTTGGAGGTATCCATTGTATCTCGAGAGGACAACTGATCATTCCTCCTTATAGGGATCCATTTGAGAACAGTCTGCGACTGGGTAGAGATCACCTTTGGCCACTTCGTGTTTGAATGATCTCCTGAGGGTTTGATCCATCGTGGCTGGCTCTTTATTTTGGTGGATGCTATCGGTACTTTCGTCTTCCAAACCCTTATCCTTGCAGAAGAGGTTCTTTGATCTGTATTGGAGCTTTGTGCTTGATTCAGTTCTTTACCTCGCCTTGGTGTCTTTGTTGTGCAGGTTGTTGCCTTGAAGTCCCCCCTTGGATTTTGTCTGAGCTTAGGCTTGATTGCTTGGGATCCTTGGATTGGAAGTGGTCTTTCTTGAGGATAAGTCATGGTAGGCCTAGACCATAGATTTTGAAGTCTAGTGTGAGGGGACTAATTTTGTGCAAGGGCTTTCTTTGGTACCCATATCATAGTGCGATTGGGTTGGGCTCTAAGTAATTTCTTGGCCACCCAAATTTGCTTGACATTACCAAGAAGATGTGATTTCTGTTCCTTGATGTAAGGGTCTTTTGGGCCTTCTATGTGAGTTTTTTGAGAAAACTCATCTTTACATGGGGAGTGCAACAAGGGTTGATCTTCTATACCTACATCAGACTTATGCAAGGGATCAATGGGTTGTGTGGTTTGAGATTGATCTAGAGATTCATCGAGACATTTATCCTTATTACACATAGAATCCCTAGGTGTACAAATGGGTGATGGATTGTCATGATTCACCCTAGAGTCGACCTCCTTTTCCACATCAGTGATACACAACATTGGTTGATCATCTCCTTCTTGACCATCTGAGTGTAGATCATCCCTACTTATGGCTTCATGAGGGGAATCCAAATTTACAGGAAGAGAGGGTCCTTCCACATCCCCCAAACACTTGGAGTCCTCCATTTCTCCATTCTCTAAGGTTTCCTGTGATTTACTCAAAGAAGGATTAGATTCAAAAACATGAGTAGAAAGAAAAAAATTTTCATTAAAAGCACGCTCTGTGAAAAGATGATTTTGCCCCCAATTATCATAAGGTGGATAGTCATTAGGATTTTCCATAGACATATATGTAGAAGCACGGATAATAGGTGGAGAAGGCACCTCAAATTCTTGATGATTTTGTGTAATGAACCTTTGGGTGCCAATGATCAAGTCTTCATCTATGCAATCCATGACAAAGAATGTTTCCGAAAATTGCATATCATCCACCATAACAGGCAACACAACTTTACCCATGCATTCATAATGTTCCCCATCCATGAGGATAGAAGGATGAGTTGTTGGTTGAATGTTCTCAAAGATAAAGGTCAATAGCTCAATATGAATTAAATTCCACTCACAATTAGGATTGATATAAACACCCAACTTTCTAAGGTCATAACCTATTCTGATATGCACAAAGGTATTATCATATTCTCTTGTTGCAAATAAGGATCCAACCCCCATAGACATTTCCCCCGTTTCCTTGATTCCTTGCAATTTTTCTCTAAATGTTTCACCTTGATGTGATATTATCTCATGTATTTCATGTTTATCGCCCTCCGTTTTTTCGATCTTAGCCCCTTTTCTTCTATCTTTTGCATTTTTCTTTCCCATGACACAATTTTCTCCCCCTTTGTATTGCTCAAAAATCCTTGGGAGCCCCCCTGGTTTCCTAGTCCCACTTGAGGGTCAACTTCAAATTATCCTATCTCAAAATCAACGCGTTATTCTTGAAAAAAACAGTTGAGGTCGTGTAGGATTTGAAACGAGCTTTCCAACGAGATATAGAGCTCAAAAAATGGACTTTGGATGAAAAAGTTATGCCAATTCAGGCTCCAGGGGGTCAAAACAAGCAAACAGGACCTTTGGAGAAAATCGCGATTTTGTGAACTTTCTGAAAATCGCGATGCTGTGAAGTAAAAAAAAATCGCGATGTTGATCACAAAATCGTGTTTCTGAAAATCGCGATGTTGATCACAAAATCGTGATGTGAAAATCGCGATGTTGATCACAAAATCGTGTTTCAGAAAATCGCGATTTTGAGCAGAAAATCGTGATGTGAAAATCGCGATGTTGATCAAAAAATCGCGTTTTTGAAAATCGCGATGTTGATCACAAAATCGTGATGTGAAAATCGCGATGTTGATCACAAAATCGTGTTTCAGAAAATCGCGATGTTGATCACAAAATCGTGATGTGAAAATCGCGATGTTGATCACAAAATCGTGTTTTTGAAAATCGCGATGTTGATCACAAAATCGTGATGTGAAAATCGCGATGTTGATCACAAAATCGTGTTTCAGAAAATCGCGATTTTGAGCACAAAATCGTGATGTGAAAATCGCGATGTTGATCACAAAATCGCGTTTTTGAAAATCGCGATGTTGATCACAAAATCGTGATGTGAAAATCGCGATGTTGATCACAAAATCGTGATTTGTGAGAATCGCGATTTTGAGCAGAAAGTCGTGTTTTTCACAAAATCGTGTTTTTGCTGAAAATCGTGATTGGTGAGAATCGCGATTTTGAGCAGAAAGTCGTGTTTTTCACAAAATCGTGTTTTTGCTGAAAATCGTGATTGGTGAGAATCGCGATTTTGAGCAGAAAGTCGTGTTTTTCACAAAATCGTGTTTTTGCTGAAAATCGTGATTGGTGAGAATCGCGATTTTGAGCAGAGAATCGTGTTTTTTGAGAATCGCGATTTTAAGCAGAGAATCGTGTTTTTTTGAGAAAAAACACAGAATCGCGATTCTTTTCAACCAACTTTTAGGCGGGAAAACTGAAAATCATGATTTTTCAAAAAACTTTGAATTTTCACAGAATCACGATTTTCATCACAGAATCGCGTTTTTTGGCGGGAAATTCAAATTTATGAGCGCCGGCTATGGCGAGCTCCGTATGAGCAGAAAATCATGAAAAAAACACAGCGCTTGCTCTCCCTTGCACCTCCTAACTCCTTCCCACACAATAATGCATGAAAAATGGTATGAAAATGGTGAAAATGCACTAAAAAACAAGAAATTTCTATGAAGAAGAAGATGGCAGAAGGTGGAGATGATGATGATGATGAAGATGAAGAGGAAAAAACAGAAAATGAACTGAAATGACAGTTTTTTTACCTTCCAACGTCGCAAATCTACGATCTTACCATCACAACGCTCGTCCTCGAAGCACTCTCCCCGGCAACGGCGCCAAAATTTGGTGTAGCTCAAGCGTAAGCACCACCTCCTTTACTTGTCAATCCGCGGAGACGTGAGGACCGGTATGAAGACCACGAGCAAGTGAAGGCACAAGTGCGTGAGTGAAAGCACACAAACATGCACACACATACACACACACGCGCACAAAGTAAGATCAAAGAGAGGAACAATGGAAAGCTTAGATTGCAAAAGAGTTCTCTTACAAAAGTTCTATTCTCTAACAAGCTAACCCCAAAAATGAGCTCTCTAGCTCTTTTTATAGTTTTTTGACTAGTTTTGGCCCTGTCCAGACCTAGTGTCCGGCCTAGTTAAAAATTAGGTTCCAGGGCTTATTTGAGGGCTCAAACGAAGTCTAAAAATTATGAAAATTGGTACGATGGTACTTCTAATACTCCTCAACCTCGAGGACTCCTCGGCTTGAACAAAATGGAGTTACTAAAAATAGATAATGGTATTTACAATGGTTTTTAGTGATGAAAATCACTATTTTTGTAGGGGATTCTTCTGAAAATTTGACATACACTTCTTGGAGCTCCCTACTTGCTCCCTTTCCTCGTGTGTCCACCTTTTGATGTGCTTCCATGCTTTGTCCTTGACTTTGAGCTTCAACAATGATCATAAGGCAAGATTCATCGATGTCGAAGATAAATATTTTTGTTGAGATTCTTACTATAGATTGATCTCAACCAATCATCACAATATAGACAAGCTTTATAACCCTTAGTAGATATTCTTGCATTATGAAAACGATAAAAATATAATTTGATTAAATCATATTTTATTTACATGCATGTTGAATAAAAAAATTACATCAATACCTGAACAAACACCATATCCTGGAAAGTCCTGAATAGTCCAAGCCACAATACCACGAACCATAGTATGTCTTTCATTGATGCTTTTCGATACATCAATGATATTAAAACCTCTCCATAACTCTTGGAGATCGTCAATGAGAGGAGGAAGATATATATTCATATCTTTAACTTGTCTTTTTCCTGGGATTAAAAGTGAAAACATTAAATGTTCCTTTTTAATGCTAAGATATGGTGGAAGATTGTAGTTTATGACTACCACTGGCCATGTTGACCATTTACTGGATTTCATGGAGAATGGATTAACCCCATCTAATGCAACTCCTAACTTTAGATTATGTGGATTTTGTGCAAATTCAGGCCATGTACAATCAATAAGCTGAAAAGAAACACTATCATGAGGAATTTTGATTATTCCATGACTACTTTTATGATCATGTCCCCATGTCAAAAGCTTTGATAATTCCGGGCTTTGAAACATATGTCTAATCCGTGGATCCAATGGAAAATGTCTCAATACCTTTTTTGGGATTTTACCTTCATCGCCCTTACAACGAGGAGATTGACATTTGGGACGTGTCAAAGAGTCCGCATATTCACCTCTATATAAAATACAATCGTTAGGACATGCATGTATACATTGATAATCTATACCAAGATTGTTGATTATCTTCTTCATTTCATCATGTGAGTAGGAAGAATATTCTAGTCATGGCCGTCATGGTAAAAGAGGAAGAATAAAAAAGACTAGAGTTTAGAGAAAAATAGAACAAAAGGGAAGAAGTAAGATTTTTAAATGGAAACAAGAAAATTTAGGGTTATTTCCACTAATCCATCCAAGAGAAATTAGTGATTGGGATCGAAGAGAAGGGCTAACTAGAAGGCTTGAAGATAGAGGATGGGGATCCATAAGAAGCTTTTAAAAATTAAAAATAAAGGAATGATAAGAGATAACTCCTTATATATTTCAATAGTTATATGTATGAACATACTTAGGACTCTTGGGGAACTTTTTTCCCTCTTTAGGATGTTTCCTTTTTCAGAGCTTGTATATATAGCCTTAGTGTGCCACTTATCTTTGTACATATAAATGCTAACACCATCAATATTGTGTTTCTCTCCAATCTTCTTCTTTGTCTTGCTATTTGTGTGCTTTTGTAGACCTCCAACTTCAAAAATTGGTATTAGAGCAATTCCTCACTTCATCTAGAGTTTCATCAACATCCCTTCAATCAGAGTCCAACAATCCCATGAAAATTGGTCAAATATACTAGGAGTGATATGGATTTAAAATAGATTTTTAGTGGGCAAAAAAAGTTCCATTTGAGCTTGTTTTGGCCTCCAAACACATTATCACAATCAGTGTCCATGCAATTTTATCCTTTTCTACCAAACATATATAAACTTTTAGTTCACAAGTATAAGCATTTTGAAGTCTACTACATGTTTAACACAACTTGATGGGGTTCTTCTATTCAACGTTCTTAGATAAAATCAAATCTCTACATTAGAGTATTTAGTCACTAACCATGGCTGAAAGCAATGATATATTATGTATGTTGATTGTTCAAGATACGTTGGATGGTACAAATTACCCATTGTGGGAATATATGATGTGTCATGTATTTATGGCAAAAGGATTGTGGAATACTATTTAGGTTGTTGGAAAAAGTCCTACTACACCTACAAATACAGTTATCAAAGGCTATGATGTAGATGGTATTTAGGATGATGATATTCACTTTCCTAGTTGTGTTAGAACTTTTGTTGCTTGTATTGTATAACAACTTCATTCCAATGGTAGAGACGCAAAGTTAGATGCATTCCTATGCTTGTATGTCAAACATGCCATTATCCCTCATATTCACTCTTGCAAGATAACAACAGATGCTTGGGATACTCTTACAACATTATACCAAGCAAGAAATCAGGCTCATGTTGCTTACCTACAAATAGTTCAAGAGTGAGCTTATGGACTACAGAGATTCTAAATAGGTTTTTTTAGAAAGATCAAATATTTGAAGGAGCACATGATTTCTACTAGTGAAATATTACTAGATTTTGTAGTGTGTTGTTAATGGTCTTACAGGTTCATATCAGAGTTTTGATTCTACTCTTTGGTTGATGACAAAAGGCAATCCAAAAGCCTAAAAATTTGAGGAGTTAGTTTTTGTTTTATTTTAAGAAGATCGGTCTATGTAGAATAGGTCAATCATGCATATTGCTAATCTAGCTTTTTTAGCTAGTGATAAGGGCAAAGGTAAATGGAGCTCATCTACTAGTAAGTAAAAATATCATAATTCTACACAATCATGAAGGAAGACAAAGATGACCATAACAAATTTTGCAAGTATTGGAAAGAAAATGATAATGTCATAAAGAGATTTCTAAAACATAGTGCAAATGAGGCAAAGAAGAAAGAGGTTCCAATGGTTGTTGTAGAGGCTCTAAAGTCTGCTAACCTTGTTGAGAATGAAGAATGGGCATTTTATATTGTTTGTAGCTATGATCCATATTTTTATGAGAATTTTATGATGTTTGGTACTTTGATAGTGATAAAACCAAACCTATCACCTTGTAGCACATATTCTTCACTTCACATGAGTGTGCTCCTATAGGGAATCATAAAGGATGTGCTAAAAACTACTACTATCCTATAATGGGAGTTTGAAATACCATTCTTGTTGATGAAATCATTGCTCCCACATCATCTATATTTATATCCACATGAGTGCATCTCCATTTTGTATCTAGGAGGCACTATGTTTCCAGTTTATTTACATTTTATATTGTATCACTTTTGTATTTGGGTACTTTGTCATTTGCTTCTACCATTGTATTCCTTTGAGGGGAATTATCCCACATGAGATGTACTTTGGAGATCCCCTCCCAAATCTATACAAGGAGGGCCTCTCCCCCCATTTGTACTTGGTTAGAGGCTTGAGGAGCCTAATCTATGCTCTTGGAAAACTCATTTCTAATCCATGTGAATTTACCCATTTCTTGGTCTACTCACCTTGAGTCTCTCACACTCTTTCTTTTGTGAGTATACTCTTCTTTCATTTTTCTTCAACACTTGTACTCTCTACATGGTATTACAGCATTAGGTGGAGGTCTTGGTGGTGCATTTGCTGGTCATTTTGGTGGTGTTGGTACATGATTTTGGTGGTGTTGCTCTCCATCAATTTGGAGAAGTTTTATTTTTCCATGAGTTTATGCTCTTTTGGGCCTCTATTTTCCCATTCACCCACCCTCACACCCTTCTTCATCCTCCCACCCTTTACCCCATTTCTCTCCCTTCCACCCTTTCTTTGGGGGTCTTTTCAACGTACATCATATTCATTCACACCATTTTGTGGTATTTTTTATACATCTCATATCTATGGAGTGTTTTATAAACACTATGTTGCATTCCTTTTGCTAGCATTTTTTATTACTCACACACTCGCTATCATTTTGAAATCATTTCATGGACTTCCTCACAAACAACAAAAAGAGATTTTCAACACTCTTTAGCAATATTTCTATCACATTTGCCCCAAGATCACAAAAAACTAACAGTGATGAAAAGAAACTAAGTGGTGTATTTTCTCATAGCACTCAAAGTAGTTTTCGAGCTATTCATCTCTATTGTAATGCATGATTGTCCACTCGAATCGTCAATCAAATTGCACATCCATGCATGTTATCATGAATTTTAGTTTGCAATCACACAACACATACACACACATACATGCACATCTTTACACACACACGTACATGCATGGAGTTACACATATATAATGAATACACACATAGACACACACATATACGCACATACACATACACATACATAATCATATGTACACACACATAGACTCACATAATCATATTTACATGCATATATATGCATACACATGCATACACACATAACACATGCATACACACATATAGATACACATACATACAAACACATGCACATAAATATATATATATATATATATATATATTATAAATATATAAATTATAGTATATATATCTCATTTTATAACAATACATATATACATATATATATACATACACACACACACACACACACACACACACATATATATATATATATATATATATATATATATATATATATATATATATATATATATATATATATATATATATATATATATATATATATATATATATATATATATATATATATAATTGTGTGTGTGTGTATCCTAATTCAAAAACCGTATTGTAAATATTCTAATTCACAAATCCTCTTTCAAAAATCCTATTTTTTAAAACACTAATTTTGATATTAGGGTTTTAAAAATCCTAATTTAGAAACTCTAATTCAGCCTTTTAGCCATATGATTGAAGTATATGTACACATTGCATCTATTCCTCCGACGTCCTACTAGAGAGATGTCTCTCCTCCCAACCTTATGCCTCTATATATAGCTACTCGAATCAATGAGGATCATAATATATATAAATTTATATACACATCATCTAGATACATAGAGAAATATAAAATGGAGTAGATACATTATGCATCACACATACATGCCTAAATGCACACATAAATATATATACATGCATACATATTTATATGTACACATTTACACATAGACACATATACATATATACATGTACACATCACATATACATGCCTACATGCACATATGTATACTTATACATGCATACACAATTATAAATACTTTCATTTATTACATGAATATTTTACACAAATGCATATGCATATATACATGTATACATACTAACACATGTATACATATATCACACACATGCACACACATACATATACATGAAACACATCTATATGCATACTAACACATGTATACATATAATTCACATGAATACACACACATATGCATAGATAGATAAGAAAAATTTGCTCCTCGAAGATAAATCTATATATAAAATAATTGGGCATACCCCTGAACTTCATGTTCTAACTTAAAAGAACATGATTTCATCTCTCTAGTAGGATTCATCGATATTCTAGTTGAGTTAAAAAGAATCTATTATGTGATATCCATTCAGAAGCTTCAAGTTATTGAACGATAACTAGAGTAAATTTACTATCTAAGCCGCTCATATGTTTTCATTATTGCCATCATTTTGGTAAGACATCAATATAGTCTCATCTTCAGTATCCTTATTGATTTCATTTATTTCTTCTATTGTTAAATCTTTGTTCCATTACTCGCATTGAAAATGATAAAAATATAATTAGATTAAATCACATTTATTTGTATGCATATTGAATAAATAAACTACATCAGTACCTGAACAAACACCATATCCTGGAAAATCGTGAATTGTCCAAGCCACAATACCAGGAATTGTAATATGTCTTTCATTGATGATTTTCAATACATCAATGAGATTAATACGTCCCCATAACTCTTGGAGATCATCAATGAGAGGAGCAAGATATATATTCATATCTTTAACTTGTCTTTTTCTTGGGATTAAAAGTGAAAGCATTAAATGTTCCTTTTTAATGCTAAGATGTGGCAGAAGATTGTAGTTTATGACTACCGTAGGCCATGTTGACCATTTACTGGATTTCATGGAGAATGGATTAGCCCCATCTAATGCAACTACTGACTTTAGATTCTATGGATTTTGTGCAAATTGAGGCCATGCAGAATCAATATGCTGAAAAGCAACACTATCATGAGGAATTGTGCTTATTCCATCAGTACTTTTATGACCATGTCCCCATGTCAAAATCTTTGATAATTTGGGGCTTTGAAACATATGTCTAATTCGTGGAGCCAATGGAAAATGTCTCAATACCTTTTCTGGGATTTTACCTTCTTTGTCCTTATATCGAGGAGATTGACATTTGGGACATGTCAAAGAGTCTTTATATTCACCTCTATATAAACTACAATCGTTAAGACATGCATGTATACATTGATAATCTATAGCAAGATTGTTGATTATCTTCTTCATTTCATCATGTGAGGTAGGAAGAATATTGTGACTTGGTAAAAACTTTTTAGATAATAACCTGTAAGTTCATCACAAAAAGACATATTATATTAATAAATATACATATATATATATGCATATAATTTTTTATATGTGTATGCTTATGTGTATGTGTATGTGGATGTGTATATGCATGTGCATGCATATACATATGCGTATGTGTATATGTATGTATGTGTGTATATGTGTTTTATAGGTGTATATGTATGTATCTATACATATGTGTATGTGTATGCATATATGTATGTGTATGTGTGAATATGTGTGTATGTATGTATGTATGTATGTATGTATGTATGTATGTATGTATGTATGTATGTATGTATGTATGTATGTGTATGTAAGTATCAATGTGTATGTATGTATGTATATGTATGTATGCATGTGTAGTTGTGTATATTTGATTTCGTTTTTAATTTTTCTTTTTGTATTTTGTGGTTTGCAGAGTTTCATATCGAGACCACTGAATCGTTTGGTTGTCTCACATTTTATAGTGGAGAAACAGATGTCTCAAGAAGATTCTAAACGTTGGGTGGACAATTCTAAAGGCTAGATGGACAAAACATCTTTATTCGATACAGGTATGTATAATTTGACCTTACTCTCATAACATGTGTATGTGTGTATATGTGCGTGTATGGTTATATGTGTGTATGCATTCATGTATAATTATGTGTATGTCTATATATGCATGTATTTATACGTATATATTTATGCATGTATATATATAAATAGATAGAAAATTGAAAATTATACCTTAATACTGCCAAAACAGATACATTAATCCATCCAAAAGGATTTCGAAGATTGAGAATAAGTAAGCTCGCAATTAGTCATGTGTTGTAGTATGCACTTGGGAGCCAAGACCCACACCACCTTGCATGGAATCAAGAAGGAACGCCCAAGAAAGAATCTCCTTTCATCCATTGAAAGGAGAGTTCTTCCATTGAAAGGATTTTACATGAAAGGAGAGTTCTTCTATTGAAAGGATTTTACATGAGAGCACGACCAAAAGCTCCCCCATTACAAGAAATGAGCCTCTATATATAGGCTAGACACATTCCCCCATGTGCTCTTTTTGACTAGTCAAAAAAGAGCACATGCCTAACTAACATATCTCAAAAAGATCTTGGAAAATATTCTTTCTAACAACCATATCTCCAAGAATACGTGCGTGGGGATTTTTCTACATATCTACCAAAAATGTGAGTATTTACAATGTTTCAAAAGCCTTAATTTTGGAGAAATATCAAAAAGTGTTGGAGAAATATCAAAAAGTGTCTAAGAGGGAGTTCTCATGTGAAACTCTAGGTATATGCAAAAAAACGGGTTCCTATGCACAAATAAAGATGTGTGCATACCCTATACTTCAACATCATGCCAAACGATTTCCTTCATATACATGCTTTAGACATTCCTCTCGAAGATATTTCTCATTTTTAGAAATATCAATGCTCTCACTGTCACTTTGATACCAATCCTCAATAAAATCTACCATGCCATCATCTTCATCATTCTCGCACAAATCTTGTACTTTATCTTCTTCTAAATATAGATCTTTCAACTTTGCATATTCCACAAGATCACTTTTGCGTAGCCTCCTCATAGGAGCTTCTGAGAAATGAGGTCTTACTGGCAATTGTGAATGGTGTGGAGGAATATCATCAACATCATATGTTGGAGTCTACACACATGAATAAAAATCATTAGTATTCCATAAATGAATTAAAAGTAAACTTTAAACATAAAATTAAATATATAAATTATTAAATATGGATAGAAAATTTTCATTCTCTCTCTAGCTAAAAGGTGATCTTAGAGGTCTACGCCATCCATAATTCACTAATAATTCATCACCAGCATGTAATGTAGTAATAGCATTGACAACTATGTATCTTGACATCTCTACTCATGTATGGTGATTCATGATTATTTTCACGCTCCTCAAATGTGCAATTAGTCCTTGAACTATTATCTAACCCTCAACTACTATTTATTAAACCTGCTATATTTGCATGTGTGTAAGGTCTTCCACTATCAGTTTGTTGCATTAAAACACTTCCAATGGCTATATCTGATGCATCTACAAAAACATGAAATGGGCGTTCCCAATCAGGAGGTTGTGAAATTGGAACCTGCGTTAATAATCCTTTTAGACGATCAAATGCAGTTTGACATTCCGGAGTCCAGTTAAACTGTCGTGAAGTACTAGTCATGAGTCGATTAAGGGATGTAGCGAGATGAGCTAACCACCGTAAATGTCAACCATGCCACCTGACTTGACCCAAGAAGCGCATCACTTCTTTCAGCGTAGTAGGCACAGGTGCTTCTAACACGGCTGCAACTTTGTCTGGATCAACTTGTATGCCCTGTGCAGATACAATGTGGCCAAGGAGTTTACCACAAGAAACCGCAAAGAGAGATTTGGTCGGGTTCATGCAGAGTCTGTATTCACGGCATTTCTCAAAACAACACCGTAAATGATACAGGTGTGTCCTAATTTTGTTGAATAAAGAGAAGTCATCTAAGTATACTTGCATAAAAGAAGTGAGGTAGGGTGAAAAGATTTCTTGCATACAACGCTGAAAGGTACTAGGAGCATTCCTCAACCCAAACCACATGACTGTACAAGCAAAAACACCCGAATTGGTAATAAATGATGTTTTCGGTATATCTTGCTCAGCCATTCGGACCTGGTTATAACCACTATAACCATCGAGAAATGAATACATCTCATGCCCAGCCACTCTGTCCAGCATTGTATCAAGAAATGGAAGAGGAAATGGATCAGGTACGGTGGCTGCATTCAATTTTCGGTAATCGACACATATTCGGAGCTGCTTGTTTTTCTTTGGTACGATCACGATCGGGGAGATCCATTCAGCGTGATCAATGGGTACAATGAATCCTACCTTTAATAGGCGATCAAGTTCTGCTTTGACCTTTGCTGCATAGTTGGGATTCATACGGTAGCTGGCTTGTTTAATGGGCTTCCCCTCAGGTTTGAGCACGACCCGATGCTGATAGATTCGAGGATCTAGACCTTTCATATCACGATAGTCCCATGCAAAAACATCAGAAAACTCACGAAGAAGCTGGATCAAATTTGCTTGAAACGCCTCAAACAATCCTTCCTTTATCTTGACAGGTCACGGATTTACTTCATCTCCCAAATTATAGGTGATTAACTGATCTTCGAGAACATAGAATTGACGAGGTTTCCATGGATCGTCAGCTGACTGTAAAAGTTGTTGTAGAGCGGCTTCATCCATAGCAACAATATCTTCTGTCTCCACTTCTTCGGTCACAGGCACCACTGTACAGGCTGCTGGAGTCCAGTTGACTACAACAGATTGCAGATCTACAGTACCTAAGGAAATCAGATCTTCATTGTTCTTCAGAAACGCTTCTTCTTCATCATCAGATAAGCCATCCAACATGTGGACCGGCTCCGCTACATATGGTTTGGCATGAAGTTCGCAAGGCTGAATGGCATCCAGTTTAACAACATATTTACGGTGACTATCCTTAAAAGTCAATTCCTGTGTGGACCAATCCTGTATGACTTTAGCCTGTTTTAACCAAGGTCGTCCGAAAAGAAGATTATAGTCAAGACTAGACTCCGGTAGTTCTAAGACTACAAAATTCATCTTAAACGTTGTACCCTGCAAAGTTATCGGGACATTCCGTACGAGTGCCACCGGATGGACTAGAGATTGATCTTCCATTCTAACGAGAACTTGAACAGGCTCGATTTGCGTCCATCCTAACTTCTTACAAAGCGCTGTAGTGGCAATGTTTACACCAGACCCACCATCAATTAGTACTTGATTAATCTTGTGATTTTTGTACCATACTGTAATTAAGGGGACCGAATGATCCACCGTAGAATCAGCTTCTGGTTGTACCATTGCCTTTGCTGGAATGCAGGAAGACCCAGGACTGAGCTGTTGCTGGAATTGCTGCCGAACTCCCGGCACTAATGCAAGTAACTATCCAAGAGGGAGACTAATGGATGCCTTATATAAAATTTCCCATGCCTAATGTGCTTGAATTGTACTTTTCACCGATTCTAAAGATGATGCGCCTGTTACTGGGGTAGAGTCTTGTTCCTGCGATCCTTCCTTTGGCAGCGGAACTTGGGTCACCGGAATTGGATCTGGGAACACTGTAGGCTCTTTGGTGGTCCATTGGCTAGCTTTGTTATACATTCTCTGTTGTTCATGGATGCCAGGTTCAAACACCTCCACTGCTGGTTGTAACTGCTTACCAGATCTTGTTTGAATCACTGCTGCTTGAGTTTCGACTGGTAAGATATAGACCATGTTGGTCATCGGGTTCTGACGCTCTTTCTTTCTTTGATCATATTCAGCTGCATCCTTACAGAATCTTCGGTTGTGCCCAAGCTCACCACAAAAATGGCATCGAAGTGGTGGCAAGGAAGTACCTTCCTGTGATGTTCCTTTCTGCCAACAATTTGTATTGTAATTTGTATTCCGCTGTCCTCGATAATTCCTGTATCCTTGCTGCTGATTATTTCTCATCTGAGGTGGAATATAATGGGTGGCCGGCTACCCCGGTTCTTGTATAATGGCATTTACAGTTGTTGGTCCCTGCACTTTGGCGTTATACACACAATTTTTGGTGGAATGTCCGGTGGTATTGCAGATAGCGCAATACATCTTATTAAGGGCACAGGTGGCATTGGTATGCCCTGGATTCTTGCACTTGGTGCAGTACATCTGTCTAGCCGGATCCTCTGTAAAATTTTTACTGGCTTTCAACCACTCCATGTCTTTGATAAAGCCTCCTACCTTATGCTCGAGCTGCAAGGCCATTGCAATAACCGCATCTAGTGTCATAGCTCCCACACAACGGATGATCATAATCTGTCTGAGCTGCGGAGTCAAACCATTAATAAACCATTGAGTGATGACATCATCCAGCAGGTTGGCATGGGCCGGTGGTAGTTGTCTCAAATGAGTTCTAAACAGGGTGGCATATTCCTGCAGAGTTTGGTGCAGCTTTTGTCTATTGTTCTGCAAGTAATCGAAAATTTCGAGAGGGTTCTTCTTCAGCTGGAACCTCTGCAAAAACGCATCCCTTACCGCTTCATAGGTGTCAAAATGGTTGATATCATACTCTGTTAACCACCTAGCTGCTTCATTGACTAATGTAGATTGGAATACGATAGCCTTGTACGCCGGATCAGGTGGACAGTTTAGTACTGCATAACTTATCTCAAAGGTACGTACATGGGCATCAGGGTCATCACCTGGAAATCCACCGAACTTAGTGTATGTCACTCCTCTTGGAACCGGTCGGGGTGGAAGTGGTTGTTGCTACTGTTGTTGTTGTTGTTGTTGTTGTTGTCCACTCATGGTGCTAGTGGTGGTACTATTTCTATCTCCTGAGTTCTGAGGAGGTGTTTCCGGTCCTTCGAATTCTATATGATGAGACTACTCACCTTTCGGTTTGAAAATAGCGCTCAACCTTTTATGAATTTCCAATTCGAATAGCCTATCCTCTTCTTTGGTATCAAACGTAGACAAACTTACCCCGAACAGTGGTGTCCGGAATGAAGATTCACCAGGAAGTATCACACTGTCACCAGAAACTTGTAAATTCTCTGCAACTGGGACCGAACTGCCACCGGAATTAGTGGAACTTTCCCCAACCCAGAGTATTCTTTCACCTTCAGTGACCTCTCTGGGAAAGACACCTCTATCCTCAGACGGGTTCGAATCCTGACCAGACGGTGTCAGATCAACTACACACTACGTCCTTGTAGACTCCGAAGTTACTGTATCTTCTGTAGACTGTGCCGAAATTACACCGGAATCTACCGGAATTGCAGTATGGTCCACCGGAATGCTACCGGAATTGCTACTATTGTGCTTCGCTTCTTCGACGACCGGACCTAACCGATCTGTGCTTCTGGCTCCTGAGGGTGTCCTTAACAAGTTCGATACCACCCAAGGCTGTCGGTCTCGCTTATACTTCGGATACGACTCGCCGGATCGAGTAACCGGCATATATCACCTTTGCAACACTTACGTACTACTCCACCTTACTGTTGATTCACAATCTATGGTCACCTTCCCACAATCACTTTGCAACACTCTATTGCCACCTTCCGACAGACGGTGCGAGTGTTAAACGCATGTTGCCGTCACAGGCACGTTTAAGCTCTTTTCGGGTTCTTGGGAGTGGAAGGGGTTTGATAATCAGAGGCCCTATACTTGATTTTCCCAATCAATTCATTTACTTCATAGTACCTTAACACTCAACACTCTGCATACAAATTATTATAAACTCTCTGGTTCGTTCCCTCACAGTCTTACTGTTTGTACTCAGACTATTACTAGATCTTCCACAACCTTACCGACTACACTCCGGTTGATACGTTCTCAATACAGAGCGCAGAAGCTATTCATTACCGTAATACAGACTTACATTCACTAATTTAAAGGAGCTATGCCCAAACACAAACTACTGTAATCAGACAGAGACAAGAAACAATAATTCTCTAATTTCTCAACAACGTGCTACGATAACTACACAGAATGCAATCGCCCACACAAACAGTCTGGCGATCCTCCTGGTCATCATCGAAGCGTCCTTTCATTAGATTATAAATAGATACAACTCTACGCAACGACCTTTCGGTTTGTGCGGAATATGAAAAGAAAAAGATTTAAAATTGCCAATCCGGCGGCTTACAACTGATTGACACACAGAGAAAGATGATTTTGACCCTACAATACTCTTTCTCTCTCCACAGATGAAGCCACATGGTCTCTCACATGTAGTCATGTGAGAGCTCACCTATACAGAGCTCATAGGGTGGGTTCACACATACATTCCCTTAGAGTTTCCAAACATCTATATTCCTTTCCCTTAATTCAATTTTGTCCTTAAAAATGGTGTTGGAAGGTCTTAATGAAAGAGAGAGACATGCGATGATAGGTACACCCACTAAATCCCATGTATTTGATGTACATGGTCATATCTCCATGGTATTTCCCCATGTCCTTCCCCTTAAGAAGACCCTTGGTAAGGTAGCATAAGGTTGGGAAACCTTGTATGAAGTGTGCTACCCCCCTCCCATGTAGCCCCACCCTTTGAACTATCTTTCCACTTTATTAGGAAATCTTTATATAGGTGAATCTTGGTATGTTTCTCTTGAGTGTGTAGTATGCTCACATGCTCATGTGGAATAGGTTGAACAAAAATAGGTTCGACTACCTCACTATCTAGAATAGGTTGTGAGATTCATCTAGTGTTTTCTAAAGTCGGCTTAAATGAAATATTTAATGGATCAAGTACTCTCTAGAATTTGGAGTTGGGAAGTCATCTTTCCTATTCTCTTTAGTATTGGGAATGGTCACAATACATAGGAGATAGTTTTGGACAAGCTCCCATCTTCATGGTTTTAGACTGAGGGGGAACTCTAAGATAGACTTGCTCTCCTACCTCAAATTTGATTTGTCTCCTTTGAGGATGAGCATAGGTTATGGCCCTATCATGAGCTCTTCTAACAATGTGCTGAGATATCCTAAGCATATTTTTCATCTCATCCAAGAAGTCCTTTGCAGCTTAGAACTTCTCATGGTGCAATCTTAGTAACATAAGGAGATCTTGGTTAAAACCCATACATAAACATAAATAGACTATGCCCAATGGAAGAGTGCTTGTCACTTTTAAATTCTACTATATAGGGAAGTACTGTTTGCAATTATTTTGCCTTTCATTTACATATAACCAAATCATATCTTCTAGGATTCCTTTAACCCTCCCTTTTTCTCCATCCAATTGTTGATGCTTGGTCCTACTCATGCTAGTTTTAGTATCCAACCTCTTGAAGACAACTCTTCAAAAGTGGGTAGTAAAATTCCGATCCCCATCTCAAACAATGTCTAATGGAGGACCATATAGTCCATTTATGTTCGCAAGAAATAATATTGAAAACTCACGTTTCTTCATTGTACTACATGTCAAACCAAACCTAGCCATTTTTATGCATGATTACCCAAACTCAGTCATGCACTCGCTTTGTCTTAGGTAATCCTACTATAAAACTCATGCAGATACTCCCTTCCATTGGTAATATCCAATGGGTGGAGTATGTCACGAGGAAGGAGATAAGGAAGAGAGTTCACTCTCACACTCAAAGAGGAGCACACTGTTGTTTTAGACAATGGCAAGTACCGCGTCAAGAAGCTCCTCCTTAATTGTCAATCCACGGAAGAGGTAGGGTGATATGAAGATCATGAACGAGTGAACTGTGCAAAGATGAAGGTGAGAAGCACACAAGTGCACAGATACACAAGGTAGAGGCAAGAGGAGACAAAATGGAAGGTGTATATCATACTTTGTTAGAACATCAAGATTACACTATGCTTGAAGTAGATTCGATCTACATCAAAGGCTATCACGTCGAAAGAATATCCATTGGAGAGTTCTTTTATTTATGCTCACTTATTGTACTTGTTTAGAAAGAGTTTTTATGGGTATTTTACCATTGTAAAAGCTTTGAGCTTTACACATGTAAAAGTAGAAAGATAGAGCTTGAATCCCACGAATTTGCGGTGGTTGATTTGCATTCAATCAAGCAATCAATCAGCTAAAAGTAGATCAAAGTAGATCTTCACTTTTCCTAGATTGTAGGAAAGTGAATTGATTCCCTCCAACAACCATTCCCACCTTCATTTGAATTCAAAATCCACTTGTAGAAGTCATGGAACACTCCTAGAGTCTATATAACGGATTCAAATCACTTTGATAATACATGGAAGCCATATACATACACTTGTGACCATCATTGTCTTGCTCCTTCAATTTTTTTGCATCATCTTCTTCACCAATAGTAATCTTGCAAAGGCTTTTTCTCTCTCTCCAGAGCTCCCAATTTGATTAGAGATGGCTCTCTGGAAAGATATTAGTGTCTAGTTTATGCCTGTAAAGTTTCATATCATTTGGTCTAGTAGATTGGGAGGAATCCCAGTACTGTTCCCCCGGTGCTCGCATAACTGTGGCAAGCTCTTGCCACTAAGATAAATTCTTGTGGTGTCTTAAGAAGGGGAAAGACAATATTAACATTACCTTGAACATGTTTTAGTCCCTCAAAGCTTCATTCTTTGCTTTCAAGGCCTGTTTTTGAAGCATTTTTGGGGTGTGTTTTGGAGCAATTTTGGAGTACTTTTGCACATAGTTCTCTTCATACATGTCCAAGAACATCAAGAAGAGTTTTTTTTGTACTTGTTGGACAAAAAATATCAACCTTTGGGGTAGTGTTTTCAGCCACACTCATAAAACTACAAGTTTCTTGAAAGTTTTTCAGTTTTGGTGGGAGCAGCCGTTTATGTAGGTTTTTGGGCCTAAAACATCAGAGTTGACAAACACTTGCAGGTGTTGTTGGCTAGTTTTTGGGCTGTGCATTCAGCCTTTTAGTGTCATTTTGCTGCATATATTAAGCACATACACACCATGTACACTTCTGTGGATACCCCTTATGTACGTGCATGTGGTCATTTGATATAACGGTTATGTTTTTTGCATAAAGCCTTCTACATTTGAAAAAGAGGGTCGTGGCGAGGTTTTCTTAACTGGGAGACGCACAAATGTCGGGGTCTCTTTGGTGATGCACGTGGAAGACTTACCTAGCCTCACCATACGAGATGTATGATAGTTGTTCATAGGTGCTCGATAAGCCTAGTTGGTTTCTATTGGGTAACTCATTATATGTAGTGGAGTCAGTGATTCACTATGCAGGTAAACATGTCAATACTTGCAGTTTTATGATATTTTGACACTGGTCATATGCTCATTTTGCAAAGGATACTCTGGCAGAATGTTTCCAGAATTCTAGTTTAGTCAACTATACAGTGGTAGATTTATTCCGTGATACACTTATTTGTTGGTGTTTGGACTCTTCTAGCTCCATTATCATTCTATTCAGATCTCTACCATCATGGCATCAAAGGTCTCAGGCACATCTTGGATCAGTGTCTAGTGCTAATTTTCTGAGAAGGAGTTATAACTTGCAAGGCAAAGACCATTTTGAGATCCGAAAATTGGTGGCACAAAATTTGCTCTATGGAAGAATCAGATTAAAGATGTGCGAATTCAAAGGAGGCAATGGAAGCCAGTAAATGGGTTTCAAAGAAGCCTCCTAACATGGATCAAGATGATTGGGATGAGTTAGATGAAATGGCTGGGTCTACCATTCGCTTGCACCTGGTAGATAATGTTTACTTTACAGTATTAGACTGTGAAAGTGCAAAGGAGGTTTTGAAGAAGTTATGCAATACATATGAAAAAGATACGGCATCAAATAAAGTGTATCTATTGAGAAAATTATATGGATAATGAAATGAGAGCAGTATTGTTGTTAAGCACCTTGCCATCATCATGGGATACGTTTTGTAGAGCTATTAACAATAGTGCACCTGGTGGTAAACTCATCTATGATAACATATGTGGAGCAATCTTGAGTGAGGAGATTCATAGAAAATCTATGGTTGGCACTCAAAGTGGAGATGCATATAATGTTCGTGATTCTTACCAAGGAAAGAATCAGCAATGTGGGAGGAGCAAGAACAAGGAAAAGAATGTTCAATGTTGATGCTTTTATGAAGTCCCAAGGCTATTCTCGAAGCAATGAGGATCATTGTCTCTACACAAAGAGATGCTCAAATAGAAGCTTGATATGCTTGATACTTTATGTCGATGATATATTGATTGTTGGGACGTCCTCCTATGACTTGTCAATTCTCAAAAGGAAGTTAAGTCAGACATTTGATATGAAGGATTTGGGGGATGCCAAACATATTCTTGGCATGCGCATTACCCGTGATAAGAGTGAAAGATGCATATACTTGTCTCAGTGTGAGTACATATCCAAAGTACTTCATAGGTTCAATAGGCAGGGTGGAAAAGCATTGAGTACACCTTTACCCACATATGTGAAATTGAGCAAGGATGATTGCCCCAAATCAGATGAGGTAAAAGAATTCATGACCAAATTTCCCTATCAGAGTGTCGTTGGTTGTCTTATGTATTGCATTTGTAGTGGGAGTTGTGAGCAAATATATGTCTAATCCTGGCAAGAAACATTGGGAAGCGGTCAAGGATTTTGAGATATCTCAGTGGCACTAAGGGCAAGTGTCTATGCTTAGGTAGAGGGAAATCATCCATTATTGGTTACATATATTTTGACTATGTTGGTTGTGCAGACAATCGTAAGTCTACATCAGGGTACATTTTTCATTTTGCTGGAGGTGCTATCTCTTGGAGATCTCGTCTTCAAGAATGTACAACAGTTTACACCACACAAGTAGAGTATGTTGTAGCAAGTGAGGCATGTAAGGAAGCATTGTGGATTTCTCGTCTTGCTTGTGATATGGGTTTACCTCAGCATGTATCTCATTTACTCAGTGATAGTCAAAGCGCCATTGCTTTGGCTAAGAATCTGGTCTATCATGCAAAGACCAAGCACATTGAGGTGAGGTATCACTTCATTAGAGATTGCTTAGCCACCGATCACATTATTCTTGAGAAGGTTCACACTCGAGATAATGTTGCAGATGTTTTGACTAAAGCTCTACCAGAGGATAGCTTTCGACACTATTGTCACTTGATGGAGGTTACTTGATTCATGATCTTACATAGTCACTTGTATACTGTGTAACACGCCCATCAAGTGGGAGCTATAATTTGTATAATTATTTTGTATACTTACACACAGGTATTCTTTATCAATATTTATTTTTCTCCCATAGTTACTTTGTCCATATTAGCCTTTAGTGGTAGATTATTACTGTTAGTGTCCATGTGAAAGGCCAAATGGCCACTAGACACTTCTTTGTATATGTTCTTTAATAAAATATATAGTGGCTTGGTCAGTCACAGACTGTACGTTCGACCGCATTTCGAATACCTAAGAAGTCTTTCTTTGTGCTCCATGTGTACTGTGTTTTTCTTGCATATTACTGTGTGCGGCCATAGGAGCTTAGTTGTCTACTCTGAGGATATCATCGTGGAGCTCTCAAGAAGGAGAGCCGACTGTGTTGCATCACCATCGAAATACCTCACTGAAAGGCAAGAAGATGAAGAGGAGACTTCCCAAGCCAACGTCACAAGCAAGAGCAAGTGGAAAGGGAAGAAGAAAGGACCAAAGCAAGACAAATCCAAAGTTCAGAATGTTCAACCTTGTGCCATATGCAATAAGACCAACCACACCACTCAGAATTGCTGGTTCAATGGGAAGACCCAGAAAAGAAGTGGATGAGGTGGATATGGCAGCAATAGAGGTAGAGGTGGACACAACTTCAACAATAACAATAGAGGCTATAATTGAAGGGACTACAACAATTACTTAGAAGATAAACCACATGAAGACTCATTGCTTCTCATGAATCTAAGCCACAAAGAAGGTAAAGAAGATTATCATTTGTTCTACATAGATTTAGGATTTTCGAATCATGTTGCAGGAAACATTGCTCTTCTATCTGACTTAGAAAGTTCAAAGCATAGACATGAAGTGAAAATAGGGGATGACACAAAGCACAACGTGGAGAAGATTGGTAATGTCAAAGCTTCCAATGGTAGGACAAACATTCTAAGTAAGGTTCTCTATGTACCCACTATCACTAAGAACCTAATAAGTGTAGGCCAAATAGTTGAAAAAGGCTTGCAAGTTAGGTTGACCCAACATGGAGCTTTTGTGGAAGATCCATGTCAAGGCTTCAAGAAGATAGCCATAGGTGAGAAGCATGGTAGGCTCTTTACTTTTGAAGTAGGAGAAACCAGGATCATCGCTCTATTCAACTTTGGGTCTCAAACCCTAAGTGAGCTTGAAGTGTGGCATAAGAGACTTGCTCATGTGAATGAAAGAACCTTGAAGGATATATGCAGGGATCAAAGTGTTCTAGGACTGCTAAACATATCAAAGCAACATATGATCAACAGGCATGTTAGATTGGGAAGGCACAAAGACAACCATTCAACCACAAAGGCTGCATCCACAACAACTTATTGGACTTAGTACGTACAAATGTATAGGGACCAAGTCAAGAACCTTCATTGGTAGGATCAAGGTATTATGTCTCATTTATTGATGACCATAGTAGATGGACTATTCTATACTTTATCAAGAGTAAGAATGAAGTATTTGATTTCTTCAAAAAGTATCTAGCACATGTGGAGAATCATACATGTAGATCACTAAAAAAGCTTAGATCTGATGGAGGGGAAGAATACTTATCCAAAGAGTTTGATGAGTTCTTGTAGGACAAAGGTATCAAAAGGGAAGTGACTACCAGGTACTCTCCTCAACTAAGTGGAATTCCAGAGAGGAAAAACAAGACATTGGTTGGATCAACCTGAAAAATGCTTGAAGAAAAGAAGTTGCCACATTATCTATGGGCTGAAGCTATTTCAACTGCTGTGTACCTTGTCAATAGACTACCATCCAAATGACTTCAAGGTATAACTCCTTATGAAGCATGACATAGGAGAAAACCTAGTCTTGGACATTGCAAGGTGTTTGGTTGTTTAGCTCATGTTCATGTACCATCACAAATAAGAGGTAAACTAGATGAAAGGGCAACAAAGGTAGTGTTTATTGGATATGATTCAACTTAGATGGGTTACAGGTTCTATAATCCTTCAACCAAGCAACTCACTACAAGTAGAGATGTTGTGTTTGAAGAACACAGGTCTTAGTATGATGACGACAAACAAAAGGTAACTCTACCATATGATCTTGATCTTGATTCTCATGAATTAGGAAGCAAGCATGATACACAGGTCCTGGATCCAAGAAGTGATATAGACAATGACCAAGATGAAAGGGAAAAGGATTACAAGCTATGGAAGTCAAGAGGAAAAGCAAAGATTCAAGAAGTTGGAGAATGCTCCAAACAAGCACCTAGAAGATCAGCAAGAGAGAAGAAACAACAAAAAAGGTATGGATATGATTCCACATTTGTTCTGAATCATTCAATCTACTTGGCACAAGACTCTATTTTAGAGGAAACCTCAACTTATGAAGAGGCAAAGGGAAACCCTAATTGGGAAATGTCCATGAAAGAAGAAATAGATGCATTGAAGGAGATGGACACTTGGGATTTGGTTCCAATGTTGTCAAATCAAAAGGTAATTGGTTGGAGATGGGTGTATAAAGTTAAAAGAAATCCAGATGGATCAGTTTGCAGGTACAAGGCAAGATTAGCAAAGGATGCTCTTAAACTCATGGTACAGACTATGAGGCAAGATTAGCAAAGATGACTACAATCAGGACATTGATAAGTGTAGTTGCTGCAAGGAATTGGAGACTCCTCCAACTTGATGTGAAAAGTACATTCTTAAATGGTTGGATAAGTGAAGAGGTATACATGTCACAACCACCAGGTTTTGAAAACCATAATCATCCATCTTATGTTTGCACACTTAAGAAAGCATTGTATGGATTGAAACAAGCTCCTAGAGCTTGGAATCACAGGTTGGTTACATATCTTCAAGATCAAGGGTTCAAACCTAGCAACTCAAATCCTTCTCTATTCATCAAAAGGGATCATGATGATGTTATCTATCTATGTGTATATGTAGATGATATTATTGTGACAGGTGATGATCTAAATGTCATTCAAAGGATCAAGAGACACATGCAATAGGAGTTCAAAATCAGTGACCTAGGTGAGCTCACATATTTCCTAGGTATGTAGGTGATATACATAGATGAAGGAATGTATTTGACTAAGAGAAGATACATTCAAGACCTTCTTCTCAAGTTCAAAATGGAGAATAGAAAACCTGTAGGTAAACCTTTGGAGATGAATCATAAAATTAGTGTTTATGAAGGTGAGAAAATTGAAGACATTAAAGAGTATCAAAGCCTAGTACGTAGCTTGATATATGCTACTCATACAAGGGCACACATCTCATATTGTGTGGGAGCGCTGTGGAGGTGATCGCAATCCGGGTGGATCGGGTCCGGTCGTGGCACACACAGGGTGTATGAAGCTAATGAATGTTGGAAGGTTTAAAGATGTGAAGGTGAAATTAATGTTGAGTATGGAGAAGAGAGAGATGTTGAAATAATTATGGGAATGGGAATGTAGGTGTGCAAGTTAGATCGATGACATGAATGATAAGAATGAAAGAGAACCATACACACGAATCAAATTTGGAAGGAAGAATGGTCCATTGGAGGAGCTTCTTAAACACTTCCTAATTCTAATCCATATGTATAGCCTTCTTTGGATGATATGTATGCATGATGAGAATAGATGGAATCCTTACACATAAATCAGTTTCGAAAGGAAGAATGGTCCAATATTGGAGCTTCTTATAGACTTTCAGAAACTAATAAATATGTATGGATTTGTATGGATTATATGCATGCAAGTGAATTATGATGATGGATTTTACTCACAAGCTCAAAGAAACATCCTCACTGGTTCAACGCAATACTGCGGAGCCTTCTCACACATAGAAGAAATAGGAGACATGTAAAAATACTTAAGAGACTGAGAGAGGTGACAAGAGACAAGTGACAAGTGACATGAATTAAAAGAATTTGAATTAAGTTACATGTAAAAGATCGTCGTGGTACGTCATGCTAAGCAGTCTACTGATCAAAGGTGGTTCCGACCCTCAAACCATGACAGTTCAACCGAATGTCACACGTAAGAAGGTGAGTTCCACTCCAGTGACCCTATGTCTGTCTAGGCTCGTAACGTCTAACTAAAGAAGTCTAAGACTCATTAAAATCAGCTCTAACTCACTCACACGCTCCACCGAGGGTGAGTCAAGATAGAGATGCTAGTTTCAAGAGCCTATCCTAAATTGGAGTTCTAACTTAAATTTGAAACTAGGTTCTATACTCATACTAGCTCACCTTGGATCCTCACTCGCTCAACCGAGGGTGATCGTCTCAAGGAAACCGTAAGCTAGCATGAGCCCTATGGATGCCTAACAATGATGCTCTAGGAGTTTGGAGGGGGGTTTATATAGTTTTTTGAATGAATTTGGGCCCTTGGATCTAGAGAAATGAACTTCAACTCTAGGATCACTACTTTCGATTACAACCATTTGATTAATAAAATCAATGGCTTGGAATTGTTCTTTCTATCAAATCTAGTGTAAAGGAGTGAAATTTAGGCGCCCTCATTCTCCACCATTGGATCTGGGGATGATCTAGACCGTCGGATCAGTGCTGACATCAATTCGGATAAGATAAGCCACTATTTTTGGAGAAATGCTGCATTATTGATCTTTGATTGTAAAAAAGGTCTTCTTTTATGGAAAAAATTCGTGGATCCTCCTTCCTTTATGCTTTAGTGCATCTCCACCCTTGAATATGAGCTCATCTTGACCGTACAACATGGTTCAATCATATTTTGACATGTGGCAGACATTCAAGCCTTCAATTTTCTTAATCTAGAAAACTGCGGTGACCTTGAAAATTGGACTTTGTGCTCTTTGACCCTCCAAAAGTCTTTGATGAAGATGAAACATTGTAGGACTATGTTTCCAAAGATCTCCTTCAGGAATATGCAGAAAAAACTCCCATCTGAATCTAACTTGTACAAGTTTGACTACATTTGGAAGCTTGCAAGGTGGCATTAAGGTGTCTAGGAAGCTCGGATAGCCTTGAAACTTTATACAAATATGTAGCCACATATGGTCTTTATACATGCCAAACCATATGGCTAACATAAATTTCTATACAAGAATTTGTAGGGTCAAACTAGAAAAATTACTTTTTTACAAAATGAACATAGCATATCAATGTGCTACCAAATCCATTTTCTGCTGAAATTTGGGCTATAGACTGCCTTTGACAATCTTTACAAGTATATGGATTTTCATCTAATTTGGTGACAATGAAATTTTTGCCCTAATTTCCCAACTTTGACCAGCTTTGACCAAATTTGACCGCTACCATGGACTTTCTTGATTTCTTTGAAACTTTGTATGTGACCTTCCTTTGACATCCTTGATGCATCCTGAACTTCTCGGGGAATTCTGGCTACCTTCACCAAATATGTTTTTTGTAGGCCTTCACAAGTGAGAGAGGAGAGAAAATCTCGACGACATTCGCCCCCACTAAACCTGCGATTCCTTCGGAAGCGCCACTCTAGCATCTGTGAAAAACAAAATGTTCCAGGCATCAAATTCTTTTATAGGCAACATAAGAAACATGGAAGGAAAATTGATTATATGCATGAATCAGTAGGTAACGTGACATGAACCAAAATTTGCATGAAAGAAATAATTGAAACAGGAAACATGAATATGCATGAACAAATAGGCAACATATATGCAAGTGAACAAGCAACATTGGCAACAAGAAAAAAAAAAAAAAAAAGAAGCATCAATATGAAGTGGAAGTGGATGTATTGAGTCGTTTTAAGCATCAGTTCCTCTCATCTTGAAGAAAATTTTGTACCTTTTTCATAAAGCAATCTACCTTAAATATGATTATAAACAAAGATTTAGGATTTTCAAGAGACATCTTTCATCTTTAGCTTATTTTAGATCAACTCCTTTCCTACATAAATATGAATATGCTCTTTCTCTAATAACATGCAAGGAAATCTAACTAAACTCCACTAATGCATAAATCTGCTTATATAGCCCGTGATTTATTCTACTATGCCTCTTTATCCTCCTTTGGCTTGCTCTTTTTTTTTTTTTTTTTTTGATGATGATGATGATGATTCGGCAACTTTATGGTTACGATCACTTTTTTGGGGTGGAAGAAAGTGTAAACTTCTTGGTAACATGTAGCAACTTTTTTTTTTTTTTTTTGATGACGGGGAAAAATTAAACCCCGATACAAGGTACAACCATTTTTGATGACGGAGAACAGTCGTTTAAACTCCGATACAAGTGTTGTGAGATGGACTAAGGATGTAGAAACATGCAATAGCAGGAGCTAGGATTTCAACAATTATGCTTTCGATATAGGATACATATGCATGTTTATATATGAAAGTCATGTCACCAAAATAAACCTCCAAATCTACATGCCCTATCTTTCCACACATCCTAGATTATAATCAATTCCTTAGTAGATAAGTTACTACTTAAGATACAATTTTACACAAGTAGAGAAATCATCATTTGCCTTTTTTGACTCAAGTGATGTGGATATGCAATGCAATGCAAAGAATGAAAAAAACATGCATGAAACAAGCATGGAAAAAAAATAGAATGAACTTGAAAAAAAACAAAGCAACATGAACTTGAAAATTAATGATATATATATATATATTTTTTTTTTTTTATAACATGGATACTCCTGTTTATGAATCGGCCTCATTGTTGTCATCTTCTTCAATGTCCTCATCCAAAATGTACTTGTCATTATCACGCTTCTTGAATAACTTTATCCTTTTACCTGCAATCAAATTTTTTAGTGCAACACCATTTAATTCACAAAGAGCATACGTACCATTGTTGTTGACTTTTGATACTATGTATGGCCCAAACCACCGTTGAGTGAGCTTTTTGCGTGCATTATATTGAGAGTCAAATGTACTATCATAAATGAGCACCCAATCTCCTACTTCAATTGGCTTAGGACGCAATCGATGAGTTTTATCAAAATAATGCTTGTTCTTCATTCTAGATTCTCTTAATTTTTCAACAGCATCATCAAGTCTTAATTTACCTTGTTCTAACTGTTTAATACGCAAACTCAAAAAATCATCAGTAGACATGTTTTCAGACCAAGGAAAATTTGACCATGCAGAAATATGAGACTGAATTGGAAACAATGGTTTTTGACAGTACATGAGTTCAGCAGGCATATATCCAGTAGTACGTGTGCATGTCATTCTATCTGCCCAAAGTGCAAAAGGTAAGAATTTAGGCCATTGTTTGATGTCACCATTACATGCTTTAGATATGGCTTTCACAATAGGTGGATGCCCTCTCTCTATTTTACCATTGGCCTCTGGGTTATATGCAGTAGTGAGAGACAAACGAATACTGTGACGCTCAAAGAACTCTTTAGCTTCTCTCGCATTTAACTCTCCACGATCGGCAACTACTTTCTCTATGTACCCAAAGCGACTTATGACATCTTCAAGCAAGAATTTGCAAACATTGTAAGTGGTCTTAGATCGTAATGCACGTCCCTCTACATGATTAGTTAAATCTTCTCTTGCAAGTACAATGTAACGCATTTTGTCAATACCTTTAGGCATAGTTACAAGATCTACTACCCACTTGTAGTGAATACAAGGTGGATAAGTAGGATGCAATGGATCTCTATGTTTGACTGATGAATGAAGTTGACAAGTAGAACATGTAGAAACATAGCTACTAATGTCAACATACATCCTAGGCCAATAATAGGTACTTCTAATTTTTTCATATGTTCCAAAAAATCCTTTATGACCGGCCCATAATGTCTCATGCATTTCCTTCATTACTTGCAATTGAAGACCTCGTTTTCCCAGGACTCATTGTGGATTCTTAGCCTTACCCTTAGCATGTCTCCAAAGATAACCATTACATAGGAAAAAGTTATAAGCTCGTTTCCTAATGTTACAGAATCTATTCGTAGTCCAGCTAGGTAATGGTTGTAGTGTACTGAGATACTTTCCTATGTCTCTCCATTCATCTTCGTACTCAGACTCATGAAATTTCTCATACTCATATATATGTGGAACATAGTCAACTAAATTCACATTCTTTATTAGATCACTTTCAAGATCGTCATCAAATCTAGCTCTCGATAACATATCAGCAACTGAGTTTGACTTACCTGAAATATGAACTAACTCAGGATTTATGAACTTAATATATGAGATCCATCTAAGCATGGCTATATCAGGAGATGAACAATTGGCTATCATTCCAATGAGAGGCAAACAATCAGTCTCAACTTTGACATTTGCACCAATGAAATATTCTTTGTCTATTTTCAAAGCTGTTACCATACCCCATAGTTCTCGTTTGATCTGTGGATATTTTCGTTGTGTTTCATGTAGAATTTTGGCACCAAACCTAATTGCATATCTATTCCCTTCACTATCGTCTTGACTTATGACCCAACCTATACCAATAGGACTAGTATCAACAGTCAATATAATAGGTTTGTTAGCAGAATAGTCTACACGCTTAAGGATGGGAGCTTCAAGCAATAATTTCTTCAATTTACGCATAGCTTGAGTGTGTTTGTCAGTCCAAATAAATTTTCGTTTCTTCCTCAACAAGTCATAAAGACAATCAGCAACATGAGCAAAGTGAGGGATCCAAATAACATAAAAGATGCAAGCACCAAGAAATCTACGTACCTCACTCACGTTGTTACATGTTTCAGAAATCTTGCTAATGGCATCAACTTTTTGTGGGTATGGCTTTCGACCATAATGGCCACATAAATGTCCAACAATAAGTACCTCGTTGACACCAAAAACAGATTTCTCTATGGAAAATGTGAGACCTACCTCTTCAAATCGTTGAAATATTCTTTCACAATCAAAGATATGGTCAAGAACAAATTTACGACATCCCGATGAATCTAAAGTAATGTCCTTTAAACGTTCCTCACTCCCTTTAATTGGAATATCATCAATGAATGGCATAGTTATATGAGGGATAAAGTCATGTAAGACCATATTCATAGCACTCATTATATGAGCCACAGAATTAGTCGCTCCTTGAGGTAAAGTACACATTCGCACTAAGCCTAAAGGAGTTTTCATTGTGGTTATGTCACGACTGTCAATTGCTAACTGGAATTGGTCATATCCAGAAGATAAATCACCCATTGAATAGATAGAATGTCCTGAAAATGATTCAGCAAACTCATCTACAATGGGTCTTGTTCCTACATTCCTTATGGTGACTTTATTGACGGGTTGGAGATCTTGAATAAAACGTAGTTTCCCATTCTTCTTAGGCACAGTGAACCATCTGTTTGAGTAAGGTGCAAAAGATGGCTCTAAAATTCTCATGTTTATTTTCTCCTTAAGTAGTTTCATTAGCTCAGGTAAGTGAGCCTTTGGAACAGGTATAGGACGAAGATTCCATGGAATATGTGGAATAGTAAAGATTATCATGGGTGCAACTAGCTTAGGATCTACACAACCAATCTCATGAGGATACATAGTAAAGGCTTTTCCATGGCTACGTATGACTCTCTCAAATTTATCTCTCTCTGCTGGCAAAAGAAAGTCATCATCTCTACCAATTTTCACTTGTTTGATTGTCTCATCCGTGAATGTATGTCCTATGTTTTTCTTATCCCGAAGAATTGGATCATTTTTCACATCAATAATTTTTTCATTACTTCCTTGAGGTAACGGTTGAGCTATGGGTTTGATTTTTTTGTCTACAGTTTTGTACTTTGTTTCAACTAAGGCATCATGTGTTTGGTTAAATTTTGAGCACTTGTCAACATTGAGAGCATACTCTTGGATTAGAGCATAGTCATCAAGGGAAGAAAGAAGAATAATATGGGAATTAGAATTTTGTTGAAGACATAACTCTAACTCCTCAAGAGTAGAGAAACAATGAGATGTTTCAATCACATGCTCAATGTTCTCATCATGTTCCATGATTTTGTTATTTTTATAATTTTTTTGGGTTTTTTGGATAAAAGACTTGGACAATTGACTCTTATGAAGAAAATCTAATCTAGAATGTGGAAAACAAAGTGACAAACTATTGTACATGTTGGTTGGATGCGAGATGTCAAACCAATATCCACTGTTGTCCCGCTCAACAATGGATTCTATCCGAAATTTTGATCATATGTAGCTCCAAACATGAATCGAGGTGCACAATCACTACAAGCATGCTCATGACCCTTAGTAACAATATGTTTCTTTCTAATTGACAATCGATTCCTAGGATGATTCACTCCTACTGTCATGACTTGAAGTGATTGCATTCCATCCTTAGACTTTAATCTAGCATAGGTAGACCCATCATCCATGGCTTTAGTTTCCATACGACTCTCACAAATAAAGGGTTGACCTAAGAGAGCTTCATAGGAGCAATTATCTTGAATAAAAAAGTGAAACTCTTCTGTGATTCCTCCTATGGATATGGGCACACTAGCACAAGCTCCATACAGGGTACATACACCATTATCTGCAGTTCTCATACGCCATCCACAATCTTTATCTATGGGCCATCGAAACTTATCATAGACTTCTCTTGAAATCACATTGATTTCGGAGCCGGAATCTACTAATGCATTTACAGTGATAGTGTTCTTATCATTTCCTATTTTAACATGCATCTCTGATGTACCTCTAGACCAAAATGTTCTTTTAAAGTGACTTTCAGGATTGTTTTCATGATTTTCATGGTCAGGTTGAATAGGTCCTAAGAAATTTTTATTAACATTTACTTCATCATCATCAAAGTCCTCTTCATCAGATTCATCAAAGTTTATGGCTTCATTCATAGCTTGATCTTGATCTAGAGAATCTTGCATCTCAGTATCTAGATTAAGTGGAAACCTCTTCCTTTTAATTAGGCCGATAAAGTTATCTTTAAAAACAGGCTTTGCAATAGAGAAAACTTGTTCTAAAGACATAGTCACTTGACTCTTAAGCAAAATGTCATCTAAAATCTCCATAGGATCTATTTTTCTCTCAATTTCTGAAATCAAGATGGCTTTAGGTTTTCCCTTTGGTTTCTTTTGTTTTTGCTCAGGGTCTTGTTTTTGTTCATGTTCTCGTGTTTGGTCTTCAGTTTGTTTTGATTGTTCTTGTTTATCCAAAGGCTTTGGTTCTGTTTTTCTTTGCTTTGTCTTCTTCCCTTTTTGTTTCTCCTCTTGTTTTTGTTCATTGGGTTGTGCTTCTTGTTTTTTATCTTTGGATTGTGATGTTTCTCCCTGCTCTATGATTGTTTCTATTCCCTCTGAGGTTTGTTTTCGTGTTACTCTTCTTTCACTAGGCTCAGCTTCATCTCTTTTTTGTTTTTCTTCTACATTGGATATGTGAGAAATAAGAGATTGATCTTCTATTGGTGACTCCCAAGCCGTTATTCTCCTAATCTCATCCCATGCTCTTACTAAAGCCTCTATAGAAAAATCACCTTCCTTTGTGGGTTTACTTGATTCCACTTGTTCATCAAGAGCTTCTAGTTTCACTCCTCTAGTTCCTACATCCGTTATGGTTATATTCTCATAGTGTTTTTTCATTCCTCCCTTACCATAATTTCCTTGCAAAGGTAGCCTAGATCGATAGTCAGATTTTCTTATCTATGTCTATTACTAGTCGTTGCTCCTTAGCAGCCTTCAATAGTTCACAATCTCTCAAAAAGTGCTCTAACGAATCACACCAAGGACACCTACAAGGGCCACGCACAAAACCATTTTGATTTTGAGGATTTTGATTAACTTGTGGTGGGAAATTTTGAAATTGAGGATTTTGTTGATAAGGTATTGCTTGAACAGGATAATTAGGATTTTGAAAATGCAATTGATGTATTTGAGGAGCTTGGGGAGCAACATGTGGTACTTGAGGTGCAAGAGGAGCTTCCATATTATACGGTTGATGATTTTGAAAATTTTGATTTTGAGGATTTTGAAAAGCTATTTGAGAAGATTGAGGATACAGGTTTTGATACATTTGAGGATTTTGCACATGAGGATGAGGATTTTGCATTGAAGGATTATGCATTGGAGGAACTTGATATGCTTGAGTAGGAGCTACTTGTGGATTTTGATTGGTAGCTATAACATGTTGATTAGGCTCTTGAAAAGTCATTGGGTTCATTTGATTTTGGAAAGTTTTGGTGTAACTAGATTGTAAAGCATCTATAGTCTTGGCCAAATTGGATTGTGTAGCAATAAGACTTTCCATTTGCTTAGTGAGAATATCCACTTGAGATTGTTCAACTACACTTTTATTTGGCTCTACTTTAAAACCTTGAGTAGGCTCCATCATTTGAGGAATAGGAGTAGAGTCAAAAAGCATAGCATGGGATTGTTCTCTAACTTGCTCCTTAGTTTGTGGAAGGCTAGCTTGAGGAAGACTAGTTTGCTCATAAAGCATGGATTGTCTTTGATGTCTATGGGCTACAGCCTCTACTACTTTACGCACTTTTTGCCAATTGTCAGTAAGACCATAGCGCTTATCTGGTTCTTCTAATCGCCGTTCAACTTCCCTACGAGTTTCAGGATGAAGAAGCTTAAGAAAATTGATCACAAGATCAGGTTCCAAAGTTATCTTATCCTCATCAGGAAGTTGTTCATAGCGTCTAATATACTCATTTTGTAAGTGAGTAATAGAGCTACTAGGCTTTGGAGAATTGACCCATCGTAAGAATCCATCTCGATTATGTTGGCTATAATCTTCAAGATAGAATTCTTTAAGCATCTCCTTTCTAAAATCACTCCAAGGAAGACTATCATATTGAGTGACACGGTTTATGATAGAGCTATCAACAATTCGTTCAAAGAATGATATCAAAAGATCTTCGGGAAGACCAAAAATCATAGCTTGCTCTTCAAACAAATCTAAGTAGCTTGTGATGTTGATACCATTGAATTTTCCCTTCTCTCAACATAGAAGAGAGTATTCTTTGGCCTTGTTTCTCAACAATAAGGGATTTGAATCCTTCCTCCATCTTATGTGAATAAGCAAGTGATGCACGATGCTCTAGATCTCTCACAAATGCGTTTACTTCACGACGAACATGTGCACGATACTGTGAGAAATCCAGTGCAACACTCAAGACTGATGATGATAATATGATGAGGATAAAAAATATGAAACAAAGGATATGGATCACAACCTCCCAACAAGTTCAGAAGCAAATGCCACGAAGCGTTTCACGTCGGGTTCAAATGTGGAGGTGATCGCAATCCGGGTGGATCGGGTTCGGTCGTGGCACACACAGGGTGTATGAAGCTAATGAATGTTGGAAGGTTTAAAGATGTGAAGGTGAAATTAATGTTGAGTATGGAGAAGAGAGAGATGTAGAAATAATTATGGGAATGGGAATGTAGGTGTGCAAGTTAGATTGATGACATGAATGATAAGAATGAAAGAGAACCATACACACGAATCAAATTTGGAAGGAAGAATGGTCCATTGGAGGAGCTTCTTAAACACTTCCTAATTCTAATCCATATGTATAGCCTTCTTTGGATGATATGTATGCATGATGAGAATAGATGGAATCCTTACACATAAATCAGTTTCGAAAGGAAGAATGGTCCAATATTGGAGCTTCTTATACACTTTCAGAAACTAATAAATATGTATGGATTTGTATGGATTATATGCATGCAAGTGAATTATGATGATGGATTTTACTCACAAGCTCAAAGAAACATCCTCACTGGTTCAACGCAATACTGCGGAGCCTTCTCACACATAGAAGAAATAGAAGACATGTAAAAATACTTAAGAGACTGAGAGAGGTGACAAGAGACAAGTGACAAGTGACATGAATTAAAAGAATTTGAATTAAGTTACATGTAAAAGATCGTCGTGGTACGTCATGCTAAGCAGTCTACTGATCAAAGGTGGTTCCGACCCTCAAACCATGACAGTTCAACCGAATGTCACACGTAAGAAGGTGAGTTCCACTCCAGTGACCCTATGTCTGTCTAGGCTCGTAACGTCTAACTAAAGAAGTCTAAGACTCATTAAAATCAGCTCTAACTCACTCACACGCTCCACCGAGGGTGAGTCAAGATAGAGATGCTGGTTTCAAGAGCCTATCCTAAATTGGAGTTCTAACTTAAATTTGAAACTAGGTTCTATACTCATACTAGCTCACCTTGGATCCTCACTCGCTCAACCGAGGGTGATCGTCTCAAGGAAACCGTAAGCTAGCATGAGCCCTATGGATGCCTAACAATGATGCTCTAGGAGTTTGGAGGGAGGTTTATATAGTTTTTTGAATGAATTTGGGCCCTTGGATCTAGAGAAATCAACTCTCAACTCTAGGATCACTACTTTCGATTACAACCATTTGATTAATCAAATCAATGGCTTGGAATTGTTCTTTCTATCAAATCTAGTGTAAAGGAGTGAAATTTAGGCGCCCTCATTCTCCACCATTGGATCTGGGGATGATCTAGACCGTCGGATCAGTGCTGACATCAATTCGGATAAGATAAGCCACTATTTTTGGAGAAATGCTGCATTATTGATCTTTGATTGTAAAAAAGGTCTTCTTTTATGGAAAAAATTCGTGGATCTTCCTTCCTTTATGCTTTAGTGCATCTCCACCCTTGAATATGAGCTCATCTTGACCGTACAACATGGTTCAATCATATTTTGACATGTGGCAGACATTCAAGCCTTCAATTTTCTTAATCTAGAAAACTGCGGTGACCTTGAAAACTGGACTTTGTGCTCTTTGACCCTCCAAAAAGTCTTTGATGAAGATGAAACATTGTAGGACTATGTTTCCAAAGATCTCCTTCAGGAATATGCAGAAAAAACTCCCATCTCAATCTAACTTGTACAAGTTTGACTACATTTGGAAGCTTGCAAGGTGGCATTAAGGTGTCTAGGAAGCTCGGATAGCCTTGAAACTTTATACAAATATGTAGCCACATATGGTCTTTATACATGCCAAACCATATGGCTAACATAAATTTCTATACAAGAATTTGTAGGGTCAAACTAGAAAAATTACATTTTTACAAAATGAACATAGCATATCAATGTGCTACCAAATCCATTTTCTACTGAAATTTGGGCTATAGACTGCCTTTGACAATCTTTACAAGTATATGGATTTTCATCTAATTTGGTGACAATGAAATTTTTGCCCTAATTTCCCAACTTTGACCAGCTTTGACCAACTTTGACCGCTACCATGGACTTTCTTGATTTCTTTGAAACTTTGTATGTGACCTTCCTTTGACATCCTTGATGCATCCTGGACTTCTCGGGGAATTCTGGCTACCTTCACCAAATATGTTTTTTGTAGGCCTTCACAAGTGAGAGAGGAGAGAAAATCTTGACGACAGCGCTTAGTCAATTCATGCGCTCATCAAGAAGACCACACATGGATGCAACTAAGAGAGTACTTAACCATCTCAAAGGTACAATCAACAAAGGTATATTCTATCCTTACTCTTCAGATTTGGATATCAAAATTATTCAGATGCAGATTGGGTAGGAGCTAAAGATGATAGAAGAAGTTCTTCTAGTTACTTAGCATTTGCGGGTTCGAAGCTAGTGTCATGGAGTTCCAAGAAGCAACCAAGAGTTGCTTTATCCTCGACTGAACCAGAGTACAGAGGCTTGACCATAGCAACTCAAGAGGCGATATGGTTAAAGGCATTGTATATAGATTTGGCACTTGTGAGTTCCAAACCTCACATATTTGGAGATAATGTAAGTTCCATGCACGTAACGACAAACCCTATTTTCCATGCGAGAACCAAACACATAGAGGTGCATTACCACTTCATTAGGGAGAAGCTCATGGCAAAGGAGCTTGACATTTCTTTTGTTCCTACTGAAAAGCAAGTAGTAGATATGATGCGAAGGCACTTGATGGAATAAAGCTTTGTAGATTCAAAGCTATGGCAGGTATTCAACCTATCAAAGAATGAAGACTCAAGCATACTTTAGCTTGAGGGGGAGTTGTTGGAACATCAAGATTACACTATTCTTGAGGTGGATTTGATCTACATCAAAGGCTATAATGTCGAAAGAATATCCGTTGGAGAGTTCTTTTATTTATGCTCACTTATTGTACCTTTTTTAAAACAATTTTTCATGGATCTTTCACCATTGTAAAAGCTTTGAGCTTTACACATGTAAAAGTAGAAAGATATAGCTCAAATTCCAAGAATTTTTGGTGTTTGAGTTGCATTCAATCAACCAATCAATTATCTAAAAGTAGATCAAAATAGAGCTTCACTTTTCCTAGATTATAGGAAAGTGAATTGATTCCCTCCAACAACCATTGACACCTTCATTTGAATTCAAAATTCACTTTTAGAAGTCGTGGAACACTCCTAGAGTCTATATAAAGACTTGAAATCACTTGTATAATACATGAAAGAAATATACATACACTTGTGACCATCATTGCCTTGCTCCTTCAATTTTCTGCATCATCTTCTTCACCAATAGTAATCTTGCAAAGGCTACTGCTCTCTCTCTTCACAACTCCAAATTTGATGAGCGATCACTCATTGGAAAAGTATTAGTTTCTAGTTTATTTCTATAAATTTTCATAGTATTTGGTTCAATAGATTGGGATAAACCCTAGTTTTTCTGTCTCGGGGTCAATCTCTACGTATTCTTGAAAAATAGGAAGCACCACCATTGAGTGTTTGATTCATTCCTATAGCATATTTTGCTTATTCCTTATACTTTTGTGCCTTCTATACATGAAACCCTATGTTTATCACTCCCATAAAAGGAGTTTTTCTAATTGTAATCACACAGGTCGCTATGAACATTTGAAGTTCATTGTCTATTCCATAGATAGTAAGCTTTTGAGCTAGTCAACGCGGGAACCTATCTGTTTTGTACCGACTCCTTCTCCTTGATGAACCAAATCTTTGCACTTATCGCATGCCTATAAGGTCTATTTGAGTCTCCATAAGCTCAAGGGCTGGTCTTGTGCCGGTTGGCTAGACCAAATACACTCAATACAACATTCTAACCTCTAAAAATGCGCTCTCTAGCTCTCTTTATAGTTTTTTGACTGGTTCTGACCAGATTTGAACTTAGTGTCTAGCCTAGTTGAAAAATAGGTACTAAGTCTCATTTGGAGGTCCAAATGGTCTGAAAATTATGAAATTGGGTGTTAGCGATATATATAGGATCCTGAAGCTCAAGGAATCCTCAACTTGCACAAAATGGAGTGGCTCGAGAAAAAATTGGGTTTTATATATTACATATGTTACATGAGTGATTAAAATCACTATGGAGAGTTTGATTACTTATAATGAAACAACCTGTTTCAAAAAAGACTAGATCTGGTCCCCTAGTCTTCATGCATTTCCTTTTACACACTTCCTCAACACCAATGCCTGTAGCCACTATGAGTGCTACTGCTAACACCCCCTCCCTCTCACATCTATAGTCCCCGACAGATCCTTCATGTAGGGCTTACATGATGTAATTTTGCAAGAGATCCTTGGCGAGGGTTTTCTCTGTGATCCTGAGGCCTCATGCTAAATCCGCTTCCAACTTCCACCAATCAATTGCCTAAGGCTCATAGTGGGGTGGGAGTGTGTAATGCATTGAGTATACCATTTTTCCCAAGCAAAAAGTTATAACAGATGCATAGGCGTACTGATAAATACTTATGTGTGGTATTCGGAGAACCTCATGGTGAACATTTCTTCAAACATTAGCTTGTAGGATGCAGGTAAATATTTAATTCAACACTACCAAGCATAACACACGCAGAATGACCATGCAGTACTCATGTCATAGCCTTAATTGCCATTACTGTGCTCCAATCCCAGGGTGGAAAAATGTGGGGCATGGACACATCAGAAGACTTTGAATGTTGTCTGCATAAGATCAAAACTTCTTACGGCCATTTGAGCGGCCACATCTATCATTCTTGAAGATCGGGGAGCGAGTGCCGGATGGTGGCCATCATGTAGAAGACTATCGGAGGACCCCGAGGTGGTGCAAAATAGTGGTAGTTGAGCAAATCTTGACACTGCTTATTATTCTATACTTTAATTGCAAAGGCTGTCCAAGGGTGATGACACGGCATGGGACCATAGCATGGGTTATACTTGAGATGCAAAGGAGCCTTGGTACATGTATGCATCATTTCTGGGTATTCTTGTAGTAATTCTTTCCTCGAGTTTGGTTGAAGAATATAGCCTTATTGAGCATTTGGTGGTAGGTCTGCTTGTTCAAAATGGGTTTCTTGTGTCGGCTTCTTCCCCGTGAGTTCTCAATGTCTAAATTGTATTTTTTCAAGTACATAAAATATGGTTTATACTGCTATTCATTGATGGAAACATACCTTCATGGTGCAAGTTCTACGAAGTAGGTAGACTGAAGAATAGGCTCCTCAATAGCAACCATCGCCATTAATTATGCTTTGTCTCGGGCTGAGTGGATTTTACCTAATTCTTCTACTGTTTTCATCCATGTGGGGGTAGGCCATTCGAAAGTGTATTGTCCCTCTGTAAGGCAACCACTAATGGTGGATTCAGGTTCATATTCCTCTTCAAATGCTGGCTCGACGGGAGTGGTTACCTTTCATCAGCCTCTAGTATGTTAGATGGTGAGTGTACCCATGGGATCTCTGAGTGATCCAGTACTTGAGCTTGAAGTTCTAGCACACATGCCCTTAAGGTGTCCGATTCATCCAATATTTCTCACAATGTGATTGCTTGAGTGGGAGGTGGGTTCACAAGTTCTTTGAATCTTAGGGTGGCGTTGTCATTTTGGAGTGCGCCGCACTCCTCGGTGAGCTTGTCATAATCTTCTAATAGTCATGCATGGTTATCCAATAGCTTGCATGGTTTTTGAGGGAACAACCTTGAAGCGACTCAGACTAATTGGTTCCTTTGGATGGTCTAGTGGGGCTTCAAAATTCTCTATGTTTAGTACCTATAAACGTTGGTTTCCTTCTTGGCTACTGCTAAGTGGCATCACATAAGTCCCATATTTCTACTTAGATCGCCATTCTTGATGACCTATTGTCGCAATTGTTCTTCAACATCTACAATGGCATCCTTGCTCTTTCATTCTAACTCTAATTCCATTGAGTGATAAAAGTCACAAACTTCTTGATGTCATGCATTAAGCAATGCATTTTCAAAGGTCAAGGAGCTGAGATTGACCTGTATTTTGTTGTTCTATTATCTGACTCCTCATCCCAACTACTTGCATATTCTTGTATAACCTTTGGATTGCAATAGTGTATGTGGGTGCATCTAAGGTGTCATCCTCGTTTGTGCTTGTGTCTCCTTGAGTTTCTCTCTACTTCTCATCTTGATCTTGTTGATCGTTGATGTGTGTTTTCTTGGCTTTGTGGGTTGTCATCCTCATCAATCATCTTTCATAACTATTTTTTCTTCATTTTTAGGACTTGACACAGCTTGTTCGCCTTCAAGTTTTGATGGAGAACTGGGATAACTCAGATGTTCAAACTCTTGTGAAAAGAATTGGGCCTTTTAGAATTAGAACTTGCTAGGAAAGGCATCATGCCTTTCAAAATTGAATGTTGTATCTAGCACCTTAGATTCTAAATTGGGTATTGTAAAGGCAAATGTATCCAATTCTACAATAGTTGTGGATTACCTTGCTTCTATAGCTGTGGCCATTGTGGTGGTTACCATGGTTGCTTGAGATGTCATAAATGCACTCGAAGTTCCCTCTGATGTGACAAGGCGTGACAAATGAATTCTGATAGGGGGTACAACCATTTGAGGTTCTATTGGTGACTGTTGGGATGAGAGTTGAGGGGAGGAGAGGTGGGTATATTTAGACATCGGATGGTTCCCCTTCATGCATTTTTCGGTTCGTGACTTTGGTGGTTTGTGTGACTTTGTAGTGAATTTGAAGTGTTTTAATTCTGCGCTCGATAGGGCTCATTTAACAGGGATGTCATAAGCCAAGAACATATATACAATTCTTGTAATTGCAGAGCACCCATGAATGACTCTCTTTCTCACCCATCTTTGGTTTTCCAAAAATAATTGTTCTTGTATCCAACTAGCTAGATCAATAGTCTGTGGGCCAATGCTTGCTATATAGAGTCCAAACTATATACGTGTTTGTGGCAACGTGAAGCGATCCTGTCCAGGGAAGGCAAAATGTTGCATGCAAACACACAACGGCTTCAATGGTTGAGGTGTAATGGTTGAGATGTCAAGCCACTTCAAAACATCTCCCTTCTTCATGGGTTCCAAGATGAGCCTTTCTCTTTCTCTGGGAATGTGCAAACTGTGAACTTTTAAGGCAATCCTGACGAGATATGGTGAGAGATAAAACTTCTTAAAGAGTGGATCCGTGACCAATGATGGCAATATAAAAGCTCTCCAGACCTCCTTCCTCACTGGTTGTTGTAAAGTGGTGACAAGATAATAGCATCGATAGAATTCAGGTTTGGGAACTGGTGCACTAAAATATTTTCTGAAACTTGACCTTGCCCATTTGGGTCTTAATTCCTCAGAGTTTTGAAGGGATTCAAAATGCCTGGAGAAGAACTAGTATTTTCCCCATGTATCACCACAAAAGCATAAAGCATAGATAGATAAATATGGTATCCTTGGTGTTATGAAACTTTTTTGACCACTCTATACAAGAGAGGTCAATCAAATCACTTGGGAAGAAGTTAGAAGACTTTTTCTTCTTCATGTCTCTTGGCAAAAGATCCAAGCTACCCAAGAAACAACTATGAAGGCCAAAGCTACCTTCCACAAGACTAAAGGTAAAAAAGGTGATGAAGAGTCTAAGGACAAGGGCTAGAAGAAGTTCATGTGCAGTTTTTGTGGAAAGTTTGGACATATGGAAAAGAATTGCTTCAAGAAGAAGAATAAGGATAATTCTACTCCAAATACCCAACATCACTCTCACTGTAGAAGCAAAGATCTCTTTCTCACAACTGAACACAATACTCTTCTCACATCCACTCCTAGCAAAGAATGGATCTTTAACAGTGGGGATTCATCTCATATGTGCAATGAAAAAGATGATTTTCATGAGTTTGAAGAGCACAAAGGTCAAGTTTATCTTGTAGACAACAAGTGCATTGAGATCCAAGAAAGAGGCAAAGTTCATGCCAGTAACGTAGAAGGTGAGACCAAGTCACTCAAAGATGTCCTATATGTACCAAGGCTTTGTAAAAGAACTCTCTCTCAGTGAAGGCCATTACAAAGTGCAAAATGATGGTGCAATTCGATCAGAACAAAGTTCAAGTCATTGATCGTGAATCCAATGAAGTGATAGCTCAAGGCTTTGAAGACAAAGGTCTCTACAAGCTTTCAAGTTTTCTAGCCAAAGATTCAAGTCTTAGCTTGTGGCATTGCAGATTTGGACATACCTCTTGCTTAGCTAAGATCTCTTCAAGTCATCTTGTCAAAGGTCTACCCAAGATTGCACAAGTGGAGTTGAGTTACCAAGAATATGCTAAGCATACATCTACCCTTTTGCATATGGAAGCATCATTTTTTTCATCTAAACCCTTAGCATTAGTCAATGCCAATATTTGTGGACCTATGCATACACCTTCTCTAAGTGGATTAATTTAATTCTTTTTTATAGTGGATGACTTCACTAGATACACTTGGATTTATTCAATCAAGCATGAAGAGGATGCCCTTTCGAAGCTCATGGAGTGGACACAAACAATTTAAGAAGACTTTCCAAGTTCTTTGAAAATCATCAGATCTGATGGAGATAGTAGCTTTGTCAATCAAAACGTCTTCAGGTACTTGAAGCAACATGGCATTAAGTATCAAGCCAAGCAAGATAACACTGTATTGACTTAGAAAAGAGTCGAAGTGTGATCGAGATGGCCAAGATTATGCTTAGTCAAAAGCAACTTCCGCTAAAGTTTTGGGGTGAAGTAGTACAAAGAGTAGTTCATATTTTGAAGAGAGGGTTCTCAAACGTCTTGAAGAACCAAACACCATTTGAGGCTTACTTTCAAAATAGTTTGAGTGTGATCTATTTTTGCATCTTTGATAGTGATGCCTATGTGCAAGGCCATGATGATGATGATGGGTTTAAGCAGTACATTTTCATCGGTTGCAGTGACCAACAGAAGGACACAAACTCTATGACCCAAAGAGTCACTCACTTATAGTAACCAAAGACTGCACCTTTGATCAATTCATCCCTTTTAAATTCACATGAGGGTCAAGATCCTCCCATTTTTTCTTAAGAGGGGGATCATTCTCATTTTGGACAATCACACTATGTGGAGCATGATCTCTTTATACATGACTTTCCAGATCATGGTACAATTTTGGAGCATGAGGAATGAGAGATACAATCTCAACTTATACCTCAGATGGATACATCTCCTATCCTACCATCGAAGGTTTACATTTCCCCTCAACTTCAGTTGGGCATTACTCCAAGACTAGTGACTCATCATTTTTCATCTTCGAGAGTCCACTTACCTCGCCTACAACAATATTCTGAGCATGTAGTGTTTTCCATACATGGATTCCAATATCTCTTCATTTTCCACAAGAAAATCCTACATCTACTTGGATTCATCACTCGGTAAGATATTTTTTCTGAGCCAGCTTCTTGATTCAGAGGGGGCTTTCATGGTCCTATGGACACACATCAAGACTTTGTACACTCCATGAAGGACTACAACATACATATGTACTACCATATGAGTATGATTTTATGCTTCATGCTTTATATCTCATTCTTGCAGGACCTACTTCTTAGCGATACACATCTCATGGTGGATATTGCCAAAGTTTTGGAGGTTCCAACATACCTGATGGAGTCATCCTATCTATCTCACATTGAGGTGATCTCATCTAGTCAGATCGTGTTCTATTCCTATATCTCATTGGTGGCGTACCTATGGAGAATTCGCTTGATCCATATGGTGGACATCTTATGGAGTACATAGCGATCCCACATGGTCGATACCACTTGGAAGCTATGGATTTCTAGATGGAGACTTCCTATTTGGTGCTTGTGTTGAGGCTCTACATTCTTGGTGGACCTTTCTCTCATACCCTTGTAGCCTCCATACTCTACAAAATGGAGATGTAGAGGGGGTGTTGGGAATATGAGAGTGCATCTCCCTTTTGTATCTTGGAGTTACTCTATTTCTATTCCATTCCATTTTATATTATATCTTTTGTATTTGGGTACCTTGACATTTGCTTCTACCAGTGTATTCATTCTCCTTTGAGAGGAATTCTTCCACATGAGATGTACCTTGGAGAGCCACTCCCAAATTTATATAAGGAGGGCCTCTCCCCCCATTTGTACTTGGTTAGAAGCTTGAGGAGCCTAATCCATGCTATTGGAAAGTTCATTTTTAATCCATGTGTGTTTACCCATTTCTTGGTCTACTCACTTTAAGTTTATCACTCTTTCTTTTGTGAGTACACTCTTCTTTGCATTTTGCTTCCCTGTGTCTATTGTGTACATTACACACATACATACATACACATACAAATACATGCACACATACATACATACATTAATACACATACATACATTAATGCACATACTTTGAGATAGAGCCCATGATCAATGAGACTAATCCAGGTGCATAGGTTATGCACATTTTTGTGGATGAAAATTCTTTAAGGGGTGAAGAATGCACTATAATTTTGGGTTCGAGAGGTTAATTTACATGGTTTTAAAGGTTCAAAAACCCTTTGGAGTACCCTTGGGCTTTATTGAGAAATCCTTGGGAAAGCTATTCCAATTGAAATGGTTTAAATCCTAGGCATTTTTTCTAAGGTGTGGAACCTTATCCTTTGCACAAATACTTATTCAAGGCACCTTGAGAGTGTAGTTGCAAGTTAGAGATCCTCACTTAAAAAATCATGTGATTTCATGTTATCCCATGTTGTATCTCTTGAGTAAGAGACCCATGTTAACACCTATCTTTGGTATCCATGTCAGTTGAACACATGAAAAGCTGAGCACCCTTGGCCCACACACACACACACACACACACACACATATATATACATATATATATATATATATATATATATATATATATATATATATATATATATATATATATATATATATATATATATATATATATATATATATATATATATATATATATATATATATATATATATATATGTGTGTGTGTGTGTGTGTGTGTGTGTATGAACTAGGTTGCATTATTCATTATTCGACAATTTGTTTATTCATGAATAATTACAGAGTTTTATGCCAAGCCCTTATTATTTGACCAAAGTATTGAGTGCCACATCAGCTTCGGGCATGGTTGAATACATTTTTGCATGGTAGTTCAACACTTTTCAATAAAAAATGATTTTGATAGAAATGTTTTCGATCAAAAACCTTTAGGATCGAAAATCTTTCGATCGAAAAATATTTTGGTTGAAAATAATTTGGTCAAATATAGTATTATTAAAAAACACAGTTTGAATCATTTTCCATAAGAGTTACCTTTTTTTTTAGTAACTTACAGTATCGTACGAAGAACAAGGTATAATCTCTGTTAAAAATATTAAGTATTTTAGTATTTGAATAAAGAAAAAAATATTTTTTTTGTGTGTTAAAAACTATTGTTATTGTTTGACTGAACATTGATTCTTACTTCACAATAGTATATGTATGTGTGTCTATGATGTTGAGTAAAATTGTATTGTGATTGTTTGAATCAAATATTGATTCTTACTTCACAATAGTATGTGTATGTGTATATGCACGTATGTCATATGATTGTGAGTGAAAATCTAATATGATTGTGTATGCACATGTGTATATGTCTGTTTGATTGTGATAGGAAAACGAATGGGTTTATTGGAAAAGGTTTATCTTCTTTCTGATAATTCAAGGTTTAATAAGTGAGCTAGAACTTTATAGGTCTTTAGATGGCTTTGTCTTGTAGACTTATTAACACCTTCTCAGAACCTTGAATTGTAAAGGGATCCAATGAAGTGTCATTTGATAGGTATGTGCATATGAGTGTATAATTGTGAATGAAAATCTATTGCGATTCTTTCACTCAACATTGATTCTTACTTCACAATAGTATGTGTAAGTGTATGTGCATATGATTGAGAATTCAAAATATATTTTTATTTGTTTGACCCAATATTGATTCTTACTTCACAATGTGTAAATCAATACAAGGAATAGGGGCGCATAGCGACGGTTAATGCAACACAATTTTATCGCTATAAAATTGCATAAAGCATCGCAACAAGTGTGGAGCACCAAACGTTGATTAAACGATGCCAAATATGACGTTTTTATCGATGTGTGGCACGACGGGATATGCAACGCTCACATTGAGCATCGCTAAAGCAACCATTAAAAAAGGCATTGCATAAGCAATGCTAATTTGCATTGCATAAGTGACACTAATAATCATCGCTTATGCAACACTAATTACATGGGCATTTATGATGCCTTGGCATCACTTACACGACGTGTTTTTGACGAAAAAAATTAAAACGTTGGAGGCTCTTCGATCGGCATCTACATGCATCTGATTAATGAGCTCTCCAACGTTCGCAATTGTGATGTGCTTATGAGCTGAAACAATTGCTTGCAGACTTGTTGTTTTGTCTAATCTCTATCTTATTGTCTCTCTCTATCTCTATTTCTCTCTTTCTACCTCTTTCTCTATTTGAATTATATATCTCTCTCTCTCTTTATTGCAAGCTATTCAAGAAGCTAACCAAGAAAAAAATATGGCTAACTATTGTAAGTACAATTTCCATTCTTTCTATATCATTTGAATTGTGTTATTTTCATTAGTTAGCATACTCAAACGTATTGATATGAACATATACACTTATACATGATGAAGATGCACGTTCACACATATACACATATACACATGCACATACACACACATATATACACACACATATATACACACACATACATGTGCACATACACACACATACACATGCATATACACAAACATTTCTACAACCACATAAAAAGACATGCATGCATGCATTATTGCATATATACATACACATACACACATTAACATATATTTAAATACATGTATATGCACATTCATATGCATGCACATGGATGCAAATGGAAATGCATCCATATGCACTTGCATGTTTCATACATATATACATGCATATACATACACTTTTTCACGAGGAAGGAGATAAGGAAGAGAGCTCACACACACACTCTCACAATGAAAGACCAACACACACTGAGATTGAGGCACCGAAGAATAATCTTCTTCTTCTTCTTCTTCTATTCCATAAAAAGGAATGTACAAGAATGACCTAAAACAAGAATACACCAAGTGCAATATATAAAGACAAGTACATAAGGAAAAACCTAATGTCCACTAATGAGTGTGTTGGCAAGAAACAAATGTGCCATCACTCTTAGCAGATAAATCTAGTACGACTCAATGAAGTATCCCTGACATATACCGTTGTGACCACTATACATGTCAGAGAAACGAAAAATTGATATGTGTCATCCTGTATCATCACATGTTGAGCTTGATATCTCAACACTCCCCCTCAAGCTCAACATCATGTCCTCTAATCTAAGCATCTTTCGAAACTTCTTCAGCTTCTTTGCTCTAATTGACGAGCAGAAAGTTTTTCTTTACCTTTCTTGGATGTATTTGATGAATTTGTTGGACTGAAATTTCCATGCGATCTTCCACTCCATGGATTTGAGTTGGAACTATTGCTTGGTGATGCATCCATTCCACTCAAAGCTTGAGATTTTGCACTTGATTTTTCAACATTTTCTTTGTCATTTGATTCAGATTTAGTCCTTCTTTGGCATCTGCATAGAAGCTTGACATTTCCTCAAATACCACATGGATGCTCACCTTCACTTATCATGTGAGTGGGTTATAACATTTATATCCCTTTTTCTCAAGGGAGTATCCAATGAAGACACATTTTTCTACTTTTGGATCAAGCTTCATCCTCAACTCATCTCGAACATGTACATATGCAATACAACAAAAAACTTTCATATGTGATAAGTTTCGCTTTTTACCTGTGAACTTCTGTTCAGGTGTAACTTGGTGTAGAGCAGCAGTTGGAGTTCTGTTCATGATGTATACAGCCGTATGCATAGCTTCTACCCAATAACAATGAGGCATATTCTTCTCAGCCATCAAGGCTCTTGCTATTTCTGCAGTATGTCTATTTTTGCATTCAGCAATGCCATTCTATTGTGGTGTGTACTTGCATGAAAAGCGACATTGAATTCCATGACTTTTTAGAAAATTGCTAAACTCATTTGACATGTATTCACCTCCTCCATTAGATCTTAATGTTTGAATATACTTCCCTATCTACTTTTCCACCATAGATTTAAAATTTTGAAAGTGAGTGAATACCTCACTCTTCTCTTTCATGAAATAGGCCCACACTTTCCGTGTATGGTCATGAACGAAAGTAACATAAAACCTGCAACTGCCCATAGATGTGGTCTTTGCAGGACCCTAAACATCTGTATGTACTATTTCTAGCACATTCTCACTAACATGTTTGTCATGTGGAAACGATGATCTTGACTGTTCACCAAATTGACATGCTACACATACCTTTTGCATCTCTATAACCTTCAAATTTGGTATTCCATGGACAATCTCCTTTGACTGCATTAATTTCAGCTTTTGCAAGTTTGCATGTCCAATCCCTTTGTGCCAGATCTCTATATCAACAATAACTCGTGCACCTTTTGTAAACATGGCTACATTCGTTTAAGGAATTTTCACATTTAAGGTGAACATCCTACCCACTTTGTTTCCTTTGGCAATCAATCTTCCATCCCGTTTGTATTCTTCTACATATAACGCATCAACATTGAACCTGACTTGTAATCCCTGGTCAACCATTTGTCCAAAAGAAACCAGATTCTTTATTATATTTGGAACATGCAGCACATCAACAAGGTGTTTTACCGTCCCATCCTCCATAGACAATGCTATATTTCTTGTATGCTCGATAGGGTGTGATGTGTCAGCACGTGTGTCAACATATCCAGGAACTGGCAATTTTTGCAAAGTACTCAACCATTTCGCATGACTGGCCATGTGATTTGAAGAACCTAAATCCAGATACCATACATTATCATTTGATTTTGAAACACCAGTAGACATCATGTTCATCATGTGATGTTGAACCATGAACAACTTCTCAGAATCATTTGCACTTGTGGATGCATAATTGTTTTGCTGCCTTTTGTTATTTTCATTCTTCAACCTACAATCATGTTCAAAGTGTCCAGTTTTACCACAATTCCAGCATCCTTTACTATCATTACCTGAATCATTTCTTTGAAAATTTCTATGGCCTCTTTGGCTTCCCTTGCCTCGAAACTATCCTCTTCCTCCTGCATGATTCTGTTGTTGACTTTGGTCTTGGTTATTGTTTCCTCTTCCACTTACGAAACCTTTACCTCTGCCTCTTCCTCTACCAGAGTAGAATACCTGCTCAGAACTAGATTTTCCTTAGGAGTTTGAATCCTCACCAAGATTCTTTTCTTCAATAATTAGCATAGATACCAGATCACCAAAAATTGGAATATTCTCCCTGGTCTATATAGAAGTTTTGAACTGCTTATATGCAGCTCCTAAACCATGAAGGCACACTTCCACTTTATCATCATCATCTACATTCACACCAATAGATGCAAGTGACTCACATATGATTTTGATTAGAGTGTATTCACTTATCGACATGCTCTTTCTCTCTCAACCTCATCCATATCTGCCTCTCCATCATACTCCTATATTACAAATAACAAACATAAATAAAAAAACATCCATAAAAATAAAACAATTATATAAAATTTAATAATACTCACAAATGCATCAGGATGATCTTGCATATAATCGCTCAAATGCTGACATCCAAAATGTGTAGCATACTCGATTTCATGTTTCATAGGATATCAACCATAATCCTTTTGCTGCATTGAAACAAATAGAAAAGATTAGTTTCTTGCATTAAAACAAAAATAAAAAATATACTTACAATAACACATATACTTACAAATGTAGCTACAAAACCATGATGGCCCATTTGGCCTAAGTGTGATGTGTGACCCGACTCAACTCTCTTCTTTGCCTCAGCCTATTTCTTTAAACAAAAAAGAAATACATAAATTAAATGTAAAAAAGTAATAAAACATATGTGAATTATAAATATAAACTATTAGTTTGTATACCTTCTACTAAGGAAATGACTCCTGAAGATGTGGCTTTCTATGAAAAAACTGCTACATCTCAGGTGGTATGTTAGGTCGCCTCTTATTTTTTTCCACCATACAATATCTTCTGTTATTTTAATCTCAAACAAAAAAAAAAGAATCAGAATACATACACATACAGATACCCACATACACATATAAATGCAAACATATACACATACATATATGCATACATATACACATATACATACATATAACATAAACACACATATACATATCCACATATATACATACACACATACACATGCATGCGTATACAATCATTCATACAAAATACATGCATTTATCCCACAATAATGTGTATTTGTATATATGTAAATGTGTATATGTGAATATGTGTGTATGTGTAAATATGTATATGTTAATGGTTTATGTATGCAACATATCAGATTATTAATATAAAATACCATTATTTGTAGATTCTGATCAATGAGATGGAACTCCACCACCGTCTCCTAATCGTGCAAGGACTATATACTGTAACTATATCAAACTTTTAATTTTAAATGTATTTGATAAATACATAACGGATATATTTTTCTTGTTATAATCAGATTCTGATCAATCAAAGGGCACTCCACCACCTCCTACCCATGCAACAACTTCACATGTGTCCTCCGATAGGAATAATGATGAATTTTACTATCAAGAGCATATTATATGTTGGTGTATCTCTTGCTATGGCACGTATTGAAGACCACGATGGGAATTTGAACATGAGGTAGAGTAAAGTAGTTTTGAGCATGCACCACCACCTTATCAACGTGATAATGCTTGAGTATGTATTTTTTCTATAAATTAATGTCATTATTTATTTAAAAACCATATACAAAATCAAATTAATGTTGATATACAAGAATACTATCTCAATGATGATGATGATCATAATAGTTCTCATACTCATAACCTTAATATACCTCGTACATGTCATGGACTTGTTGTTCATCAATTACAAGTAGAGGTTTCTAGAGATTGAAACGGCTGGAGATTATCCATTGCCAGCTCCTGATCCTTCTCTAGTACAAACATATGATAGAAGAAGATATGGATGATGGAAAAGAGGATCACTTCCTTTAGATGGAGACGTTTTTAACTTTTGGGGTAATTTCTATATGATTGCTCCATCTAGGATTACTAATGTTGGTCGTGGTCTCTTTATTGTAGAGGATTTTTACGTGCCTTCGGACCCTGAAGTCACTCTTATGTCATTTTTGTAAGAAATAAAACAGCACAGCGAAATAGACCTGTAGACAGAGCTGAGAGAAAAACGCAGACAAAGATAGACACAGACTCAGAGATAGAGAACTCAAATTCTCAGATTGTCGAGCGTAATGCAGTTACAATGATGGTGCTGTCCACCCGTGCGCTCCCAATATGGAGCTTAGATGGTGATCTAGACAGACTCTAGATGAAGGGCTTACTAGTGCGCAATGCTATGTAAAGCTCAACCTGGGCCGTGCTTATATAGCTTTTACAAGGCGGTTCGGTATAGATAAACATAGTCGGGAGATACAAAATAGTCGGTAAAATATATGATCCGACAATATCTTCCCGCAGAAGTGGGCAAGCCCCCCTCTGCACTCCCCCCATTAAGGTTCTATGGGGAAACCGCGCGACGCCACAGGGCCTTTATTTTCACCTTAAATGGCCACCCAATGGCCTGGAAGTTTATGCCCTACCTAACTTAACGGCTAGGCTCACAAAGATCATCTTCAACCATCAACGGTCACACATAGACCTCATCTAACTTGGAAGTTAGGGTTCCACAAATGTCCGGGCTCTCATAATGGCTTCTCCTCATAATGGGGGCCTTACAACTTAGAGCACCATGGATCATTTGTGGTCACATGAGGGTGGAGTATTGAGCATATCTAACAATTTTTTGGTCCTATATATGGATGGTGAGATTGGCATCGACTTGCACGTTATGTTCAAAGCATGAGTACTTATGGAATATGCTTACATGCAGCATCCCTTACTAGTAGAAGGATTTCACATGCAGAAAATGAAAGATTATATATTGATGGACGACCTTACACGCATGGAAATATAGCATGTTTAATAAATAGTAGTTGAGGGTACATAATAGTTCAAGGATTAATTGCACATTTGAAGAGTGTGAAAATAGTCATGAATCACCATACATGAGTAGAGATATATCAAGATACATAATTGTCAATGCTATTACTACATTTACATACTGGTGATGAATTATTAGTGAATTATGGATGGTGTAGACCTCCAAGAGCACCTTCTAGCTAGAGAGAGAATGGAATTTTTCTATCCATATTTAATAACTTGTATATTTAATTTTATGTTTAAATTTTACTTTTTATTCATTTATGGAATATTAATGATTTTTATTCATGCATGTTGATTCCAACGTATGATGTTGATGATATTCCTCCACACCATTCATAATTGCCAGTAAGACCTCATTTGAGAAGCTTCTATGAGGAGGCTATGCAAAAGTGATCTTGTGGAATATGCAAGGTTGAAAGACCTATATTCAAAAGAAGATAAAGTACAAGATTTGTGTGACAATGATGAAGATGATGGCATGGTAGATTTTATTGAGAATTGGTATCAAAATGACAGTAAGAGCATTGATATTTCTACAAATGAGAAATATCTTCGAGAGGAATGTCTAAAGCATGTATATGAAGGAAGTTGTTTGAAACGACTAAGTGTGAGCTTACTTTTTCTCAATCTTCAAAATCATTTTGGATGGAGTAATGTATCTGTTTCGACACTATTAAGGTATAATTTTTAATTTTCTATCTATTTATATATATATACATGCATAAATATATACATATAAATGCATGCATACATAGAAATACACATATATATACATGAATGTATACACACATATAAACATACACACACATATACGCACATACACATGTTATGAGAGTAAAGTCAAATTATACATATCTGTATCGAATGAAGATATTTTTTCCATCTCGCCTTTGGAATTGTTCACCCAACCTTTAGAATCTTCTTGACACATTTGCTTCTCCTATTCTATGATGGGGGAAGTATCTCAACCCCTAAGCAACGACGAAGCGTGAATGACCTCCACAGGTATCCTTCTTTGACCTCTGCACACCACAAATGCTCTTACTCAGAGCTTATGCAGAGAACTCCAGTGAGCTTTTGTAGACTTGTAGTAGACACCAAGAGCTTTCCAACAAAACAAATTTCACTTCAAATGGATGCTTACACAAAGAGAAACAATGTCTACAACATGAGCTAGTTGAATGCTCACAACTGCCAGTCAACCAGATACCTCACTTCACTCCAGCAAGCTTTTCTCAGAGATTATACAAAGAATGAATCTCAAACCTCGGTCAACTTTAGAGGACTCTAATAGCTACCCAATGACACCAAAATCATAGCAAATGGATACATAGAGAAGGAGAACCAGCCTTTACAACAGAGAGCAAAATATTTCCAACAAAGCCTACACACCAAGAGAGATATCAATCACACAACTTCACTAAAATGAATGTTGCTCCCAGATTACTCAGAGAATGATCCAAAGACTTTGTGAGTATAAAATAGACTTTAATAGCTATCCAATGAGACAAGAATTACATCAAATGGATACAATATGAGGGAGAACCAATGCTAACAACGCAGGGGTAGAGAGTTGCAACACTGCCTGCGCACACACATAGATATGCCTACTAAAAGAAAACAAACAAGCAAGCAAGGGGCTAGCTTAAGCAAGGGGTTTGCTTATCACAACTCCAGCACTTAGTGCTCACTTTACATGAGCTAAAACTCGAAGAAGATGGGCCAAAAGAAGTCGGGATACATGCTCCTTTTATAGTGAGAAGTGTGCCCCTAAAATCTAGGAACTACCTTTCCAAATCAGCCTCCTAACTTGGAGGACTTAGTTGAGATGACTTGGGGAGTGGTTGAGTGACTTTTCTTGATGGAATCTCGTGGCTTTTGGCTTCCTTTGATTGCTCCACATGTCCATAAAAGATTCCCCACGAATTTGTAGCTTGAAGCTTGACTTTTAACACTCCCCCTCAAGCTTCAATTCTTCGTTCTCATCCAAGCTCCTTCATGTTGATGCATTGCTTGAATTTTGAAATCTTCATCCCATCCAAAGCCTTTGTAAACATGTCCGCAACTTGGTCCTTGGTACCAATATGATGTACTGAAACTTCCTTGGATATCACCTTTTCCCTTATGAAGTGATAGTGCACTTCAATATGCTTGGTTCTAGCATGATAGACAGGATTCGATGCTAGATGAATGCTACTCATGTTGTCACAAAAAATTGGATATGTGTCAACCTGCAAATTAAGCTCCATAAATAACTTCTTAATCCACATTAGCTCACATGTGACTTGAGCCAGAGCTCTATACTCAGCCTCGGTGGAAGATAATGCCACCGTGGGTTGCTTCTTTGAAATCCATGAGATGATCTTGCTACCTAGCATGACTAGGTAACCACTTGTACTTCTTCTATCCTCCTTCGAACCGGCCCAATCGGCATGAGAATAAGCTTTGACCTGCATATCATCATCAAATGAATAGAACAATCCTTCATTTATAGTGGCCTTGAGATATCGTAACATTCTTCTTGCAGCTTGCAAGTGTGTAGTCCTTGGACTATGCATAAATTGTGATAACACTCCAACTCCATATGCTATGTCGGGCCTAGTTATTGTGGCATAATTGAAAGATCCTACAATAGATCGATACAAGGTTACATCCTCTAATGGCTCTCCATCAATGGAGCTTAGCTTTACATTAACTTCCATGCGATTTGAAATAGGCTTGCAATGTAGCATCCCAAACCTCTCAAGTAGGTCTAGAATATACTTCCTTTGTATGAGCATGATACCTTCTTCTTTGTATACAACTTCAATGCCAAGAAAATACCTAAGATCTCCAAGATCAGAGATCCTAAACTCCTTTCCAAGCTTTGCCTTGATCTCCTCAATGCCCTTTGTATCATTACCTGTAATGATAAGATCATCTACATACACACACATGTAGACTACAAGTTCTCCTCTTTGTTTGATGAAGAGAGATGGATCCGCCTTGCATTGATTGTAACCACATTTGATCAAATAGTCCACCAATCTTTGGTTCCAAGCCCTTGGAGCTTGCTTTAGGCCATAAAGTGCCTTCTTCAACTTACAAACATGATGTGGAAACTCTTTATGAACAAAACCTAGTGGTTGCTCCATGTATACCTCTTCTTCCAAGTCTCCATTGAGAAAGGCATTCTTGATATCCAATTGGAAAAGCTTCCATCCTTTGCTAGTAGCCATTGCAATGAGTGTCCTAATGGTGCTCATCTTTGCCACGGGGCTGAATGTCTCTTCAAAGTCCACTCCATAGGTTTGTGCAAAACCCTTGGCCACCAATCTTGCTTTGAACCTAGAAATAGATCCATCTGAATTCCTCTTTACTGTATACACCCACTTATTACCTATTACCTTCATGTTCTCCTTCTTGGGCACTAGAGTCCATGTTTGATTTTCCTCAAGTGCGTCGATCTCTTCTTGCATTGCCTCTTTCCATTCGGTGTACCTGCTTGCATCTTCATAGCAATCGGGCTCATGATCTTCTACTACTTTGTTCATATATGCATAATGCGTTGCCATGTATGAATCATAAGTAAACCTTTGAGTTGGATACTTAACTCTAGAAGACTTCCTTTCTTCACCTTTTGGAGGAATAAACCTCCTTTGCCTTGGGAACTTGATCTCTTTCTTTGACGTGGCTTCTTTCTCCATCATGTGTCCTTCATCATCTTCAACTTCATTACCTTCTTCATCCAACTCCACCAATGTTGCTTTGCCTTTGTTGATTGATTGTGCTTCATATCTTGATGAAGATCTCCCCCTCCATGGTGAGTTCATGCTTGAACTATCTTCATTGATGGAACACCTTGGGCCGCTTAGCTCTAGGTCGATTTGGTCTTCATCATGTCCATGCTTTTCTTCTTCATAGTCCTGCATACAATCATACTTCTTATACCAAGGGAGTAGCTCATCAAATGCTACATCCCTTGATATCCTCAAGTCCTTTGTGTTTGGGTTGAAGCACCTGTAACCTTTATGATCATTTGAATATCCTAGAAACACACACTTTTCTGCCTTTGGTTGTAGCTTGTGCCTCAATTCACTTGGCACATGTACATAACAAGTACATCCAAATATCTTCAAGTGGGAAAGATCAGGTTTCTTACCATAATAGGCTTGATATGGTGTCAAGCCATGGATCCGTGAGGTAGGAGCCCTATTCATAAGATACACGGCGGTATTTGCTGCATCACTCCAAAACATGTTAGGTACATTCATCTCATTAAGCATTGCTCTAGCGATCTCGGCAATGTATCTATTCTTTCTCTCTGCTACTCCATTTTGTTGGGGTGTGTACCTGCATGTTACTTGCCTCTTGATGCCTTGATCCATTAAAAAATCAGAAAACTCATTTGAGAAATATTCTCCCCTTCCATCGGACCTTAGCTTCTTGATATATGTACCTGTTTCTTTCTCTACCATTGCCTTGAATGCTTTGAAACATGTAAACACATCTGATTTGTTTTTGATGAAATAAACCCAAACCATCCTTGTGTAATCATCTATAAAAGTGACAAAGTACTTGTTACCTCCAATGGATTGCTCTTTGGTTGGCCCCCACACATCTGTATGTATCAACTCCAATGGATGTTGGCTTATGTAGCCACTCTTCTTGAATGGAAGTCTCGCTTGCTTCCCTAGTTGACAAGATTCACATAAATGCTTCATACCTTGTCCTTGGAAGTTGGGAAGACCTTCAACCGCCTCTTGAATTGCATTTCCTTCATTCTTTGTATGTTGATGTGACCTATCCTCTTGTGCCACAAGTCCAACTCCGAAATCCTCTTGTTTCCATATGTGAAGTAGACATGTTGAGTGGAATGAGAATTTACCTCCAAAGTGAAGAGTCTCCCTTGCTTCTTTCCTCTTGCTATGACCTTGTAACCTTGCTTAGGGTTCTCCACAAAGCATCCACCTTTGTTGAACCTTACTTGATAGCCTCTTTCAACCATTTGCCCAACGGACACCAAGTTCTTTGTGATAGTAGGTACATGCAAGACATCCTTGAGACATCTTCCTTCCTCCTTGTCATCCAAAGCTACATCTCCAACATGGGAGATCTCATGGGTTGTATCATCACCTCTTTCTACATGTCCTTTACCTTTGGGAACATGTAGATTAGTAAACCAAGAAGCATTGCAACTCATATGGTTGCTACATCCACTATCAATATACCAAGTGTTATCTACTTTGCTTGAATTCCCATTCATGTGCATCATCAAGAGATTGTCATTTTCTGAACTTGTAGAAGCATAATTACCTTGGCCTTTGTATGAAGAACCTTGATTATAGCTCCTTTGGTTTCCTCCTTGGTAGCAATCTCTAGCATAGTGGCCAAACTTGCCACATATGTAACATCCTTCACCATCTTGATTCTTGTTTTGTTGATGTCGTCCTCCTCTTCCTCTTGTTCTTCCTCTCCCTCTTTGTGATGAGGTGCCTTGGTCATGTCCTTGATTGCTTGAGTGGCCTTGCCTTCCTCCAAACCTTCCTTTGCCCCTTCCTTGTCCTCGTCTTCCTTTGCCCCTTTGATTACCTACATAGAAAACTTGTGCATCCTTGCTTTTAGTTGAACTTCCACCTATGTTCATTTCTTCGGTGACCATGAGAGCAACCAATTTCTCAAAATCGGGAAGATTATCCCTTACATAAACTGAAGTGGTAAAGGGTTTCCACTTCTCATCATCTCTCAAACCATTGAGAGTATAAGCCACAAGGTCGTCATCGTCTACGTGGCTTCCAATGGATCCCAATGCATCTGATAACTCCTTGACCTTAAGTATGTAGTCATTTATGCTACTCCCTGAGCTCTTCCTAAGGTTGTTGAGCTCATTCTTGAGTTGGATCTTCCTTGCTTTGGTGCTTGTTGAATAAAGCCTTTCAAGTGTCTCCCATACCTTCATGCTTGAAGTCTTGGATATGGCCGATCATGCTATTGCTAATGTGTTGGGAAAGAATAAAGATAACCCTTTTGTCTCTTTCATTCCATTCCCTAAAGGCCCTTCTCTGGTCATTGGTTGGATTCTCATCCAACCTAGGTCTTGGTTCACTTCCACTAATCAACCCCCAAAGGCCCTTGCCCATAAGATAGTTGGAGACCCTAAATCTCCATGGTTGATAGTTACCTTTGTCTAGCTTTTCAATTTGAGTGTTGAAGTCTCCCATATCTAGTCTTTGATACTTGACCTAGCCCTTGGCCAATGTGTGTAAAATGAAAATGAGGCTCTGAGGTTACCTCAATCCAAAGCTTTCCTTAGATGGACACCTTGTGCTCTTGCAAATTTGAGTAGAATAGCTCCCCCTTGATGTGAGCTACCTCCAAGAAGCTTTTGTTGATGCAAATTATCAACCACCAACTCCAAGAGGTCTTCTTGCTTGTATGTGATACCTCCAAGATGCCCAATGCTGTGATACCACTGATGGGGGAAGTATCTCAACCCCTAAGCAACGACGAAGCGTGAATGACCTCCACAGGTATCCTTCTTTGACCTCTGCACACCACAAATGCTCTTACTCAGAGCTTATGCAGAGAACTCCAGTGAGCTTTTGTAGATCTGTAGAAGACACCAAGAGCTTTCCAACAAAACTAATTTCACTTCAAATGGATGCTTACACAAGGAGAAACAATGTCTACAACATGAGCTACTTGAATGCTCACAACTGCCAGTCAAGCAGATACCTCACTTCACTCCAGCAAGCTTTTCTCAGAGATTATACAGTGACTGAATCTCAAACTTGGGTCAACTTTAGAGGACTTTAATAGCTACCCAATGACACCAAAATCATAGCAAATGAATACATAGAGAAGGAGAACCAGCCTTTACAACAGAGAGAAAAATATTTCCAACAAAGCCTACACACCAAGAGAGATATCAATCACACAACTTCACTAAAATGAATGTTGCTCCCAGATTACTCAGAGAATGATCCAGAGACTTTGTGAGCATAAAGTAACTGTAATAGCTATCCAATGAGACAAGAATTACATCAAATGGATACAATATGAGGGAGAACCAATGCTAACAACTCAGGGGTAGAGAGTTGCAACACTGCTTGCGCACACACATAGATATGCCTACTAAAAGAAAACAAACAAGCAAGCAAGGGACTAGCTTAAGCAAGGGGCTTGCTTATCACAACTCCAGCACTTAGTGCTCACTTTAGATGAGCTAAAAATCCAAGAAGATGGGCCAAAAGAAGTCGGGATACATGCTCCTTTTATAGTGAGAAGTGTGCCCCTAAAATCTAGGAACTACCTTTCCAAATCAACCTCCTAACTTGGAGGACTTAGTTGAGATGACTTGGGGAGTGGTTGAGTGACTTTTCTTGATGGAATCTCGTGGCTTTTGGCTTCCTTTGATTGCTCCACATGTCCATAAAAGATTCCCCATGAATTTGTAGCTTGAAGCTTGACTTTTAACATTCTAGTCGACCTAATACCTGTGCTGCTAACTCTTTTATGAATTTGCATACAAATACTAACTATGAGTTAGCTATGGAGGTATTAAGTCATTTGAAAAATAGAAGTAAATTTATCTCAAAGATTTTGAAGGATGGAAGAATAATTTTAAAGGATGGGCGGACACAAAGTGTTCAATGAGTGTAGCGTTTTGTTTTTACCTCAGCTAGGGTAAGAACAAGAACTTGCATTGAATGAACACTTTATGTCCACCCAAAATTTAAAACTACTCATCCATTTTCCAAAATCATCGAGAGAAATTTGCTTGTCTTATTTTCCAAACGACCTAATACCTCCATAGTTAACTCATACTTAATCCTTGTAAACAAATATATAAGTCTTGGTTAGCAAGGTAGGTAATAGATTGACTATAAAATGGGAGATAGCCAAACAATTTGGTGGTCTAGATATGAAAGTCTACAAACCACAATAAACAAAAAGAAATTAAAAACGAAATCAAATATACACATCTACACATGCATACATACATATACATACATACATACACATTCATACATACATACACATACATACATACATACATACACATATATACACACACATATACACATACATATACACATATATATACAAACATATAAACATATAAAACACATACACACATACATGCATATACAGATACACATACATATATGCATGGACATACATATACACATCCACATGCACATACACATAAGCATATACATATATAAAATTATATGCATATATATACGTATATATATATATGTATATTTATTTATTAAATTTTATTAATATGTTTTTTTTTCATGAACTTACAGGTTATTATCTGAAACGTTTTTACAAACTCAGAATATTCTTCCTATGTCACATGATGAAATGAAGAAGATAACCAACAATCTTGGTATAGATTATCAATGTATACATGTGTTTCCTAATGATTGTATTTTATATAGAGATGAATATGCAGACTCTTTGACATGTCCAAAATGTCAATCTCCTTGATATAAGGAGGAAGAATGTAAAATCCCAAAAAAAGGTATTGAGACATTTTCCATTGGCTCCACGGATTAGACATATGTTTCAAAGCACCGAATTATCAAAGCTTTTGACATGGGGAAATGATCATAAAAGTACTGATGCAATAATCAAAATTCCTCATGATAGTGTTGCTTTTGAGCATATTGATTCTACATGGCTTGATTTTGCACAAAATCCATAGAATCTAAAGTTAGGAAGTGCATTAGATGGGGTTAATCCATTATCCATGAAATCCAGTAAATTGTCAACATGGCAAGTGGTAGTCATAAACTACAATCTTTTGCCATATCGTAGCATTAAAAAGAAACATTTAATGCATTCACTTTTAATCCCAGGAATAAGACAAGTTTAAGATATTAATATATATCGTGCTCCTCTCATTGACGATCTCCAAGAGTTATGGAGAGGTATTAATATCATTGATGTATCGAAAAGCATCAATGAAAGATATATTATGATTCGTGGTACTCTGGCTTGGACTATTCAGGATTTTCCAAGATATGGTCTTTGTTTAGGTATTGATCTAAGTTTTTACTCAATATGCATACAAATAAATAAGAGTTAATCTAATTATATTATTATAGTTTTTGTGATGTAGGAATATCTACTAATGGTTATAAAGCTTGTCCATATTGTGGTGGTTGGTTGAGATCAATCTATAGTAAGAATCTCAATAAAAGTATTTATCTTTGACATCGATGATTCTTGCGTGATGATCATCCATTAAGATCTAAAAGAGAAGTGATACATTTTAATGGAAAGCTTGAAATAGGTAAGTGTCCAAAACCTATGATGCCTATGGATTGGTATAAAAAATGGACAGATGGATCTTTGATAGATCCAGAATAGAAAATCTTCAGTGATGAGGAAGATAATGAGAATGTGAAGAGAGGTAAAGGAAAATTGGCACTCGCAGAGAATTTATCAATATGGTATTCTTTGGACTATTGGAAAGAGTTAAAAGTATGTCATCTTCTTGATCCTATGCATATATTCAAGAATATTGGTTATTCATTATGGTAGCATCTTCTTGGACTAAAAGATACCATAGCATCAAGGAATGATTTGAAGGATCAAAACTCAAAACCAAAGTTATGGCGAGTTTTTGATAGACATCGATAGGAAATGACTTATGCACCTGCTCTAGGTACTTATGACAGAAGAGATACACACTATCAACAATAAGATTCAATTGATTCGGACTCCTATAAGATATGGAGCATCTTTCCAAAACATGTTTACTATGGATGATAAGAGCTTATCTAGGTTAAAGACCCATGATTGGCATAACTTTTTGAAACATATTTTACCTTTGGTTATTGATGGATGTACAATGAAAGGAATATGAGATGTGATCTATCATCTTGATTCGCTTATACGGTAATTATGATACTTTTATATTTAATACATATGAACATTTGATATCTTTTATTTTTTAATTAACTTTTGTAGGATTTTTTTAATGATATGTATAGGTGGCTTACATCAAAAGAGATTGACAAAACTCAATCCCACAAAAATAATGTGAATGCAAAGAGCTACTATGTTTGATGGAGAAAGAGCTTCCTACTTCATTTTTTGATATTCAGGTCCATTTATTAGTCCATCTTGTAGATGAAATAGAGATTGCGGGTGTTGTCAACACTCAATGGATGTTTTGGGTCAAGCGATTTATGGGAATATTAAAAGGTTACATGCAAAAAAGAGAAAAACCAGAAGGATCCATGGCAAAGGGTTCGATGCTTGAAGAGTGCATGTACTATGTTAGTGAGTACCTTGAAAGAGCTCATGAAGAAGCTCTAGGTGCATGGACCAACGAGTCTTCTTCAAAAATAACAGACAAAGTATTATTAGGTTAGGGAGTTCCATTTTTATTTACATTTCAAGAAAAAAATGATGCTTCTACTTTTATAGGATATAATAGCGAATGCATGCAAGCATTCCTTAGCTAGTATGAACTGGAACTTCAAAATCTCCGAAGTAAAAGACAGAGAAACAAAAGATATAAACGTAATCTTGATAATAATGAGATTACAAATATATCTTCTTTCACGGATTGGCTACATACTTGTTTGCAACATGCCAACATAAATAATGAAGAAATCTCAGATGAGTAGAGAGCGTTAATGATAGGTTGTGAATGAAAGGTAATTTTATTTTAATAATATTTTATTTTTTTTCATATGTGTATATTGGTTTCTCTTTACTAATTTAATTTCTTTTGCAGGCTCGAATGTTCGCTAATATGTGGGCTTTCGGACAACATATTAGAATCAATTCCATTGATTCTTTACGTAAAATAGAGGATTCTAGTATTGTTGCTTCATTCAAGCAACTATCACATGCTAGCTCAAAAGACACAAACCTTATAGATGGCGAACTTGGTTACATGGGAATTGGTATTGGTATCTATGAAATATCATTTCCTACATTCAAACAAGTAGAAAAAAATTTATATTTTTTATGATATAGTTTATTATTTTTGTAAGCACCCAATAATGGTTTTTGGTTTTATATATTTTGATAGGTCATTTTGAATGTTGACTGGTTTCGACCCGAGTATGAAGGTAGTAATTCCACATTGACAAAGGAATTATCTGGGTGTTGGGAAATTGATTTTTCCAAGGTAATGCGATCTACTAGAGAACCATATACTCTTCCTACACATATTGAACAAGCATTTTTTTATAAAAACCCAAATGCTCATCCTTTGTGGCAAGTCATTCATGTTCAACCTAGAGGTAGGTCATTGTTTGAACAGTTTACTGTTAGAGAGATCGAAGAAAGTCCTTTTGATGATTCACCATCAGATACTGATACATCAACATCTGAAAGAGAAATAAGAATCATTATACATGATAATGATACTAATCTTTTTGATGAAAAGGATAATACTCTACATGTTGATTCTACTGATGATGAAGAGGAATTACTAGAAATTGATATTAATCCATCAATAGATGATGTCATTCATGAGAACATAGATTTAACAATAGAAGAAATAAATGGAATCAATAAGGATAATGAAGATGAGACTATATTGGTGTCTTACCAAAATGATGGCAATCATGAAAACATATGAACAGATTAAATAGTGAATTCTACCCTAGTTATCGATCAATAACTTGAATCATTTGAATGGATATCAGATAATAGATTCTTCTTTACTCAACTAGAATATTGATGAATCCTACTGGAGAGATGAAATCATGTTCTTTTAAGTTAGAACATGAAGCTCGGGGGCATGCGTAATTATTTTATATATAGCTTTATCTTGGAGGAGAAAATTTTTGTCATGTATGTATGCATATGTGCATGTATTCATGTGTATTATATGTATACATGTGTTAGTATGCACATATATGTGCTTCATGTATATGTATGTGTGTGCATGTGTGTGATATATGTATACATGTGTTAGTATGCACACGTGTATATATTCATATGCATTTGTGTAATATATGCAAGTGTGTTTCTAATTGTGTATGCAAGTATAAGTATACATGTGTGCATGTAGGCATGTATATGTGATGTGTACATGTATATATGTATATGTGTCTATGTGTATATGTGTACATGTAAATATGTATGCATATATATATATATATATATATATATATATATATATATATATATATATATATATATATATATATATATATATATATATATATATATATATATGTGTGTGTGCATATAGACATGTATATGTGATGCATAATGTATCTACTCCATTTTATATTTATGTATGTGTATGTGCATGATGTGTATGTATCTTTATATATATTATGATCCTCATTGATTCGAGTAGCTATATATAGAGGCATAAGGTTGGGAGGAGAGAAATCTCTTCAGTAGGTGGTCAGAGGAATAGATGCAATGTGTACATATACTGCAATCATATGGCTAAAAGGCTGAATTAGAGTTTCTAAATTAGGGTTTTTAAAACCCTAATATCAAAATTAGTGTTTTTGAATTTAAATTTTTGAAATAGGATTTCTGAATTAGAATATTTATAATAGGAGTTTTGAATTAGGATATGTATACACACACACATACATACACAAACACACACACACACACACACACACACATATATATATATATATATATATATATATATATATATATATATATATATATATATATATATATATATATATATATATACATATATACATACATACATACATACATACATACATACATACATACATACATATATATATATATATATATATATATATATATATATATATATATATATATATATATATATATATATATATATATATATATATATATATATATATATATATAAACATACATACATACATACATACATACATACATACATACATACATACATACATACATACATACATACATACACACACACACACACACATATATATATATATATATATATATATATATATATATATATATATATATATGTATGTATATATATATATATATATATATATATATATATATATATATATATATATATATATATATATATATATATATATATATATATATATATATATATATATATATATATATATATACATACATATATATATATATATATATATATATATATATATATATATATATACATACATACATACATATATATATATATATATATATATATATATATATATATATATATATATATATATATATATATATATATATATATATATATATGCATGTGTGTGTATGTATGTGTATCTATATGTGCGTATGCATGTGTTATGTGTGTGTATGTATAAATGTGCATGTATGTGTATGTGTGTAAATGTGCATGTATGATGTATATGTGTGTGTATGCATGTATTTGTACCTCTAGTCAGACTCTTTTCTCTCTCTCTATCATATACATACATACATACATAAACACACATATGCATATATATATATATATATATATATATATATATATATATATATATATATATATATATATATATATATATATATATATATATATATATATATATATATATATATATATATATATATATATATATATATATAGAAGCAATGCAGACCATGCATTATCACGATGATGAGCCATAAGTGTTCACATCTCTTTTAGATACCACTTATGCGAGCATCCTGTCCCAAACTCTAACTTAATTGAACTAAGTACGCATTCTTTATCCCTATCATTATGGGGACTACAAAAATAAAGAAAACATGTAAATAAAACATAAGATATTTATTTTAATTTATATGTAAAACTTATACTTACTTCCACTGCAAGTGGACAAGGCACAGGTAAGATTCACACACTGCTGGCATTCTTCTCTTGAACTCCAATCCCCTCCCTATATACACTATATCCCCTCTGACTCTATATCGCATTGTAGCCCTAAGGTGCCTATGCATGTCCCCATAGGCACCTATGCTCTGTTCTCATGATTTGGAAGTGGTATAGGTGTCTTGAAAATAGATAGATAAAAATAAATAAAAATATGAGTTATAATATCATTAAAAAATTTTTGTGAAAAAAAACATACCTATGAGGAGATAGTTGTCTTTCTACATGCGGAGCCGCAAAAGAGCCCTCCTCTGATCATTGGGTAAGCATCCGGATCGTAAAATCTGGTTCATCATCAGGCATCTCTGAGTACTCATGCATGATGATCCCTAAAGTATCAAGCGGAACTCTTGCTTTGATAAGAATTTTTATGAGAGTGAGTTTCGCCTTTCTCTCTCTACTAGGATCCATAATACCTATACATATAAAACGAAATTGGTTAAAAATCAATACACGTACATCTACATATGTATGTGTGTATATGTGTATGTAGGTGTATATGTGAGTGTGTATATGTGTGTATGCATGTAAGCATGCATGTATGCATATGCATGTGCATTATTTATGAAAATGTATGCATGTGTGTGTATGTGTGTGTATGTGTGTGTATGCATGTAAGTATGTATGTATGCATATGCATATGCATTATGTATGCATGTATGTGTATGTGTGTGTATGTGTCTATATGTGTGTGTCTATGCATATATGTGTGTGTATGTGTCCATGTGTGTGTGTATGTGTGTGTAGTATATGTGTGTGTGTGTCTAAGTGTGTATGTGTGTGTCTATGTGTGTGTCTATGTGTGCATCTATGTGTGCCTATACGTGTGTATATGTATATATGTGTCTATATGCATGTGTATGTGTGTGTATAAATGTGTGTGGATGTGTGTATGTGTGTGTGTAAGTGTGTATGTGTGTGTGTATATGTGTGTGTCTATGTGTGTATATATGTGTGTATTTGTATATATGTGTGTATATGCATGTGTGTGTGTGTGTAAATGTGTGTGCATGTGTGTATGTGTGTGTGTAAGTGTGTATGTGTCTATGTGTGTGTATATATGTGTATGTGTATTTGTGTGTGTTTGTAAGTGTGTATGTATCTATGTGTGTATGTGTGTGTGTGTATTTGTGTGTGTGTGTAATTGTGTATGTGTCTATGCATGTATGTGTGTGTATGTGTGTGTGTCTATGTGTGTATGTGTGTGTAAATGCATGTGTATATGTGTGTGTAAATCTATGTGTATAGCGTGTATGTGTGTGTATGTGTCTTTGTGTGTGTATGTGTCTATGTGTGTGTATGTGTGTATGTGTATGCATGTAAGCATGCATGTATGCATATGGATGTGCATTATGTATGCATATGTATGCATATGTATGCATGTGTGTGTATGTGTGTATATGCATGTAAATATGTATGTATGCATATGCATATGCATATGCATTATGTATGCATATGCATATGCATATGCATTATGTATGCATATGTATGCATGTATGTGTATGTGTGTGTATGTCTTTCTACATTTGTGTATGCATATATGTGTGTGTATGTGTGTATGTGTGTATGTGTGTATGTGTGTGTGTATGTGTGTGTGTATGTGTGTGTGTAAGTCTATGTGTGTGTGTATGTGTGTGTATGCATGTAAGGATGTATGTATGCATGTGTGTGTGTATGCATGTAAGTATGTATGTATGCATATGTATGCATGTATGTGTATGTGTGTGTGTATGCATACATGTGTGTGTATGTGTCTATGTGTGTGTGTGTGTCTATGTGTGTATGTGTGTGTGTGTCTATGTGTGTACGTGTGTGTCTGTGTGTGTATATACATGTGTATCTATATATATGTGTCTATATGCATGTGTATGTGTGTGTGTAAATGTGTTTGGATGTCTGTGTGTGTGTAAGTGTGTATGTGTCTATGTGTGTGTGTATGTGTTTGTGTGTATGTGTGTGTGTGTGTCTATGTGTGTATGTGTCTATGTGTCTATGTGTGTATGTATGTGTCTATGTGTGTATGTATGTGTCTATGTGTGTATGCATGTGTATGTGTGTGTGTAAATTTTTTTATATGTGTGTGTGTGTAAATCTATGTGTATGTGTGTGTATGTGTCTATGTGTGTGTATCTATGTGTGTATGTGTGTGTCTATGTGTGCATATACATGTGTATGTGTATATATATGTGTGTATGCATGTGTATGTGTGTGTGGAAATGTGTGTGGATGTGTGTTTGTGTGTGTGTAAGTGTATATGTGTCTATGTATGTATGTATGTGTGTGTATGTGTGTGTGTGTCTATGTGTGTATGTGTGTGTGTGTGTCTATGTGTGTATGTGTGTGTGTCTATGTATATGTCTATTTGTGTATATATGTATGTGTGTGTGTATGCATGTGTATGTGTGTGTGATTGTCTGATTCTTTGACTCTTACTCGCACAATAGTCACTTAGATTTCGATGAGCATACCTATTGTAGGTCACAAGGTGTATAGAAACTATTGTAATTGTTTAATTCTTTGACTCTTCCTATCACAATAGTTATATATAGTCATGTGACAAGGCTCATACATAGTATAATGAGTGTATATGAACATTATGAATGTCTGATTCTTTGACTCTTACATTCTTAATAGTTATATAGATTCACTTCAAGATTATAACTACACTTTCTATTAAATTAAAAATCTACTTATCTAAGTAACTATCCATATTTCTATCATTTGTTAAGGCTCTACAAATACTATTGATTTATCTATCCATATACTTACTGATGTATCTATGTATATCTGTACTTAAAATTTATTAATCTATCGTTTTATTTATGATACTTATTTTTTATTATTGTTTTCTATGAATTAGGTTTGTCTTTAAAGTTTTAATATCAATTGTGATAGTCTGGTGGTCTGTTTTTTATTTTTGCACATATGGCAAGTAGAATAAATAAGCACGAACAAAACTTTTGGGAAGATTTTGTGTGTTCCTACATGTATGGAATGAGAGAAGATCAAATCACTCTAGCCATGGACATATCTATTACAAAGATTTCATTGAGCAATTATCTAGAACATTATATATCAACATTGAAGATAAATTTGGTAGTATGTCAGGTGGAGCACAGGTACTAGAGGAGGAAATGTGCAAAGAACTTACTCATATATTTGGACAAATCATCAATGTAGTAGAGTCATCGACATTGGACACCACCACAATGCCTGGATTCATTGGCAAATTCAAATTTGTCGATTTATATTATCAAACAATGAAGAAATGAAAGCCGGTGAGACCAGACACAATGGAACAGGGAGAGAGACCATTAATAGTTCCAAATACAAGATATATGCATGTGAATATGGGAGATCAAACATCGAGTATTCTTTGTTTTCTCCCATATTCATCTATTCATTTTCAAGATGTAGCTCGCGTAGGGGAAGGACAATATGGAATGATCCATAAAGTCAAAATAACCCATCCGAGATTCATCAATGAAGTATTTGCAGGCAAGTTATTCAAATTACATGGTGCAAACATACAAACACAAGAGAGCAAAGCCATGAATGAAGCCATAGTTTTATCTGTTACACATAGTGGAATAATAAGTCCACTGAGATTGTCTCAGCACCAAATTGTGGAATGGTGGAACATTAGATATGTGGCTAGAGAAAATGAAGAAGGAGTACCTAAACATACCACAAAACAGAGGTATAAAAGACACAGAAGGAGACATAACAACCTTGAAGAAAATCATTTGGAAACTAATCAACATATTATTGCAAATAATATCATTTTTACACACTTGTAATATATACCACAACGATCTCCATCTAGGAAACATTTTGTTGCATTTATATCAAATTATGTGATTTTGGTAGAGCAACATATTTACCAACAAAAAAATGTTTTTTGAAGCTACCTGATTTATAAATACTGACTAGAAATGAGTGGAGTTGAAAGTATTGGTGGATTGCACCCAAATGTATATCCAATAGTCCTCCATGTTTTAATAAAAGACATCTATAGTTTTGATACTACTATTGCAACTCTTGAAATAGATAAATTTAAATAGTTATCCCATTGATAGAAATAGGATTTACAAGTTCAAAGGTGGTTTAGAACTAGCTTCTGACATAGATGTATCAAAAAGAGTAGATGCAAATGAACTACTTAAAGTGTTCTCAAATCTAAGTCGTTATGGTTTAAAGATATCCATGACAGATGGATTAAGACCATATTGAAAATGTTTTGTATTCAATTCAACTATGTGTATTAAGTGATATAAATTAATTTGCATTACGTGGATTAAATGCTGTGGATTCATTTGAATTATGTGGATTACATGAAGTGGTATCATTTGAGTTAAGTGTATTAAATGAGGTGGTATCATCTGAATAATCTGGATTAAATGAAGTGCTATCTTTTGAATTATGTGATCACATGAAGTGGATTCATTTGTAGTATCTTTATTAAATGATGTGGATCCATTTGAATGAAGTGCTATCTTTTGAAGGATGTGATGAAATGAGGTGGATTCATTTGTAATACGTGGATTAAATGATGTAAATTCATTTAAATGAAGTGCTATCTTTTGAATTATGTGATGTAATGAAGTGGATTCATTTGTAATATGTGGATTAAATGATGTGGATTCATTTAAATGAAGTGATATCTTTTGAATTATGTGATGAAATGAAGTGGATACATTTGTAATATGTGGATTAAATGATGTTGATTCAATTAAATGAAGTTCTATCATTTGAATTATGTGATGAAATGAAGTGGATTCATTTGTAATATGTGGATTAAATGATGTGGACTCATTTGAATGAAGTTCTATCTTTTGAATTCTATGGATGAAATAGTGTGGATTAAATGAAGCAGTATCATTTTAGTTAATTGGATTAATTAGTAAAGTGGTATCATTTTAGTGGACTATTTAAATTATGTGAATTAAATGAAGCGGATTCATTTATGTGGATTAAATGAAGTGCTATCATTTGAGTTATGTGATTTCTTCGAAGGTAAAAGTAGTGTTTTCTTTGCAGATTGGAAAGTAAAACATGGCAAGAATGTCAGATATGAATAATGGTCTTGATCATGATGGATCTCAAAGGATTCTGTCTTAACAAAATGCTCAATTTGCACAATTAGGATAAGCATTTTTATTCCATCAGGATTTAGAGCGAGAAGGATTAGAAGGAGAACCATTATCAATGAAAGAAGTCAAAAAGCTATGTCCTAATCATTTTGTTAATGATGTTTTCTTTTGGGTTACAAGAAGGGCAAAAGAAATCACACCCTTAAAGCTTTCTACCTTACAACATAAAGGATTAGCAAAAAGTCTAGTTTGATGCTTCGTGCAAGTTGAGAGATCATTGCCAAATAATGATCACATAGCACTATATTTCATTCAGAAAGTTTTTGTACAAGATATTCTTCATTGACGTGTAGATTGGGATGATTGCCCAAAGAATCCGGGTATATGTTTAAGTCATCCTCAAAATCCGGCATAATTTCATAATCAAGGAAACAAAGGCCCGCTTCCTCAAAAGTGGCCCTACATTTTGCTACTGAGGAAAATAATCTTATCCATGACTTATCATCATAGAGAGCAAAATTATACAATGAAGGATCAACAATTACTAGATTACGAAGAACAATTGATGATCAATAATAGACGATTGAAGATCGAGAAAATCAAGCAAAACATTTACAAATATCTATGGATGCATATGAGAGCAGATATGGAAGACTCTCACACTCATCATCATCTTTTGATTGGTTCACAACAGATCAGCTATTTGATCAACAAAACACTAAATGCTTCTTTTGTAATCAAAGACATCACTATATTATAAAGCCATCGATTTCATAATTAAATTTAATCAAAGTATTCAAAGTACATCATTTTCTTCATTTTGAATATCATCATTTATGACAGGTACCATGTCATCTATTTCTTCCATGTCTGAACCATCGTTATGATCTACATCTAAATCATGATTACTCCATGAATCATTTGTTAAACAGTCATGAGTTTGAAATTCTCCAAATTTTTTTTTGCACTACTGTAGAAGCTAACTTGGTCAGAGAATGTAACAAATGCATATTACAAAACACATATACAAATCATTGGCACATGATACACTTAAACAATTTCTTCGTTTTGAATTAAAAAAAATCATAGGCACTCCAATTACGTTCACAACTACCACTTGAAGTTGTTACTGAAAGCACTCTCATGACTATATGTTGCAACTCCACTACTTCACCTCCATAGTCTTTCTACCATATAGGATGTGGATGCTTTTGAATCACTTCAATGTCCCATAGATCTCCAAAACATCCTTCTTGATTTACATAAGCTACTCTTTGGTGGAATGCATCTTGACCATCTCTACTTGGAAGTAATAACTAACATGTGGTTTTGAAATTTTCCATGAATTCTTTGTTTGATGCTTGACCATTGAGTTGAAATGCTCGATCCAAAAAGAATATTGTTCCATGTAAATGAATGTGCATTTGCGTCCATCTTTTCTCTGCTAATGATACAATCTGTGTTTTTTTCTCGCAATGAAAATTGATGAAATTCTTTCACTTTTTGAATAGCTTCTTACATAATCAAATAAACTTTTCCTATCACAAACGTATCAATATCAACAATTTGTACAAGTTCCACAAACGTTTTAGTGATACAGATGATGTTTCCAAAATTGCACCAAAAATTTTGTGACTGTATTAGAGACATACACTTTGAAGCCACAACTCGATAAGAAGGATACTTCTCTAGCCATGCCTCCCATCTTTGATCAGCAATCATTTCTACGAGTACTAGCTTCACTTCCAATAATCTATTCATCACAATATATTCTGTTGCAAATCATGTAGTGCAAAAGATATGAAGTGCTCTATTGAGAGATTTTGAACAAAAGAGCGAATATGAAAATTGATGCTCTGATAAATTTGACCACATGATTGCATCTTATAAAATTTGTTTAATGAAAGATAATCTACCTATATCTTTCAATAATAGATTTGCTGTATGAGCTGCACATGGAACCCAATTAATGCCTTCATTCTTGTTTTGAATTTCAATTCTAGCACTTCAAAATTAGATCCATTATCAATCACTATCGTAGTAACATTCTTGAGACCACCCACACACGATATAGCATGTTCATATATCTTTACAAGAAAATATAAACTTTTCTCTTTGAGAGAAGTATCAACAACTTCCAAAAACATGCTTCCTTTCAAACATATAACCATGAAATTAATCAGTGGCTTCTTTTGACAACTTTTCCATCCATCCCATGCTATTTTACATCCATACATGGGTACATAATCAAGCACTATTTGCTTTAAAATAGTTTTAGTACTTTTTTTCACTTTATCTACATACTCTGTTTGCATTTTATTGTAATCTGGCATGGTGAATCCTTCCCATGCAATTGACATCAAAGAATCTTTGAAAATAGGATTAGGAATAACATTGAAACGAATCCCACATGCTAGAAATTCTTAAGTTCATTTAAGATGAATCGCGAGAAAATCTTGCTTTTCCAATAGTACGGACAAAGCATGGTGACACATTAATAGATCCACCATTTTTACTACATTCAAGAGGTCCACTCTTTTTTGATGCTGCTAGATAAAATGGAGTAGATGTATCTTGATTATTCTCAAAAATAGTTTGAGTATACTTGAGTAGAAATATCATGAGGATCTTCTGTTGTCATTCATGCATCTACTCGTTCTTGCTCTAGACCTTGACTACTTAGAAAGTGTTGTGAATTCCTCATGCTTTTGAATCTTTTTGATGTGATACCTTGAGATTTACATTTATTTGCATAACTTGCAAAGTGTACCCATATATCACTGTTTGGATTAGAGCATCCTGCCACATTATTACCTGTACTAAAAAGATGCTCTTTTATTTGAGTTGCAATTCCTACATAACAATGTCCACAAAATTCACATTGTATTGTGAAGATTGTTTTACCCTCTTGATGAACAATCACATTTGACCATTCTTTTCCCTTTCCCATAATGCTTGCTTTATGAAGACTTTATATCTACAAAAAAACAACATAAATCAATATCAAATAAGATATACATTTCACTAAATATGTATCTTAAAATATGTATAAACTACTCTAAATATCTTTTAAAGTTTTAAATCTATTAATTTATGTATTTACAATTCTATCTAATAATTCTCAATCATAGACATGCATACTATTGTGAAGTAAGAATCAATATGGAGTCAAAAAATCATAATAGATTTTAATTATCAATCATACACACATACAATTACACATATTATAGTGAAGTAAGGATCAATGTTAAGTCAAACATTTACAATAGATTTTAATTTTCAATCATACGATATACACACACATTCAATTTACACATACTTTTGTGAAATAAGAATGAATGTTGACTCAATCAATTACAATAGACTTTAATTCTCAATCATACACCCACATACAATTACACATACTATTGTGAAATAAAAATCAATGTTGAGTCAAACAATTACAATAGACTTTAAATCTCAATCATACACACACATACATTTATAAATACTATTGTGAAATAAGAATCAATGTTGGGTTGAACAATTATAGTAGACTTTAAATCTCAATCACACACACACATTTATACATACTATTGTGAAGTAAAATTCAATGTTGAGTCAAACAATCACAATAGTTTAATTCTCAACCATACACACACATACATTTACACATACTATTGTGAAGTAAGAATCAATGTTGAGTCAGAAAATCACAATAGATTTTAAATTCTCAATCATATGCACATACACTCACTACTAGAAATAGGGGGCATAGCAATGCCCCCAATAAAAAAACGAGGATTTTGTCGCTTATGCGACGCTAGCCTCGCATAAGGGATGAAACTTTTTTTAATTAAAAAAACATGACTCACCCCATAAGCGATGCAAAACATCACTTATGCGATGCTCAAAATGTGCATCATAGGGAGCATCGCTATCTAGCGACGCTCCTACCGACATTGGAAAACTGCCTGTGATGCTAACATGTCACATAAATGACGTCTTGATATTCTAGAAGGTCGCATAAGCAATGCTCTGGAATATTAAAAAAAATTCGATTTCTCCCGGCATATTTGTGTTGGGATTGAGATGGAGAGAGAGAGAGAGAGAGAGAGAGAGAGAGATCGAGCTAGCTACAAGTGCACACAACCTGAAGGAAGCAAAGTACACTCACACACACACACATACACACACAAATTTACACACACATGTACACACATAGAGACACACACATACACAAACTCATACATTCATAGACACATACACACTTACACACACACACAAACACACATCCACACACATTTCCACACACATTTCCACACACACATACACATACATACACACATATATATACACATACACATGTACATGCACAGAGACACACATATACATAAATAGATACACACACATAGACACATACACACACATACACATATACACACACATACACACAGATTTACACACACACATATACACACAAATTTACACACACAAATACACATGCATACACACACACATATATACAAACATAGACACATGCATACACACATAGACACACACACACACACATACCCATGTAGACACACACACATACACACACACACATATAAAAAAACATACACACTTACACACACACACACACATCCACAGACATTTACACACACATACACATGCATACAATAACACACACACACACACACACACACACACACACACACACATATATATATATATATATATATATATATATATATATATATATATATATATATATATATATATATATATATATATATATATATATATATATATATACATGTATATACACACATAGACACACACATACACACATAGACACACACACACACATACACACACACATAGACACATACACACACATATATGCATATACACACACACATGTAGAGAGACATACACATACACATACACGCATACATAATGAATATGCATATGCATACATAATGTATATGCATATGCATAGATACATACTTACATGCGTACACACACATGCATACATAATGCATATGCATACATACATGCTTACATGCCTACACACACATACACACACATACACATACACACATAGACACACACACACATAGACACACATACACATACACACACATGCACACATACACACACATGCACACATACACACACATATATGCATACATACACACACACATAGAGAGACGTACACACACATACACATACATGCACACATATGCATACATATCATACATAATGCATATGCATATGCATAAATACATACTTACATGCATACACACACATACACACACATGCATACATATGCATACATAATGCACATGCATATGCATACATACATGCATACACATACACACATAGACACATACACACACATAGATACATACACACACATAGACACATACACACACATACACGCACATATACACACAGATTTACACACACATACACATGCATACACACACACATGCATACACACACACATACACACACAGATAGACACATACACACACACATAGACACATACACATAGATTTACACACACACATACACATATATACACACACACACACATATACACACATAGACACACACATACACACATAGACACACACACATACACACATAGACACACACACGTACATACACATACACACACATATACACACATAGACACATACACACACATACACACACATACACTCACTCCCTATACTATTGACAGAGCAAGAATCGAGGTGGCGATTCAAATAATCTCAATAGATCTATTGCTTAGTCCTATACTTCTATGAGAGTAAAACTTGATGTAGCGAGTCAGACAATCACAGTAGTGGTTTGTTTTTAGATTTTATTCATCAATGTAGACAAGTAAGAAGCACTTTTGGGAGTCAAACATGTATACAATTGATGACTAAAAAACACAAACTTAATTATATAAATACAAATCAGGCATATGTAAGAGACACACATGCGAATCATACAATATGCATGATACAATGAACAGCGAGTCATAACAAACGAGAACTATGTCGTAAAAAGAGAACACTCTCGTCAAAAATCAAGCAAGTGGCAGCTTATGTTTGAGATTCCTTTATACCAGTATACATATATTACAAAAATGAGGTGAAAACATGTGATTTTTGACATTTTTTGTCATTTTCTCATAAAAAAAGAGCTCAAAATGTTGTCAAAATCTCACTATATAAGGCATTGACATGTCCCAAAATGTATATGATAAGACATTGACATGTCCAAAATCTATATGATAGGACATTGACATGTCTAAAATCTATATAAAGCATGTAGAACTGAATAGTTCTTATACAAAAATAACATTTTAGACATATTTTTAATGGGTGGATATCTGATTGTTATTCAAAATTGCTACAAAACATGGTTTCATTAACCAAACTACTTCGAGGCATTTACAAAAGCAATAAAAATGTCTGAGAGCTTCAATGCATCTCACAAATTTGTCGATCTATGTCTACACCCTCATCATCTGATGCACTTGATTCAGTCTCATACTGTTGAGAGCTCTCTTCTTCTTCTTCTATATCCACAAGAGCTCTATCTTCATCCACGTACATACCAAATTCTGCAGGATCATGCACAACTCTTCTTGTTTGCCTATGATTTCCTGTACCACATACATCTGGAAGCTTTTGTTTTATCATGTTGATGGTTGCTTTCCTCAAGTGACCTGTTTTTGTCAAGGAAAAATCATAAACAAGAATATCTACATCATCCATTTTAAGAGTGGATGTGCTTCGAATATTCTTTTTCTTTTTTGAACCTATTCGTTTAGGATCACACACCATTTCTAAGTTATATTTACCTGTGAATGCATTACTACTTTTAGTGTAATACCAATGCACCATCAAAGCCTCTATTCTTCTCTGATCAATATCTTTAGTTATCTCTAAAACCTTTGCAATCCAAAATGGTCTGGTAGCCTCATCACCATCAGCAAGAACTGCAATAAGTGTTGCAACATTTATCTCTATTAAATTTCCTTGCCATCTTGCTTCTGCCTATTTTGTCATCCTTGGGCCTACATAAATATTTCTTTCTGGTGGATGTATAAAACTTTGAAGTGCATCTGCATTACATGCTTGGGCCACATTCACGGATCTTTGTGTACAAAAATCCCATGTGAATGGAACATCAACTGGCCAGTGACCTGCAATTGTATACTGTATAATCTCTTCTTGATGATTGAAAAAGTCCTCCCACCAAGATACATCTTGATCTCCAGCATATTTTTTTGCACGCTCAATATGTCTCTTCTTTTCAATGAGTGCATGCATCCAGCTTTTACTTTGATCAACCACATTTCCACATCTTTCTGTATTGTTTTTATCTTCATATGGTGATTGTTCTGCACCATACACTGTTACAGTAGACAAATTAGGCACCTGCAATAAGAATCTGCATCCCTCTTTAGGCTCCCACCCAAGAGAAGATGAATACTGCTTTGCAAATAAAAGGGTTATTTCATCAACCCTCCTCATCAAGAATACATGGTTGAAACTAATATTGTGCAATGGAGCCAAAACCTTAGCACTGTTATCAAGGCCCATTGAGCAAAAGTGCTTAAAGTCATAAATCTGTGTGAGGTGTTGAACTTCTGGTTTTGGAGTATATGCTTCTGAAATCAGCTCAGATAAAATCGGAAGAGTAAAAGCATTGTTACGTGCCAACTTCTTAGAGAAAGTATTGAACATTTGATCAATGTGATCATGAGTGTGGCCAACCAGAAGGAAATTTACCTTAACCTTCTGAAATACCTGTTTTTCAATAAGCATGCTTAAATATCCAAAGATTGTAGAATTTTTATTCTCTCTTGCAGTATTATCTAGTTGCAAATATAGAGTTGGTGGCAAAAGACCCTTCCATGATTGCAAAACACGATGAATGACAGTAACTGTAAGGTTTGGATCATTATGCACATTCGGATATGTGAAGAAAACCTTGGACATTATAGTTCCATTGTATACCAAAGCACCAACCAAATGCATTTGCACAAGGACTTCATCTCCAATGTCCTTAGGGATGCGATAAAAATGTGGCAAACAAGTTTTTTTTTTATCCATACCATCGATCAACAAACACATATAACGCTCCTTCGATGATGAATTGCTTTCTTTCTCTCTAAAGCTTGACTCTCACGATGGTTGTTAAGAAGGTTTTTAAAATTATTCTTTTCCTGTGGTGTTGTAGCCCCTTCTGCCATGTTTTTCAAAGTGGCGCAAACTGAACATTCACCCATTCTAACTTTACGAGGAATAGAAACATTGTTAAACTCTTCCTTCCATAATCGAGTAAAGTGACGATACAACACATACTTCTCATTTCTATTTTCCATGTCTTCTCTATATATTTGAAATACCTCTCGACGAGTAAAGTTATCTGACAAGTGCAACCTTCCAGTTGTAGGCATAACCTCAGAATGCAAGCTAAAATAGTTCATCATCCAATTCATTGCATGACGTCCAACAGATCCTTTGGTCCCAACATGGAACGTATCCAAAATGAGATCCCCATTCAAAAGCCCTTGTTGAACCCTATGTATTCTAATATTTCCCACACCCATTGCAATTTTAAATGCAGCCCTACAGCATCGCATCCCTTGACTAAAGAAATATTCAAAACCAACACGTGTTACTGACATGTTATCCTCAATCATTTGCATGCGAGAAACAAGGTATATATCCTGCCTTTCACTATCTAAATGGAGGAGTTTTTCTCTTAGGTGCTTTAGTTTCTTCATTCCTAAATTGTACAAACATTTCAAACCACAACAATGCTTCACAATATCCAATGCAATCTGTCTATCTGAAGTAAGAAATTTAAATCTTTTTTTACTTACTTCACGAGGCCTTCTTTTAAATCGTAGATTGAGCTTGCTTTGCTTTTCCGTTGCTCCACATGCACTTGAGTCAGAAGGGAGATCAATGGTTGGATCAGATGGGAGATCAAGAGGTGCATTTGGTTGAGCAGCATTGCACTGTGAATTGGATAACTTAAATGACTCAACAGAAAACATGGAATCATCAGCACGTCCTAAATCATAGGGATCATCACTTCTGTGGAAAGGGTCAACTGAGAACAATGAATCCGAAAATGTATCAATATGAGCAGAAGAAGCTGATGCCCAAGCATCCATTGAAAAGATTGAGCTCATCTTCACTGAGTTCACAGAAGACTGAAGATGAATGACCTTTTTAAATAAGTAGAAATCCGAGATCAAGTGAAGATGTCACATCAAATGTCACATCAAGAAGATATGAAATCAAAAGTTTACTAAAGTACATTAAATAACATTAAACATCAAATTACATCAAATAACTTAATTACTCAAATATACACTAATAAGGGAATCAAAGATTTGATTCACTTTTGAAATGAGAAACACAGTTGATTTCTAACTAGATATGAGTCATTGAGTCTTAGCATTGTGAGTGAATCAAAATATATCCAAGTTGAGTTCCAACTGGATTATATATTAAAATTGTTTGTAGTAGTGCCATTGAAGACTATACAAGAAGAAATTTTACCTTTGGTAAATAAGATTTCAAGGATTAGGTTCCATTGTAGTCTTGGCTAGATCTCAAAGAGGTAGATGAAAGTGTATTAAAAAAGAATTATGTGTAAAAGAGGTACACAGAATGTTTATTCATACATTGATTTTCCATTTCAGCGATGTGTTACAAGATAAATGTGAATATGAACTAAAGTGAGGAGGATAACACTATAAAGATGTCATTAATCTCCCATATTCAACACAACTTAGACTTGAAGTGTAATTTCCATGCAAATGTATATAAATAGTTGCAAGGTTCTTTACTTGAATGTTTATTCATACATTGATTTTCCATTTCAACAATGTGTTACAAGATAAATGTGAATATGAACTAAAGTGAAGAGGATAACACTATAAAGATGTCATTAATCTCCCATATTCAACACAACTTAGACTTGATTTTCTCCCAAGCAAGAGATTCTAAGAAAAAATTTCTACATGAGATTAGACATCCTCATGTACATACCATACTCTTGCCATTGAAGTGTAATTTCCATGCAAATGTATATAAATAGTTGCAAGGTTCTATGAATATTTCATTAAAGTGGCTCTGAAACAGCCTATTTGTGTGAGTGGTATTCCCTGGTTAGATTGGTTGACAGATATAGTTAGCAATTGGACTCATTCAGTTAGATCCAGTTAGTCTCTGGTTCAAGTTACCCAATTGCCTATAAATAGCAGAGGAGGAGATCATTCTCATTTTCAAAATCCACGAGCAAGAGAGAGCAACAGAGCACAGACAGCTATGGAGCACAAAGCTCAGCATACCAGCAAGGCAACTCTGATGGAGAAGAAGAATGTTGGCAAGAGTACCAAGAGGTAGACAAAATCATACCATAAAAAAAGATTCCTAAAAGATTCCCTTTGTATGTTTGTGTAAAGAGTCTGCTTTCTAGGTTTTTATTTTTCTTAGCTCTAAAAATATAGATCCAATGAGGGTACAGCTCGATGCCTGGCATCGACTTTTAGGTGTAAGTCGATGCCAGGCATCGACTTGCCTGGCATCGAAGTTGGCCTGAAAGTCGATGCCAGGCATCGACTTTAGGGTGCAAAGTCGATGTCTGGCATCGACTTGAACCTAAAAGTTGATGCCTAGCATCGACTTGGGCCTTTGAAAACCACATTTACGTATGAGCTGATATTTCCAAGCGCCTTCAGGGATGCGGAGTCCAAGAGTGAGAGGCCCTTCAAGAAGCTGAGAGTCACCATGGGCTCTGGTGATCAGCAACGTGACAAAGGCATTGGTCACCAAGCAAAACCAAAGAAAATTATTGCATCCTTATCCTCTGAGAAGGCCAGCAACCGGCTAGGAATATCCTCAGGTGGACAGAGTAGCATCAAAATTCCTGAGGATGATACAACTATGAAGGATAGGTCGAGGGACGCTGAGGTCTTAAGGACAGATCGTCCACTGCGGGACATGACAAATCTGGAGTGGTGCCTTCAGTATGTTGAAGAAAAGAATGCAGTCCTTCTTGTGTTCGCAGGGGCATATGGGAGAGGAAAGATCACGACAACACAAGGTTTTCAGTATGGCCTTGTGTACAAACTGGATTATGAAGATGAGGATTCTGACAACCTCCTTTTCTTGGTAGAGACATCGAAAGGTTTGAGAAATGTTATATGCAAGATGGATTTCTTGTGCCCAGAGTGCTGTGTTCCAGATGGTCTAGCTGAGATATGCAGGGACTCAGTCAATCTTATCAAGGACTTGATGCCATGGATCCAGGGCAACATCATGCCAACACAACAGAAGATGACAACCCCTGTAAAGGCAAGGGGTAAGCAGAGCGTGCAGAAAACGTTTCAAAAGAAAAAGAAGGGAATTTTAGAAGAGGAGTCTTCTGACTCAAGCTCTAGCTCTGAGGATATAATTGTTGCACCTGGTGGAGAGCTTGCCTCGGGTGTTCTTGGTACTGAGCAGAACAAGATGAGGGAGGACATAGCTAAAAGAAAAGTTGTGAAGAAGGGGCAGTTGTTCCACCTGCCAATCAATATCATCCACAGGCCACCAATAGATCCAGTCACAGGGAGGAGGCTCCTTGAGATCAGGGAGCCACACAATTTGCACGTGCAAAAATCTTAAGAAGAAAATGAAAATAAATCCTCATGCTACTGTTGTGCCATTCCTTGTCATGGTGGATCGGAATGAGTGCAGCTCTGTGGACGAGTTCAATGAGGGTTTGTTTGAGGATTATACTTATTATGTGATTGGAGGTTCACACTCTGCAGAGGCCCGTAGACAGCTAGTGAAGGAGCACCCTACCACATTTTTCTTTAGGTATGCAGAGTGTAAGATATATGCTGGTCTTACAACTGAGGAAGCCAAGCTTCTTGCTTGGGATCACAACAATGACAATGACTACAGGCAAAAAATGTCCTCCATAGAGAGAATTCGGTTCTTCCACCATGAATATGAAGATTGTCTTGTGAAGGAAGCTGGAAGAATACATCCCAATCTACGAAAGCAATGCCTTATTGAGGTTGGAATTGCACTGGATGAGAATAGAAAGTCTGATGCTTTGAGGAAATATGATCCATGGTTTCAACTGGCATTCAGATCAGGTGAGATCTGGGATCTACAGGATAAAATTTTCACAATGTGGGAGAACAAGGAGGTCAAGGGCCAGAAGCAACGAAAGTCGAGGCCAGACCCACAGGTTGATCTGAAGGGAAAGGGAAGGAAAGTTGACCTCTCAATTGAAGAGGCTCCTGAGGACATGAAACTGACACCATGGAGGGCCCTTCAAGGAATCAAGGATGATACATTGATTATATCAACTTTGTCAAGGGTAATCTCCAAGGAGTTAAGCCTGGAGGAGATGGTGACTGAGCTCAATAAGTATGTATGTTATTCTCAGATCCTTTTTCCCTCCTCCCATGTTTTTGGTCTAACCTAGTCTCTTTTTTTGGTGATGATGAAGAGGCTGGGTTGCTTTTCTTGGACAGAGGTCCAAGCAGACTATCCAACCACATCATCCTACAAAGCTTTGTCAGAATATTTCATCCTGTTTCGTGATTGGGTAGGTTCTCTTTCTAAGGTTGTGCCTGGTTTGCCATTAGGTTAGATGCCTTGATTCACCAAACCAATTTGATGCCAGGCTTTTAGTACGAATTCGATGCCTGGCATCGACTTACGGCTAAAGTCGATGCCTGGCATCGACCTGCAGCCAAAAGTCTATGTCTGGCATCGACTTGGGGGCATAAGTCGATGCCTGGCATCGATCTGCAGCATAAGTCGATGCCTGGCATCGACCTCGTGGCATAAGTCGATGCCAGGCATGGACTTATGTCCCAAAGTCGATGCCAAGCATCGACTTTCAGTAGAAAGTCGATGCCTGGCATCTACCCCCACATGAAATCGATGCCATGCATCGCTTCCTTATGTTCTGTTTGCTGTATTGAAGAGCTCATTTAATTGTCTTTCCACTTTTTTCTGCAGAAACCAAAGAAAAGTAAGTCTGCGGAGCTACTAGATGATTGCCCCCCTGCATTCCTGGCTCACATTCAAAGAGCAAGGCATGAGAAATCTAGGCTGAAAGCCAAGGAGATGGATTTTGATGATGAACCTGATCTGAAATGTTTCTCCAATCCCCTAGACCCCCTTAGGCCTGTATATTACAATGTATTCTGTAGTGATGTAAATAATATTTGTTCTGTTGTGCCTAGAAAACATTTCTCCCTTCTCATAGCAGACATACCCTATGGATTTAGGATGTTGGGATCAGTTAATAATGATGAACCCTTGAAACACCCTCAGATTCGGAAGATGGTCACTGATTTTGCAGAGTTGACTATGTCTCCTCTTTGGAGGATAGTAATTTTCCATAGCAGAGACCAGTCTTTCTCTGTTTCAACTACTCTGAAGGCAAGATGTCATGCTGTGGAGTGCCTCACGTGGTAAGTAATCTTCTTTCTATCTCCATGGCTTTAATGATGCTCTCTGTGACTCATAGTTCTTGTTTGCAGGGTGAAGACAAACGTAAATCACACTCCTTTGCATAGGTTTGTGAACTCCACTGAATGCATTACAGTTGGCTATTATGATGAAGTAAGCAAAAGGAGAGTCAGGGAGCATTGCAATGAGAATGGGATCTCAAATGTGCTCATGTTCCCAGCCGTTACCAAGAAACTTCGTCATGTAGCTGGGAACATGACATTGGTTAACCCCTATCAGAAGCCACAAAAACTCATAATGAGATTGCTTCAGCTATTCTCCAATGATGATGACTGGGTCCTAGACCTTTTTTTGGGCACAGGTAATTTCAATTTTCACAATTTTCATTAGTCATGGTTGATTGACGCCTCTAAGTGGTTTTCTGCTGTTTCAGGAACGACTCTGGCTTGCTCCTTAAAGATGTTCAGGCACTGCATAGCTGTGGAGAAGGATGATGCTCAAGTGAGCTTCATTAGAATGAGAATCAATGGGCTGAATGAATGCCCAGATGAAGACCAAGAGGTTGGAAGGAAGCACATTGCAGACACAGAGAGATTCCAACCGGCTTCAAGGGAGCCTGTTCCCCCACTTGCAGATGAACCGGGGGACATGGCTGACCTTGAAGAGCCAATCTTGGAGCAAGAGAGGCAGGATATGTGTTCTAATGTTCCAGAGGATCCCAATATCCTTGAGGCTGAGGAAAGCTATGATCAACTTCTATTGTAGATTCATATTACTCTTGTACTTACACAGGAAATGTAAAAAATCATTTTAATAGAAATATAATGTCGAGTTCTGCTTCCACTTTGTGTTCAGCTTGATTTATCTTGAGCATTTCTCTGATCATGTGTGAATGTTTCTTAGTATAATTTTGTTGATTATTATCTTCTCTTGGGAATGCTTTTGTGAAATGTATTTCATATTCTGTGAATATGGCCATGCATTCAATGAGGATCTTAACCATACAAAGGGGATGATCTTAATTGCCTTGTTAAAATGTTTCGATTTTTGCAACACATGTACTCTAATTTTCGAGTAACTTTTAATCAGCTATAATCTGTGCTTGTTGAGGTTATGGATGTAAGGAAGGAGCTTTCCGAACTCTTACTTGTACCTTCAACTCTAATCTATTGTCAAAGATCATGATGTGGGATTCTTGATCGGCTGAACAACTAGTTTTCATGGCAACAAGAATTTTATTATATCTATCTTGACTACTTGGGATATGAGATCAAGGTTCTAGTGACAATATTTACAAGCAAGAACAAGTGATGCTTTCTAGATATTGTAAAATGCCCACTTTATTGCTTGATATAATGGTCTTTAGGTAAAAAGGAAAAGAGAACATGTCTTTGTTCTCCTTTGTTGTGACTCAGTGTTAATGAACAAAACAATAAAATAAACAATAAATAGAAGTTAAATCAATACCTGAATGATATGCTGAAGAAAGGTCTCTATGAAAGAAATGGTAGGATAAGAGCTCTATAGAGTAGCAAACAAGCATGCGTGCAATGAAATTTTCAATCGAATGTAGAATTTTATATTTTTTTGTTAGGAATCCGTTTTCAAACGAAAGCACTTTCGATCGAATAGATGCCGATCTAAAGCATTTTCAATCAAAAACATTTTTGATTGAAAGTATTTGGATTGAAAGATTAGCCACACCCATTTTTTTTGGTGTTTATTTGGATAAAAAGGAATAAAACAAACATATTCAATATTTTTTTATTATTTGATCTAATAAATGCAACTAAGGCAATGAATTGGTGGATACATATTCTTACTTTCTCAAGTGGTAAATGTTTCATATTGGACAATTCAATAGAGGCGTTTAAAGATGATCTACCCACATTCGAATGTGAGAATATTAACTTCCATATACGAGATATACGATGAACTTATTTCTTTATAATTTTCTTTGGCGAAATTGACATATAAGCTAGCATAGAAAAGGATGAAGATACCTTGCACATGTAGATTGGGTCATTTGGAACGAGATGTGTCCAATGCATATATTTGTATACACATTTGGAACGAGATTGGGTCATTTGGAACGAGATGTGTCCACATTTGTAAGTATACATATATTTTTCAAATGTTATGTTTTTTTTATATTGAATAACAAAATCAAGGAATCTTTTCATTTCTCTCAATGCAATAGAAGGATTATGGCCAATAGCGTACAAAAGAGAAGATAAATTATGCCACCGACTTTGATTATAAATCTATAATGAAAACACTTCATGAGAGAGCAAAATTTTTTAGACTATTAAGTATTTCTTGTAGTTTATTTCCCTTAGAAAATTTTATGTGATATATTTAATTGGCTTTCATGGATATAACAAAAGATCATGGTGAGACGAATATTTCAAAGATAGTGCGATAGGAGGACGCCGGCCAATGCTGCATACAAGATCAAAGCGATGTTGTTGACCTTTCTTATCATCGTACCAATAATGATAGACACGATGACTCTTCTAGAAATGAGCATTACACATTTGACTTCATTTCTTATACCCGAACACACACACATATATATATATATATATATATATATATATATATATATATATATATATATATATATATATATATATATATATATATATATATATATATATATATATATATATATATATACACAATGTCATGATTGAGTGTTTATTAAAGATATTGGTTTGTGTATTTTATTTCAAATGTGCTTACATGTTTCAAGAGCAATAAAATTGGTAAGATAAATAGACAGATAAATAGAGAAAGAGAAAGAAAACGCTAGACATATTTATATAAATGTTGATATACTTATATCTATATTTATCCTCATAACCATATATATTTATATTTTTAATTCGTATATTAATACAATCATAAGTATAACAAATACATAAATACACACACATATATATATATATAGAGAGAGAGAGAGAAAGACATATATATATATATATATATATATATATATATATATATATATATATATATATATATATATATATGTGTGTGTGTGTGTGTGTGTGCGTGCGTAGATGTGCGTGTAGATGTGCATGTGTTTATAGAATTCAACTACATTAGTAAATGCATAAAGTTAAAAATATATGCATACAAGTAACACACACACATACAAACATACATCACACCGGTAGGTACATACATACAAAGAAACAAATATACATACATAAATACATGCATACTATCATACATACATATGTACACACAGACATTCATACTTATACACATACATACAAATAACATACATACATACATACATACATACATAATACATACATACATATGTACATATGTACCTACATACACATCTAGGTACATAAGTGTACTAAAATATGTGAATTTTAATGTAGATATAAAATAGACACACATACACGCACAAACACTTACACACACACACACACACACAAACAGACAGAGGGCGTGGTCTCTAAGCAACACATATTTGACTTTCATTTTTCTATGGGTTTCTTGTTTTTTTTTGAGAAAGAGGATCTTTGCGAGAGGCTTAGTCTCCCTTGCTTGAATCAATGAAGAAAGAACAAAAGAATGAAGGAGATAGTCCCCTTGGGATCCCTTGTATCCCACAAAGCATGGATAATGTTTGGAATGGCCATGAATTATTGGGAAACCTATGTTTTAGAGAAAGATAAAGAGAAGGTTTCTCGAGAGGGGATCTTTTACAATTACATATACTTTTGCCAATCAAGGCAATGGATTTTGCAATCGATCATTCTTTTGGAATGGGATCAAAGTTTTCAACACATCTTTCTTTCCCATGCCTCCAAATTGTTTTCCTCTGATGACATTCCTTAAGGCAAGTGAGTAGCCAATTGCTTCACCTATAACAATTGCTTCAAGTTGATTTGACTCTGTAAACCTATAAATCTTGGTAGAGCCTGCGAGAATGCGTGACTCCTCGGGCAAAAAAAGAAGAGTGACCAATGTCTTCTCTACCATAGAGACAAAGCTTACACCACTAGGGGTCATTACATATTTTATTAGCTTTCATATTGGTCCAAATTCCCCGATGGTGAATTCGTGGCATAAAAAACAACTTTTTGCTCCCAATGAGGATGCCACATGTCCATGAACTTAAATTTCCATCTCATACTTGGCCGATTGAAACACCATCTCCGGTGTTATTATTCAGAACAGTTGATTTGTCTACTGTCTTCGGAAAATACATGTCTCTACAAGAGAGTGACTTGATCTTTGGATTGTAGAATAAGCCAATAGGACTCTCCGCAGAACTCTGCTTCAGCTGCTTCTTTGGATGTTGTTGTGAAGAGGATCGATCAAGACTACTCTCGGAGTGAGCCACTTCGGGACTCCCCAGTTCTAACTTATCCTGATAGTGAGGAACCTGACAAGAGGTTTTCGACTGCTCTACGTAAGAAAACATGTCATTTTGCTCGTGCAACTAAAGAATCTCCTAAGATCCTCTAACGCTAGCCCGCTCATTAGTCTACCGCCGTTCTAGCTGCTTGGAAGCCCCATCATAGCTATCTAACTCTTTGACAGACTGGCAAGCACCATTTTCCTCTCTACGTAAAGCCCAACTTAGAAGATTGTGTTCTACAGAACTTCCTCTATCACGGTGAGCATTTTGAGATTCATGCACTTTACTACTCCCGCAATGATGGCTGATTCCCTTGCCAATCTCCTCCTTATGGTCAGGACCTGGCAGATCTTCTCGTTCTACTTGTCTAGATGGACCAATGTTCTTAATGTTCTTATAATGTGTGTATCTATCAGTAGAATGAACAGGATTGACCCATCCGGAATGCCACAGGCTCGTCTCCTTGTCTTCTGTTGTTTTTGAACAAGCTCAATTTGTTAGATCTGTCTTCTCGGAAGCTTTGTTATGCTTATGATTCGTTGAATTTTCATTACGTTCGCGTCCCCTATAAAATCTAATGTGTTTAGTCTTACATCTGATATCTTCAGAACTTACTTCGAGGTCATAGTTGCGGAGCTCTAATGGCCAATCCAAGAAAAGGTTCCCCTTGGGCTCAAATTCTTGTTTCTATTGCCACCAATGGCCTTAGCTACCTCATTAACCATTGAACCCATCTTAGGCATATCCATGGGTTGCTGCTTCCCCACAGCTGAAACCTGACGATAATGGGACTCCTCATTGACAACATGAATGCTTTTGTGCATAATGATAGCGATAGTATTTTCACCTTCTAGAAATCTCTTCACACTTTTTGTATTCTTTTTGAGTCTAGAATAAACCACTCAAAAATAGCTTTCAAGGCTATTTTTGGGCCCCCTTTGCAATTCCTGGTTAGAGGGCTGTTTGGAGCTCCTTCGGAGATAAATCTTCTTTCTACTTCGAATTCCAATGGGCTTTGATATTTCCATGGATTAGAGATGGAATTGGGTTCTTGCCAAATTGGATAATGAATTTTCTTACTAGAAAGGAATGCATATCAACTTGGTGGGGCACGGTATGGTATTCAACACCTTCCTTCCTTCATCAATTATCTATTTTTTGGCTTGTTTCGAGAGCTAAACACAAAGGTTTAGGGAAATTAGAAAGTACTTGCAAAACTTTCTCGTGTACAAACTCAAAAACACTTAGAAAATCCAATCGAAAAAGAAAGAAGTATGACTGGAAACCACATATATAATCATATTGAGGTTCATCAAGAAGAACCAATAATAATAAATGATACAAACCCTAAACCTTTAAAATGTCATGGGACAATAGATGTCTTTGCAATAAATACATCTTTAAGTGTGCCAAAAGTACAAACCCTAATGAGGGAAGGAGTAAAGGAGCTAGGAGAAGCTAACCAAATACCAATGGATTCAAAACCAAATCAAATAAAAAATCAAGATACTCAAACAAGAAATCAATATGAAGCTTGTCCAACAAACTCCTCACATCGGATAGGAAGTAATTATATAAATATTAAACCAAGATATACAATAAGCCAAAAGCCAAAGATGTCTACAATGTCTGAAGATGAAAATGAAGAAATTGTCAATAGAAATGATGTCAATAGAAATGATGTCAAGATGAAGGAGATGCCAATAAGTAGTTCTCTAAAAAGTGATGTGCATGCCAAACATGATGAGTGCGATGCTCGTCATGAGGATAACTCAATTACAGATCAAGTTTCTAATATTCCTTTGAGTGATACTACAATAGATAAATGTCCTGAGATGGAGGACAATCATCCTGCTTATACGATAGAGAGCCACTAATTGGAGTTCTAGAGAGTGATATGTATGTAGATGATGCTACACTCCACGAAGAGGGGTATGAGAATGGTCATGAGAAGGATGAAAATAAGTCATCAATTGCTCATTCATACAGTGATATGTATGCCAATAACAATCATGATGAGTTGAGTTCCTATGAGGATGAGATTGAGCATGAAATGTCAAATGAAACACTCATAGAAATCCATGACAAATCTGATGAAGAATCTGTACAGAGTGAGGGTGAGCATGAAAAGATAGAAATATATGACTCCACTCAAGAGGCTAGATTAAGCCACTATGAATCCAATGAAGAATTACTTGATTCAATAGTAGCTATAAAAGGATTCATATGTGAGGATGCACTTGACCAAGAGTTGATGATCGACAAGATGGATGAAGAATGTGGTCTAAGCATATCCTCTGAAAAGAATAGGCAAGAGAGAAAAAAAGTAGGTATAGAACACTATAGTGAGCTTTTAAATGAAAAATTTCAATTGACATCAGACGACATCCAAAGCCCTATTTTTTTTTTTGAGGATGAATGTAAAGTCTATAAAGATTCTTACATTAACGGGGGAGTTCAGTGATTCAGATGAACATGATTTTCTTAATTTTGATGACATTGAATCACTCCATGAGGAAGGGTGAGTGGATTTGGAAAGTGATGATGATGGAGAGTTCCTAGAAAGGTTGGAGAAGGAAGTAGGCTTCATAATTTTCGGAACTCGGTCAGAAAGGAATGATTTTACCATGGAGAATAACGACGACTGTGTTTTGTTGTCTATGGATGATGAGCACTTCTACCTGATGAGGGAATCTAATGAATCAATTCAAACATGTGGTTCCAATGAAGACACACATCTAATGCAAGATGATGCAAAAAAGAGATTTCCCCACATGAATTCAAGCATGAAATGGATGAAAATGTATGCTTGAAAGATCTTTTTAATGATGATCTAAACACTTCAGAATTTAAAAATCTATTTACATGTGCTCTTCATTTATCATGTGCATCCTTGTATGATGCATGTAGAGGATAATGAACAAAGGTGACTATGCTCAAATGATTGCATCATGGAATTTCAAACTTTCCAACAGCTATGCAATCCAATCAGGCCTTCAAGGGATGAACAAGCAAATGAAGTGGCTTGTTTGCAAGGATAACATTTTCAAAAATGTTTCTATGATGAGGGAAATACAACATTGGCTGTTCTATAAGCACATCTTCTTTGATGAGCATGTATTAGAGAAGGTGGGTTGAAGGGAGAGTCACATTCAATAAAAGTCCATAAAGCTTAAAGATGTTTTTTGTAATTAGAAATCTATATAATTGATGTTTTTTTTGTTTGATTGTAAGAAAGAAATAGGAAACTCAGATCAACAAGTGAAGAGTGATGACTTAAAAGGGAACAAAGACGATCGAGAATGCGGATTTAGAAGGGCTACCGACATTATAAATGTGATATGTTTTTTGTTTAGGTTTCTTTTTTCTCTTGTATATATGTGCATATAAAACGATTGCATGATTGAGCATATGATACATAAAGAAATGCATAAATAAGAAAATTTAGTAGACCAAGGACCTCATACAACTATTGAGACTACATGTGATACATGAAGGGCTGGAATTTGTGAGTAGGATTAGAAAGCGGACTAGATCTTTCGAGAACAAGACCAAGGGAGGTGAAGGCAAGACCTAAATTAAGTACCTGCATATACTAGTGTTCATGAACACTTTGATGAGTGAGATGCTTCGACTTCTGCATTTGATCTCTCGTCTGATCCGACCTTTAGACAAATTATGTCTCAGGAAAAGACTCATACACTAGCCAGCTATCTATGTGTATCTATATGTGTTGTCGGGTGCTACGATGAGCTAGTGGGCAGGTAGGACTACCCTGGTCGTGCAATCAGGGCCATGAGCTGATGCTAGTTGTGTTGTATGGCCTGACCTACATGTTGTCATGTGCTCATACGGGTCGATAGGCAGGTGGAGTCACTCTGACTGGGTGGTTAGAGCCACGAGCTGACGTTGATTTTGTATGAGGCCGAAATTGTGTGTTGTGTGCTTTGTCGGATCGATAGATGGGTGGGCTAAACCTGGTCAGGTGGTCAGGTCCACGAGTCGCATCCGATTTTGGCATAGGCTGATGTGTGTAGAGAAAAATAATACAAAAATATGAAGCTTGAGCTGGGATGAAGTATTAAAATAAAGAAAAATAATACAAAGTGAAAGAAAAATAAGAAAAGGTCTGATGGGGGTCCGCATGATGGGAGATCAATAGGGACTACTATATGCATATGCTTAGGATGGGCTACTAGAATTGACTAGGTCGAGTTAACGTATGATGGGACTTCCAAGCCGTTGGAATGGCAGCAGGCTAATGAATAGGCTAGTGTTAGAGGATCTCAAGAGATTCTTCAGTTGCACGATCAACATGGCTCACTCGGAGGGGTGTCTTGCTCGATCCTCTTCACAACAACATCCAAAGAAGCAGCTGAAGTAGAGTTCTACACAGCGTCCTAATGGCTTATTCTATAGTCCAAAGATCAAGTCACTCTGTTGCAGAGACATGTATTTTCCGAAGATTGTAGACAAACCAACCATTTTGAACAGTAACACCGGTGCTGTAGTAGTTAAGAGTGAAACAAAAGACTTGCAAAGGAGAACTAAGGATCAATCTTACAAACAAATTCTGCTTGTGCACTCAGTTGTGAGTGCTTCTTGCCGTAGCATTGTTGGTACCTTTAATTAATACTTTGACTTAAGCAAATATGTAAATTGAATGTGAACGAGAAAGGGATGAATCCTGAATATAAATAGTAAACAGAGACTGTGTGCTAGTTGGTCATGAAAATATGATGTGCTTAAGCACTACTGGATGGATGGTTGTTTGAGGGAGTCGGGCAATCCTGCCAGAAATAAAGGAAAAGAAACTTAAAGCTTGCATATGCGATAATAGTCTTTCGTTAAGGTTCTTTGTTGTTCATTCAATGTTGTATATTATGGAACGTTTATAATTTAAGACATGTGTGTATGAAAGTCTCATGAGGAAGGAAATAGATGAAGAAAAACATCATTCGTGATCATGCCCAGTTTTCTAGAATATGCAGTCATCCTTTGATATCATTCTGCAAGTAAGTGCTTTAGAATTGTTGTATGTCAATCGATGACCACATCAATTCCTTTTTTTCCTGTCTGTTCAAAGTTGCGCTAATACACAGAGCTGCCACATTCACGGGCCATATGCTCTTCACAGCTAGTTCACATATAAGGACGTTTAATGTGCATCTGAACTTTTACCTTGCGTGTGTAGGTAAACAAAAGAAGCGTCATTACTGCTCAAACGTCTGCAATAGAACATGTGTGTGCACACACGTGTTTTGAGTAGTTAAAACTTACAACAATATTGTGCATAAGAGGCTTTTATTTTTTTTGCATGTTCATATGTTTGTCGTATACAGAAGAACCTTGATCGTTGAGCTATAAATATTCTAGTGTTCAACTTGAAAAATGTTGAAGCTTTCCCAATTTAACTAACGTATGTTGTAGCTAAAGTTCTTACAAGCGTACACTTTCAAGCATAAATGTAACCATAAATTGATGATGTTACTTTTACTATAGTTTGGTGATGACGGATAAAAATATTTCCTTTTTTACGCTAAACATAACAATACAAATAAAAATAAATAACAAATTAAAAATAATTAATAAAAATAGGTTTTGTGTGAATGGAATTAGGATTCAAATTCGAGTTTAAATACTTACAATACGCCTTTAGTATTATGTATATGCAAATGAGGTAAATCAAAGAGATTCAAACCATCTACTCTTGTCTATCCATTCTTCAATGTGGTCAAAGTTGATTTATGCTTTATAGTTGGATTTGAACCATGTTCCTCTCAATGGGGAAAATTCCTGATTTATATCTCTCTCTCCTTTCTAAGAAAAGCAGCGACAGCGTTCATTGAGAAAGTTTGGCAAAGCACCAAAGTGTGGGGCGTCAGGCCTGACCAAGCATAGCAGGTTCACCAAAACATTTTAAATGCGTTCAAGAATTGATTGATAAGACCATTGATACCTTAGATTTTACCACAGGCCAGAAAATCAATAGCTTCAACAGTCGCGATGTTAGTGATAGGGGACTCTAGGAAATGCAACAGATTTTGCAGAATTCCTTTGGTCCTAGTTTTAGAGATCGAAGCCATGCAATCTTGTCTTTGAGAAGATAGTGGATTGGACACTCTCAAGACTTGAGTGAAGTGGTTGAAAAAAATTTGCATATTCTCTTCATAGGTAGTGCATTCCACCCCGTTGTTGTCGAGCATGTATGGTATCTCTTCCTTGTGCTGCTTGTTCTTCAAGAGTTTACACATTTCTTTAGTTAATTTATCTACTTTCCATACCCACCAATCTTGAAAATAGATATGAATATCCTTTCTTTGAATTTCCTCTTTATATCTAAGTTTGCTTTTAATTTTTAGGAGTCTAACCTGGGGGTGATCACTTCCTTTATTCACTTCAACCTGAAGATGATGGAGCCTACGATAAAGATTTTGTCTTCTTGCTCATCGATTGCTTGGAATCTTGCCTTGAACCTTGATAATAAAATGTTGGGAGTGCTTGATAGCCAGATTCCAACACTTGGCCAAAGAGTCATGGGTGTTAGAAGCTTCGATCCAATTGGTAGAGATCATTTGTTGAAGTGGTGGGCTGAGGGAGAGGATTGAAGAATCAACATGAACTAGGGAGCTTTCCTGACCCTAAATTATGGCTTCAATGTGAGAACCATAGGATAATGAGGAGACACAAATAAGTCCTTACATTGGGAGCAAGAAGTGGGACCCACCTTATCAATGCTACTTTATGTAATATAGCTCCTCTCAAGCGTAGAGTTTTGCAAATCGGCCCCCAATTGGAGGTTTGACCAAGAGAAGGCATGTTCTTCTTCAAGTGTTGTAATGGTGATGCACCACAATTGATTCTCCTTCTTGAAAGCTCCATGACCATACCCTCGCAATAGAAAACCAAGCTCCGGATATCACACACATACTAGAAAAACACAATGCATAGAGAGAACGAACACATATTTCTTAGGTGTTACAAATGCAATCAGAATTATAGTTTGTGGCTCACCATGCCGCTATATCTTTTATTAAAGAACATATACAAAAATTTTCCAATGGACATTTGACCTTTCACATGGACACTAATGGTAACAATCTCCCACTAAAGACCAACATGGCTAAGGTGATTATGGGAGAAAAATGAAGAACCATAAGGAATACCTAAGTGTAGGTATACAAACTATACCTCCCACATGATGGCAATGTTACATAGTATACAAGTAATTTTGTAAGATCATGAATCAAGTAACCCCAACCAAGTGACAAAAATGCCCAAAACTATCTTGTGGTAGAGCTTTAGTCAAAGCATCTGTAGCATTATCTCGAGTATGAACCTTCTCAAGAATAATGTGATCACTGGCTAAGCAGTCTCTAATGAAGTTATATTTCATCTCAATGTGCTTGGTGTTTGCATGATAGACCACATTCTTAGCCAAAACAATGGCACTTTGACTGTCACTGACAAAACAAGGTACATGTAGAGGTAGACCCATATCACAAGAAAGATGTCAAAATTACAATGCTTGCTTACATGCCTCATGTGCTACAACATACTTTTCTTTTGTATTGGAAATGATTTTATATTCTTGAAGATGACATATCCAAGAGATTTCATCTCCAAAAGAAAAGAAAAATGCACCATGATGTAAACTTCAAATTGTCTACACAACTTGCATAATCATAATTTTTGTACTTTCCTTCACTTGTACTTTTCTTGTACTTTCCTTCACTTGTACTTTTCTTTGTTGGAGATAGACGTCTCTGGAAGCACGCGAAGAGCACAAGGAAGAAGAAGAAGCTTGGAGCACAACACACAATACTGAATGTATTACCAGAGAATGTACAAAGATAAGAAACCCATTAGGGAAATAGGCATATATACAAGCGGGGGGAAAAAACCTCCTAAAGAGGCAAAAAAGTGCCCCGACGGTCCTAGAGTGTTCACACACATCACTACCTAAATATATCAACAAATCCCCCCTGGGAGGGATGCGGTGAACAAGTAGCTGGCACTCATGTATAAGGAAGTGCCAAGCTATGTGGAAATCACTCCACAAAAGGAAGTAAGCCCACAACTTTGCAGAAAGCTTCAAACTTCTCCCTAGGCAGAGCCTTCGTGAAAAGGTTTGCAATGTTCTCCTGCGTGGGTACATATGCCAAGCTGATCTCCCCAGCAGAGAACCTCTCCCTGACATAATGGTAATGCACCTAAATGTGCTTAGTGCGAGCATGGAACACAAGGTTCCTCGCAACTGCCAATGCGCTCTAATAGTCAGTGAAGATGGTGGTGGCAGAAGACTGACCAACACCCAAATCAGCCATAAGGCGTCTGAGCCACACACACTCAACAGTCGTTGTGAAAGCTGCCCTATACTCAGCCTCACAACTGGAAGTGGCCATAGTAGGCTGCTTCTTGCTCAACCAAGATATACATGAGCTACCAAGCATGAAGAAAAATCCACTAGTGGACACACGAGTATCATAGCAACCAGCCCAATCAGCGTTAGAAAAAGCATGCAAATCTGGCGATAGTGATCCCCCCTTGGGATAAAACAACCCAAGTAGTCAAGTACCACTCAAGTAGCGAAAGATACGCTTAACTGCCTGCCAATGCTTGACTCCTGGGAAATACATAAACCTACTCATTTGTGAGACAACAAACTGAATATCTGGCCGAGTAATGCATAAGTAAATCAAGCATCCAACAGCCTGCTGATAGAGAAGAGCATCAAATGCATCTCCAGCATCATGAACATAAACTGAATGCCCAAATAATGACGCAGATGCCCCAAATCAGACATCTCAAATAAGGCATGCAAATCAGCCTTAAAATGAGCAATATGCCTCTCATGAGGACCAGTGAGCAGCATGTCATTTACATAAACCACAATGATCAGTACATCATTAACACGCTTAACATATAAGATGCTTTTAGTTGGACTGTTCTCAAAACCATGTGCAATCAGATAGGCATGTATCTTTTCATACCAACCATGTGGTGCTTGCTTTAAACCATATAAAGCCTTCTTTAACCTGCACACCTAGTTCTCATGCCCTTTCTGCACAAAGCCACGGGGCTGAAAAACATACACTTCTTCATGCAAGTCACCATTCAAAAATGCAATTTTAATGTCCAACAGATATACATTCTAACCATGATGGGCTGCAAGTGCACAGATGCTTCGAACAGTAGTCATACGGCATGTAGGTGCAAAGGTCTCATCAAAATCAATGCCTCTTTCCTGTGCATAGCCCTTTGCAACAAGCCTAGCCTTATACCTGTCAATTGTACCATCAGGTTTACGCTTGAGCTTGTATACCCACTTAGTGCCAGTGGCCTTCTTTCCAGGAGGCAAGTCACATAAAGACCAAGTACCATTCTTCATTATTGCATCATATTCAGATTGCATAGCAACCATCCAATTTTCTGAATTTTGTGCTTCATCAAACAAAACAGGCTCAGTCTCATCACAGAGACTAGATGCAGCCATAACATAGCAATCTGATGCAAAAGAGGCACTATGAGAGCCTCATCGAGTACGATATGACAGAGGTGCATCTAATTTGCTGTCACACAAGGTCTGCACCAGCCATTTTGGCATAGTTCTTGCCTGTTCAATATCAGGTCTCTCATCAATAAGTGCATCATGTAAATCTGCATCAGAAATGGAATGATCTGCATCATCACATGAAACCTGCAAAGGCTAAGATGTTGCCTCACTAGGACCAACACTAGACTTTCCACCTGTAAAAAGAGGCAACAAAGTATCATACATGTCTTTGGAGCTAACAGATGTCTCCTTAGTACATGAAAGCAATGGCTGAATAGCATCCTCCACAAAAACAACATCATGGCTAACCAAAATGTGTTTAGTTTGTGGATGATACAGACGATAGCCTTTACTTTCTCAACTGTACCCAACAAAAATACATTTTACTGCTTTATCATCCAATTTTATGCGATGTTGTTCGGGCACTAATGCATATGCCAAACAACCAAAAACACGCAGATGAGAAACAGATGGCTTGCGATCATGCCAAGCCTCATATGGAGTGATAGACTACAGTGCTTTAGTGGGACACCTGTTTAGTACACATGCTGCACACATGACAACCTCAAGCCAAAAACTATGTGGTAAAGCGTGACTCTTGACCATACACCTCGCCATCTCCATGAGAGACCTGTTCTTTCCTTCAGCAATTCCATTCTGTTGAGGTGTGTACGGCACTGTACACTGGTGTTTTATCCCATGTTCAGCCAAAAATGCATTAAAATCAGAAGACATATATTCCCCCCCGATCAAAACGGAGGGTGCCCATTTTACATCCTGACAGATTTTCAACCAAAACCAAAAATTTTTGAAGCACATGAACACTTCGGACTTTGCCTTCAATGGATATACCCATGCATGCCTGGAAAAATCATCGATGAAAGTCACGAAGTAAAGATAATTCCCAAAAGAAGGTGTCTGCATAGGACCATAGACATCACTATGTACAAGCTGCAATTTCTGAGTAGCCCAAACTGAACCATTTTTTGGAAAGGATGAACGCTGCATTTTGCCCAAACTATAGCCTCCACAAACATGTTTTCCAGGTGCCTCAAGTTTGGGCAAAGAGGACACCATTTCAGATTTCTGCAGGCGTAGCAAACTAGCAAAATTCAAATGACCAAAGTGTACATGCCAAAGCTTTGCATCTGACATAGCCTGAGAATCATTTACTGCACATGCCAAATCATTTACAGATCTTTCATAGTCTATGAGATTATACAGCCCACGACATAAAATGCCAGAAGCAATAATCACATCACCATTTGACAGAACATGAATTGTACACCTGTCATCAACAAATTTCACAACCAAGCCAATATTGGCTAATGCAGAAACTGATAACAGGTTCTTCTTGATTACTGGCACAAATAAAGCATCTGACAAAGTGAAAGAACTACCATCAAAAGTAGTCAAAATGATCTTACCAACTCCCATAACAGGATAAGAGGAGTTGTTGGCGCATGTAACAGTATTCCCTATAGGGGCAGGCTCGAGTGAAGAGAAGAAACTGTGCTGCGAGGTAATACGTTTGGTCGCCCCACTGTCAAAATACCAAACATCTGAGTCTACTATAGACATGCACTGCTCATGAGAAGATGGGTCATTGCAAACAGTAGTAAATGCCCATTCTTCTTCCTACACAAGATTAGCAGACTTCATTTTTGGTGTAGAGGCTTCTACAACAACCATTCCAGCCTCTTTCTTCTTTGCCTCTTTTGTAGCTAGTTTTGGATAGTTCTTTTTGATATGATCATTCCCTTTACAGTACTTACAAAACAATTTCTGCTTTTTTGTTTTTTTCTCATCTTTGTCTTGGTTCTTCGGATGTGCAGCATTTGCAAATTTCTGCTTACTAGTAGAAGAGCTCCATTTTCCTTTACCCTTCTGACTAGCTAGGAAAGCTTGATCTGCAACACACATAATGGACCTGTTCTACCTGGACTGATCTTCCTGCAATGGAACAGAGACGAACTCTTCAAAGGATAAGGCATTTGGATTGCCTTTTCATCATCAAGCGAAGTGTAGAAGCAAAACTCTGATATCAATCAGGAAGACCATTCAAAACGGTCTACACAAGTGGGCTATCTAGTATAACCTCATCAGCAGAAATCAACTATTCCTTCAAATCTTTGATCTTCGTTAGGAAACAGTCCATAGAATCACCCTCATTCATGTGCTCACTCTCCAACTGTTTTCGAAGGTAAGCAACACGAGCCTCATTCCTAGCTTGGTAAAATGTGGTAAGTGTATCCCAAGCATCCTTAGCTGTTCTGCAAGAGCGTGTCTAAGGAATAATGGCACGTTTGACAGACAAATCTACCAATGCATGTGCCTGGGCATCTCTGCCATCCCAACGAATCTGCTCTACAGTAGGTGCAACAGAAACCGTAGTACAAACAGGAATATGCAGAATATCATCATCTTCGACACCTTCTGCATCAGCTTCAGTACCTGCAGTTGTAACAGTTGTAGGTGTGATAGGACGTTTTTTGACACCCTGCACAATGTTCCATAGTCCTTTTGCAACCAACACATGTCGCATCATATAAGCCCATAATGGGTAGTTGGTACCATCCAACTTATCCACAACAGCCAACATACGAAATACATCACTGCTTTCAGCCATGGTCCGTGACTAAAATACGTTGATGCAGAAAATTTGTATCTCAAAAAGTTGAACAGAACTGCCGAGACAAATTTTGCTAGACCTGTAGCAGACTTTGAGACACTTATACTGGCGAACAGAAACTGGTATATACCTTTGGCACAAAAATACGAAATAGCTTGCACAAGCACTACGATAGTGCGTTCAGAGGCCAAAACGAGCTCAGATCATGATTTCGGCACCACAGAGTGAAGCAATTTTGATCTCGGAAACACGCTAAGTATGCTCACCAAAATTCGTGCGATTGTAAGACTGCAAATCAAGGAGTGTCAACGGCGCCCTAGATGAAGTGACGACCTGTTGTGATACCAATTGTTGGAGATAGAAGTCTACGGAAGCACGCGAACAACACAAGGAAGGAGAAGAAGCTTGGAGCACAACACACAATACTGAATGTATTACTAGAGAATGTACAAAGATAAGTAGCCCATTAGGGCAATAGGCATATATAGAAGCCGGGGAAAAGAACCTCCTAAAGAGGGAAAAAAGTGCCCCGACGGTCCTAGAGTGTTCACACACATCACTACCTAAATATATCAACATTCTTGCACTAGTCCCCTTCACTTGTACTTTTCTTTTTCTTTATTTAATACAAGTCCAGGAGAGTAGGCTAAGGCTTAACTTCCTTTTATTTAAGAAAACAACTTGCATAATCATAATTTGTGTAACCAACAATGGATGCCTTCGATGTCCAAGCATATACACTTGTTCTTAGTGCAACTCAGATATCTCAAAATCATCTTGACCACTTCCCAATTTATTGATGCCCTTGGAAGAGGGGACGAAGAAGACGAGCTTCATGATGTAAGTGGTAGTTAAAGAATTGAATAAATTAATTTAATAAGATTGGAGCTTGGATGATCATTTTCTTACTTAAAAAGAAGCCATTGAAGTGGAGAAGTTCACAGCAAGATCCGATGGGGATCGATCTTCTTGTAGAAGTGGGCCATCCTTGGCAAAGTACATTGGAAAGTTTCCAAAGGATGATTTTGTCATCATTCATAAAGAGTATAGTCTTGATGGGCACTTCATGACCTGTTGCTTGAAGGTCTTGGTTAGAATATCTTTAGTTGTAATTATTCTCAAAGTTAACCTTAGAGGAAAGGTACTAATACAAATAGGTATTTCCATGGGTCTTAAAATGCAAGACCACAATGTAATTTCTAAATCTCTATTAACCTACCAATTTCCACAATCTCTCCAAAGGAGAAAGAAAATTATTGACAAATTGAAGGCAAATGAGAATGGATGTAACATTTTGGATAAATAAAATTTGTAGTTTCATATGTTGTGTTGTCCATTGTAAGTTATGAAATGTAATCCACTTGAATCCTGCATTTCTATGGCTGGGGATTTTTTGGCATTTTGAAGAGTATTTGTAGGCTATCTAAGGTAACTACATTCATTAGGAGTCAAAATGTAGAGGTTATGAGGCCATCAAGTACCCTACCCAATGAAAACATAGGTACTCCATTTGGAAACTCTGCTAACAATTTTGCTCAATTAAACTCTAGCTTATTCATTAACATACAGGACTTGCCATCCATAGGCTTATTAATGCAAAAAACTCCAGTCACACAAATGCGGGATTTAGGCCTGCAAATTTTTTGTTGGCTTGAATCTCCTGTTTCTATGGCTAGTGGTTTTTTGGCATTTTGAAGTATATTTGATGACTATATAAGGTAAATACATTCATATGGAGTCAAAAACAAGAGGTAATGAGGCCAAAAAGCACCCAGTGAAACCCTAGCTAGTCCAAATTTAACTTAATGAAGTCAAAAGTAATGGTCCTTGAACACTTACGATAGAGAGTGAGAGAGAGAGAGATAGAAAGAAACAAATAGACAATATAGGTTAAGAAAAAACATTCCATTCATCATGGAAGTACATTGCGAAATATGCTTCCCAAAAGCTACAAGATATAGAGGTCATGGGTTATTTCATCTTATTCTTCTTGCTAGCTGAATACCTTTGGATTGTATGGTTACTCTCTTGGCATGGATAGCACATAGCTTAGAATCTTCAAGCATGGAGTTGAGGTAGGCCTTTGCTTCCTCTTGAAGTGCATCAAGTGCTATCCCTTGTATTTCTAGACCTCAACAATAGCTTTCCATTTTTTCCTTTACCACTCTTGCAAATGCTCTTCATGGTATGAGAAGTTCTAAGTGTCCTATCTCTGTAAATGCTCTGTAGTGTCTCTATTGTCTTTGTGGAGCTCTTACATTGGGAGGTATGTTAGGTTTTCATTGAGGCCTACATCAAGGTTGATAAATCTTTTTTCCCCGATGTACACGATGTGAAGGTTCAACTTCATCTACGACATTTTGTTGATGATGTGTGTGTTGACTTTGCTTCCTTTCCTCCTTTGTTGTTATTTGGTTCTGTCGTTTTGGAAGTGTCTTGCCTCCATGTGTTACAGTATGGCTCCTTGGAATGTGCATTTGATTCCATGGTGGTTCAATGCAGCTTTCTTCATTAGTAGATCTTCATCTGAATCACTCTTTGATATAACCCTTCTCCTCCCCACTTGTTTGGGTCTTGACTTGATGGGTGTCCTCTCTGGTGGCTCATGATCTGAATTTGAATCTGCCATCCTTGACACCAATCCTTTTGTTCATTTGATACTTCCTGTTCTCAAGATGGATTTCTCCCAGATGATGTGCCATCATGTTAAAAAGGCCTTGAATCTATGTGGGAACCACTTCGAGGTCTCTTGGGGTTGCAACCATGGTGGGCGTTGAGTTCCTTGAACATGGCTAGGATAGACCACGTGGTCTTTCCTTGCAGTTTGCTTGGTGTATGGCATTCTCTTGAGTTACAAAAGTGTGAAATGGAGTGAGTCCTCTCTATTTATAGAGTTTGCTTTAAAACTATCTCTTCAAACTAGAATGGACAAAACCAGTTTACAAACATATAGAATACAATAATACAAATAATTACACATTCAAACCAAGATTATATTAATCCTATGATTTACGACGTAATGGGATATAATGAATTTCACTTTACTTCCAAGGTGAGCCTTCTTGTAGTCTTTTAGCATGCCACTGAGCATGATGGAGAGGTCCTAACGATGACATCCATTTCTCACTAGAAATGTTGTGTTGCATGCTTCTCGCAACTTTTTCCAAATGTGTATCCCTAACTCGTTCCACAAAAAACATTATTGAGAATATAGTGTGGTAAAACCAATTAAACATCTCCTCAATATAGTTTTATTGCATTGGACCACCACCATGTCGCATGTTTTTGAAGTACTCACCTCACACTTTGTAGTGTGACTTCTCCATTCCTTGGGTACTAAAAATCTCCAATGACCCATATCGATACAGGAGAAATGCTCAATGTGCAAATAAAATATGCTAAAAATTGCTAAGTACATTGGAAAAAAGTAAGTGCAATGAACAATTTTAAAGATTAAATAGACTTACAATGTCGTGTGGTATATTGCTCTCTCCCCAAGATTGAATGAAACACTTCGTGAACTCTACTGATGTCTCTTGAAACAAGTGATGTTGAATATCACTAGAACTAGTAAGACCTATTAAGCCTACCAAATTATTTGAGGATGAACAAACCTTCTTTCCCTTATTACAAAGAGAAACTTGAGAGACATTGTATGTTGTAATCATCCATAGGCCATTCCACAAATCATGTTCATTATTTTGAGTGCCATTACCTCTTATAAAAGAATGTTTTGCCTTATTCCCTGTCATTAACACTTGTTGTAAACTCTCTTGAGATTCTCCAACTTTCTTAACAACTAGGGTTATGTTTCCACCATGAAAACCAATTGAAATAAGGATTTCCTCCAATTTTATTATAGCTTATATAGATTTATCAATTGGCTTCATGGAAAATTTATATTCTATATGGAGCTTCAATAGTCTATCAAAAATTCTCATGAAGGCATGCAAGGTGCAAAACTAAACATTAATTAAAGGAAATGGAATAATGGGATTCCAATCCTTATCTGACATGTCACAATTAGGTGTACCTAATATGGCACACCTCAATAAAGGTATATCCCATTCAGTAGGTGGAGATGCATCCATGTCATCACCTAAATCCTCTATGTTGTTTTGTTTTCTCTTTCTTTGTTTATACCCTTGTGTGCAATATGGACAAGGATAGAGAGTAGATGGAACTTTTTTGCAACCTAACATGCGTTTGATAGTCTGTAAGTCTCCACCCAAGTGACACTCTACCTCAAAATCTCCTAGGCCTTCAACATTGATTTTTGCACCATGAATTTAAGAAGTTATCACCTCTGTGGTCCATGGGGTCCTACTAAAAGTCCATGAAAGAACATCGGATTCTTTAGGTACTTCAATAGCACCTAACCACCATATATCTTTCTCAGATTGAACACTATATGTGAAGTGATAGGTAGAGTTTTCACTTTCATCAATAATGGCATGTTCCATAGCTTCATTCATGTGTTTCACACTAAGTCTCTCCATACATCATCTTTTTATGATTTGAAATTTTCTAGCTTCAATATAAAATTAAGTTTGCAACCAAAATCTACATCAAATAACAAATGTTATATTAATGAAAATACAATGAATGTCATTATCACAATAATAGATATACCTTGAATTGTAGATTTGTAAAATTTAACCATTTCCTTCTGAAGTCTCTCCAAATTGACAAATACATTGTTTTACTTTGTGTAGATGAATCCTTTTCTAGATGAACTTTTCAACTCTTTCTTTTATGTAGCAGATGATAAATGGATGTAGACATAATATCTTTTATGTGCAAGTAATTGCCAAGACTATTAGCTACATCCTCATTGGTCATCTTATTCTTTAGAGATACTTATAAGGGCATGGAAAAGTACTTTGCAAAATACCTTTGTTTTGTAGTGCCTGCTTCAAAACATTATACAATGCAGTGTATGGTCTACTACTAACACGTGCTTCATCGCATGCCATCTATACCTCCGTAGGGGTAATAATATATTCTAAGTTGCTTGCAAAGTCTTTGATCACTTGGGTCTTGATGTGATTTCCTATTGGTGGCTCAAAAATCATAAGCATATGTTTGTTGATTAAACAAGAATTCAAAAACTTCAACTCATTCTCTATTGTTGATGAAGCACTAACATCTTCAACAAATGACATGCAGAATAAGAAAGTCAATCTAAAAGTCTTTTAACATAAATAAACAAGTGAAACACAAACCTAAGTGCATAAACACATCACTTCCATGCTCCACCACTAGTTGAAAGAACTTGAAAGGATGATAATTGTCACTTCATATATCTCATACCATGTGGAGTCTCTTTTAGTTGTGCTAGATTGGCTTTTAACTTTGTAATTTTGCTCTCCTTTTCTTCCACATCGTGTTGGAGTATATTATTATGCTCTTCTAGAGTTTTGACAACACTTTCTAAAGTGTGTATCTTCAAATGTTTGTGATGATGTTGTTGCATCCACTGATTTGCAATAGATGTTGAATGGCTAGGCAATCGCTTGCAATAACCTAACAGTCCAACTTCACTACTACCAAGGAATTGTACAAACATGGAGATACTATGGAATCTAGGATGAAAATTAGACATGGATCTAAGGGATACAATGCACCATTGACCCAAGGATCAATATTCTTCGCTCCAGTTGTACGTCATTCATTTTGAGAATCTTTGTCATTGCTTCCTCTAGTTGTTGGTGCAAATTCCATTGGAACATAAACATGTACACTCCTTGAATGAGGAGCATGCGTTGATGCTAGTGTACTGTTCGTAATACATGTGAGCAGCATGATCTTCCAAAACTCAAGCACCGAATAGAAAGAAGAACAAAGATGGTTGGAATGGCTTGTATGGTAGTTGTGTTGCAAGAAAATGTGTGTTTTAGTATGTAGATAGATCAAAATGACTTTTTCCTATATTTAAGACTAAAAATAAGGTTTATATAAAAATTCATGTTTTGAGGGGACAAAAGTTACGAGTTTGATGATGTGGCATTTCACTTTTAGAGAGATTTTGAAAAGTATGTTTTTTAAAAGTGTTTTTTTTTATAAAAACTAAACTAATATAAGTAACTTCTAACATATGCATAAAATTATGGGCCATTTTGAATAAATAATAGCTAAGAAACAAAATTTTCAAATAAGTTATTTTTTTATTCATATAGATGGACATATTTGATGAAGTGGAAAGTAGCTTTTCTCTCTCTCTTTGTGCTGAGGAGAGAGATGATCATAGCTCAGACTTAAAAAAAAAGTACTTTAGCCTACTAAAAAGTGCTTTATTAAATGAAAATTTTCCCCTTAACAAAGTGTATTTCTGTATGTGTTATGTGTCTTAATTTATGTATGTATGTGTGTATGTATGTATACTAATTTCTGTATGTATGTGTTATGTGTGTGGTGGTGGTGTATGTATGTGTGTGTTTAAGTGTGACTATCTATGTGCATGTGTTTGTGTGTGTCTATGTGTGTATGAGTGTGTGTATGTTTATGTATGTATATTAATTTATGTATATATGCATGCGTATGCCAATTTATGGAGAAATTTTGAAGTTGTATAGAAACAATAAAAATGGTACTTACAATAACTAGCCATATACTCGAGTCTTTGAACTTCTTCAATAAAGTGATATATATATATATATATATATATATATATATATATATATATATATATATATATATATATATATATATAGAGAGAGAGAGAGAGAGAGAGAGAGAGAGATAGAGAGAGAGAGAGAGAAAGAGAGATAAGTACACATAGTGTGTTTGCAGTGATATGGTTTGGTTCACTCTTCGACCATATATACATGGAACAACTGATCCAAGAGCAATGTGCTCTTGTTTTTTTTTTTTAATATAAATGAAGTTCGGCATTAGCCTACTCTCTTGGACTTGAATTAAATAAAGAAAAGTACAAGAGAAGGGGACTAGTGCCCACGGGACCCCCCAAATCCCACAAAGCAGGGGAAGCTTTTATAGAGCTTAGATGACATTAAAAAGAAGGTTAATTGCCCTCTCATCACCCTCATGTGGGGCCCACTTGGGTTTAAGCTTGTTATTGATCAAAAGGAGTACTTGATGATGCCTGAAAGGGGGGGGGGGGGGGGCGGACTTCTTATACTTAACAATCTTTTTGCCAAGGAGGAACAATGATTTCTCAATTGACCACTCTTTGGGGAGTCACCGAAGTCAAAAACACATCTTTCCCGCCAGATTTTGCATAGGACCTCCCCTCTGATGGCGTTCCAGAGAGTCGTGAAGCATCTGATTGCTTCTCCCAACAGGGCTTGCGGCCAATTGAGATGTTTTTGAAGTCTAATTTACTTTCCAACCGTCTGCCAGATTTTGTTGGAGTTGGGGTAGGTAAAGAAGATGTGTGAAACATCTTCGATAGACCGGTAGCAGCGTTTGCACCAGGGAGGAATCCCACAAAATTTGCGAGCCTTAAGGTTGTCCAGATTCCATGATGAAGAATTTTCCATAAGAGGACAGACTTTTTGATTTCTATGAGGGGGTGCCAGATAGCCATGAACTTCATGTCCCACCGAAGCCACGTCCATGACAGGCACCACTTGTTGTTGAGGTTAGCCTGATAGTCAATCGTTTCTTTGATGTTCGGGATTTTTGATAGGCTATTCCCATTGTTCCGTTTGAGACCAAGCGAGCTCGATGTTTTGTGTCCCATGAGAAGGTGAACTTTGTGTCGGTTCCAGGCAAGACATCTACTTTGCAAAGTGTTCCATTCTTCGTACGAAATGTTGACGCAAGGGTCAATATCCTCAAAGTTGATCCAGCGGTTGGTGTCTTGTTTCCAGAGATGTTTCCATTTTTTGAAGCCTTTATTCCATAACTTCTTGGCATTTTGAATGTTCCAAGATTCCACACTCCGGATGCCATGGATCGAAAACCAGATAGAGTCGTTTTGTCTGATATTGGCTGCCCACTTCTAGTCTGCACTTATTATTGTGTAGCTTTTGAATTTATTCCAACTCTTCCATAGGGAGCACACGAGATTTGAGCCTTTCGGGAAGACGGGGATCGGGGAAAACAACAAGGTCAAGATTCTTCCAATTTGGGAAACCCATGAGAGCCAACTCATTCTTGTTTCTGAAGATCAACTTGGCCTAGGAGGCCTCCCCGTTGCACCAAGCCTTAATCATCCATTTGGCTGCCAGTTTGTTAGCCATACACCCAATGTCGAGGATACCAATTCCCCCACTATCTCTATGGCTGGTGCAGATGGACCATTTGATTTTAGGCACCCCCCTCCTATTGTGGTCGCCTGTCCAAAGGAAGTTTCTACAAATACTATCCAGTTTGGACAGACCTTGCTCTTTCGGCCTCCAAGAAGAAAGGAAATAAATGGTAGATGATAAGAGGAATGTGTTGATAACCATAGCACGACCAGCAAGATTGATTTGCATACCTCTCCAATAGTTAAGCTTGTTTTTGAGTTTGTCCAGCACCCCGTTCCACCGTTGTTCCATAGAGACGCCAAACCCCAAGGGAATCCCAAGAAGCCAAAACATTTGGCCCTGCAGAATGATTTGACAGCCATGATCAATGAGAAGGTTGGGCTATGACCCAACAATAGCTCTAAAGGCGGTCTTCGAGTGGTTGATTGTGGATCTAGAGGCTTCACAAAAAGTAGCCAGACACCTCCAGAACGTCTCCAGGCTGGTACTATCATTGTGAACAAACGCGTTCATATCATCGGCAAAAAGTCTCATGGTGATCTGACTGTGGTCATGAGGCAAATGGAGGCCTTTGATATTACCAGCCTCCACCTGATGCCCTACCAACTTGCTAAGCCCTTCCGTGGCAATGGAAAAGAGAAGGGGAGCCAATGGGCACCCTTGTCTGATAGATCTTCTAAGTTTGATCACCTTCGAAAGTTTTCCATTAATGTTAATTTGGGTCGATGCATTTCCGAGAAGGGTCACGATCGTCTTGGTGAATTTCTGACTACATCAAGATCTTGGAGCGAGTGCAAAATATAGTCCCATTCCAGCCTGTCGTAGGCTTTATCAAAGTCGATCTTGAGGAAGACCACATCTTGTTTAGACAAATTTGCAAATTCAAGACCTTCCCAGATATGTACAATGGTTTCCAAAATTGACCTGCCTTTGATGAAACCTTTTTGGTCCTTGCTTAACCACGCCCTCAAGTGGCAAGAGATTCTGTTGGCAATGACTTTGGCAATGATCTTGTATCCTGTTTGGAGCATCGTAATAGGACGCTAGTTCTCTATTCTGTTCTTTTCCCCTTTTTTGTGTATTAACTTGATAATGCCATTGTTGAGACAAGATGGAAGCGTGCCAAACTTGAGCGCCTCTTGCCAAACCAGACGAAGAGGGGTGGCAACCACCAACTTGAAGGATTTAAAGAACTCATTAGTGAGCCCGTCGGGTCCCAGGCTTTTACCAGAAGGGAGGGCATCAATGACCTCAATGATTTCTACTTCAGAGATAGGGGCATGTAGCAGGGAGCGAAGGTTGAGTGCTATCTTGTGGGGGGAAACCCTAGATATGGCTGCCATAGAGTCCCTTCTATGGTGGGAGAGGGGGTTCGAGGTCCCCAGGAGTCTCGTGAAGTGCCCTTCAATGATCCCAAAATTATCTTCTTCCGTATTGCATACATTGCCATTTAAGTCTAGCAATAAGGGGATCGATTCTCTGTTATGTTTCCTTTTAAGGATATGGCACATCTCTTTGGTGGGTTTGTCGGCTTTGCCAGCCCACCACTCCTTGAAGAAAATTTGCAAATTTTTCTTGAAGAAAATTTGCAAATTTTTCCTTCGTATTTCTTCCTCGTATCTTAGGAGCGCTCTGATTTTTCAAAGACCTTTCTGGGCTTGAGATTTTCCTTTGTTCACTTCCTCCTCAAGCCTCTAGAGTCTATGATATAGAGCTTCTCTACGAGCCCGCCGCACAGTCTCGAGCATCTTCCTGGATCTAATCATGATCTGTCGTGACTTATCGACCGCACTTCTCCAGCACTTGGCTGGGGACAAGCCGGAGGCGAATGCCTCCTTCCACACATCAGCAATTTCTTGATGGACGGAGGGGAGAGAGAAGGAGGGCGCACCGGTGTGGAACCAAGGAGTCTTACGGATGTTGGTGGAAGGTTGGAAAGTGATAACGATCGGGTAGTGATCAGAGATGGTGAGGTGAGTGCATTGCAAGAGGGAAGGGTGGCCCCACTGATGAGTAAAACTCTGAGAAATGTAGCATCTATCAAGTCTAGCTTTCCTCAGGTCCTCACCCGCTTGGAGATTTGAGCAAGAAAAGGCATTTGAATCTTTGAATTCGACCAAATCCAAGTTTAGTTTGGATTTTTCCCACGTTTATTTCTCCCGACTATCGATGACCTTGCCCTTGCCCATCCATCTGTCCACAGGGTCCTCCACCATGTTGAAGTCACCACAAATAAGCACGTTGTGGGGGAGCCAGTCCAAGGAGGCCCAAGTGGTCCCTCTAACTCCCCATTAGGGGCATACAAAGAAACTAAAGTAAAACAAAAAGGAGCACCAAAAGAAACAGCAGTCCATTGATGCCATTCATCTTCAATGGAGTTCTCAAGCTTTTCAAACCAAAATTGATTAATACCGATTACCATTCCACCGGACCCCCGCTGGTGCACCGTTGAAATCCAAACATGGGTCAAGGAGACGTGTCTAAGCCGTTTCTGGAGGTCTTCTCCGTCAATTTTAATATCTTGAATACATATAAATTCTGGGTTTAGGCTAATGTCACGAAGCCATTGAGCAATGATGGTCGCTCTTGAGGGGTCGGTTAGCCATCTAGCATTTAACGAGATGATGATCATTGTCGTAGTGAGCCATCTTTGCGGGAGGGAGCTTTGTCCTTTCTTTTCTTGGATTCATCTTTCTTTTTTACTAGGATCGGATCTCGAATTAGCAATAGGTTCTTGTGGGGGCTTTTCCAGGCTAACTCCATAAGTTGTTTTCCTTTGAGGGATGCCTCTTGCTGGGAAGAACTGGGCACCGTTTTCAACACCGTTTCCAGAATAGTTGATCCGATGATGGAACTTTCACTATCCATGTTATCTTCGTTACTAGTAGTAAAGCGGTCTTCTTTGCTTGTAGTGTAACCCTCCTGGGAGGTTTCTTTATTGTGAGGGATCTCTAGGGCTTTGGCGTTGGTGTCCACCTCAAGTTGGTTCCCACCTGGGTAGTCAAAGTCATTGATCTCCTTTTCCACATTGCAATACAAGTTGCTGGAGGGGGTAACTGACATGTTGTTTCGCTCAACAGTCGCCCTAGGGCTTCTTTTCCTTCTTCTTCTGACTTGGATGAACCCGTCTGCATCAGCTTTTGGATTACGAGGGCCCTTGATATCCTCTTCCTTCGTCGAGTGAGTCAATGCCCCTTTGTTGTCTTGAGCGTTTCATCACAATGTTGCTCTTGTTTTTTGTTTTCATCACAATGAGTGTTCCATAAGTGATGTAATAACATCATATAAGTGAGTATAAATGCAATTAGAAGGAGCGTTGCTTAAGTGATGCTGTAAGTATTGCATAAGTGACACGAATGCTTAAAGTCAGATAAGTGACACGAATTGCTTTTAGTGCTGAGAAAAGCTTTGTATAGGGGATAATCCATGCGATGTTGTGTACGACAAAATGAAAAATCAATTAGCAACAAAATTTTTTCACCTTAGTAGTCGCTATAGAGGATCAGTTCTTGTAGTGTATCTTATTTTCCATTCCTTCAATGTCCAAAATGCCTAAACTACTTGAACCTGTTTGGCTAGCATAGATTGTCTATTTGATTTTGGGCATGCCTCTCTTTTTGGGATTACGTTTTTCGAGGGAAATAAATTTCTATAGATTCTTTCCATCTTAGCTCGATCTTTATCTTTTGGTCTCTGACACACCAAAAAATAGATAACCGAAATGAGGAGGAACGTGTTAACAAGCACAATGCCCTGGCAAGTTGAGTTGCAAACTTTTCCAATAAGCAAGTTTAATGCACGCTTGGCGAGAACACAGTCCCACTACTCACCCATCAAAATATCTTAGCCCAACACAATTTCCAAAGACAGGAGATTTTCCACTGTGGAGGTCCTTGCATCCTTCGTCAATAGGAAATTGTGGATGCTACCCGAATATATCCTTGTGGTCGATTATAGACTGATTTATTCTAGATCTAGAGGCAATGCAAAAGGTATCATGATATCGTTAAAATGTGGAGATCATGTCCATATTGTTATGTGTGAAAGCATTCATTTCATCAATACCATCTGGTCCCAAATATGGGGAACCACAAGTCCATGCATTTGCCCAAGTGGTATGATGATTAACTAAACAATTAAGATATGGGTAACAATAGCGAAGAGTGAAGAGTGATATTGATATTAATGCAAGATGAGGCATTTCCCAGAAGCATCAAGAGATTTTAATAAATTGAGAGCCACAACCAAGATCTTGCAAAAGTTGAAGATGAAGTCCACTTGAGTCTATCATAAGCTTTGTCAAAATCATTCTTAAAATATAAAACATTTGAGAATTTTTTTTTTTTTAAAGTCAATGCCTTCCCACACATCAATAATGGCCTCCAAGATGGACGTGCACTTTAAGAACCCTTTCTCGTCCTCATTCATCCTGTTGCAAACATGTCTAGTATGTGATTAGCAAAAATGTTCGAATAGATCTTATAGCCCGTTTTCAATCCTCTTTTTAATCTTTTTTTGGGACTAAGCTCATCACATCCTCACTAAGAGAGTTCGACAACACAAAATAATACGAGACATCCTCCCACACTAAGCACAAGAAAGTCCAATCCGCTTTCTTCTCGTTGTTTACTTTTGTGTCTCTTTAGTTGTTTACTTTTGGCCATCGTGATTTCATCATTAACCCGTTCCCTATTGTTGACAAGTAGAGAACTATATAAATACACCAAAAACAATGGAACAATAAAGTGCATTGACCAAAACATCCAATCTATCCTCAGACCATACAGAAACTTTTAGGGGGTATATTTTGAAGAAGGAATCCCTCCATTTACAATGGGGCAAATAATGAAAATATCAAACTACTCACCCGTCTCGAGAGGGAAATTGACATAGCTTTCATACAATCAAGCTCAACAAAGTTCAGAGCAGAGTTGTACAAATACAAAAAAGATGTCTTTCCGTTATTGAACACATAATAACTTCTATGCAGCCAAATGTACCAAATGGTTATAGTTATCCATTGATGCAAGAGCAAAAAGTCAAGCTCATGAGGTTTATCCAACAAAACTTCCTCAGTAGAGCAATATATAGGGTGAAACTAGTAGTAGTGTTTGTGTAGACATTCCCAAAATGTCTTGCACCCTGATAGTGCAAAAAGACATGTTCCAAGGTTTCCACATCTCCACATATAGGAAAAGCATTAGAAAAAATATTATTTTTGGATTTGAAATTAGTCCAAAGTGAAAGAAAGTGTTTAATTAGTCCAAAGTGAAAGAAAGTGTTTAATTTGATAGTGAGATAATTCATTTTGAATTTTTCGTTATACATTGTGGAGATAATGCTTAGAATGAAAAATTAGATCATCTTATGCATATAGGAAAAATTTAGGGATGATAATTTTTATATTCTCTCTCTATATCTTATCTGCATCATGTTTTCTCGTTGAAAATTGAACATGAAGATGAAAGAATTAAGATAAACATCGTATGAGAGAAAGGTAGACCATGCATAAGAGAATAAAAGTATCTTTGTGAAATTTTGTAAGTCATGTTTAAGCACCTCTGTTTGGGCTCTACATTCAGTTCACTGTAAGATAATGTCTTGATTTTACTCTCTCTAGAATTTCTAAACTTGCAAGGCTCAAAAGTGGTTTTTGGAGGCACATTTGGACTTAAGGAATCTCTAAGGCTATTGTGCAGATCGAAGAGCTGAACGTTTTTGCCTCTCACAAACTTAAGCTATTTGCTCACTATTTTTTAGTTACTAGGCTTATCTATTTCTATTCGAATTCGTGATTTTGATGCATACGTGTTATTATGCACACTTACAGATGTCTTCAGACATGTCTTTTTGTTGCTTTTCTTCTACTTTTTACAAGTACCGCTAAAGAAAGCACTTGAATACTACAAACACATGCTTTTGGAAATGTTTTGCATGCAACACAAGGAGAGCCAACTTTTTCTCAATTTGGAAGATCGCACACTTCTCTGGTTGAGGATCAACTCTATTTTAAGAGGTATTTGCTCTGTCATGAGGAAGCCAGAAATCATAGAGTTATCTTGTAGTTGAGTTTGAGAGTGAGATTGAGAGTGCAAGTGTGAATGAGATTGTGATAGCTCTGGGTGGTCAAGAGGTCAAGGCTTTGTGAAGAAACTATTTTCCAAAGTTATTGTGTCGATTGATTCAAATCTATAATACCAAAACTTCTCTTTCTCTAAATCATATCAATTCTACTCGTCTGCCTTGGATTTTATCTTATCTACTGCAAGTTCTGTTTTTCTCTCTCCCACTATTCATGAGTGATGAGAAGCTTGTGATGGAGGAAGCGCTACATAGTTCCAAAGCCCATCATAAAGAAGGCCATACCTTAAATTGAAATTTTTGACTTTTTTAGAGCGTAATCGTTGATCAATACCCTTTTTACTCCATTACCCAGTACATATGCAGTTTTTGAAACCTATATTTGATATTTAGAGATGGAAAATGAAGTTTCCGTTTTCCACTATCAAATACGTTCGGTTTGACATCCATACGGATGGTTATATTGTGAGAAGGTGATGTTTGATCGCCTAAAGAGCGCAACGACCCATAGGCGTTCTAACAATTATAATACATCTACACGAATTAGGAATTCTAGAACTTTAAAAAACAAAGCAGAAATTGTACACTTTACTATACACAAGAGCAACGCAGAGCTCAAATAGGGGGTATATTTTGAAGAAGGACTCCCTCCATTTACAATGGGGCAAATAATGAAAATATCATACTACTCACCTGTCTCGTGATGGAAATTGACATAGCTTTCATACAATCAATCTCAACAAAGTTCAGAGCAGAGTTGTACAAATACAAAAAAAAATCTCTTTCCGTTATTGAACACATAATAATTTCTATGCAGCCAAATGTACCAAATGGTTATAGTTATCCATTGATGCAAGAGCAAAAACTCAAGCTGATGAAATTAATCCAACAGAACTTCCTTTGTAGAGCAATATATAGGGTGAAACTAATAGTAGTGTTTGTGTAGACATTCTCAAACTGTTTTGCACCCTGGTAGTGGAAAAAGACATGTTCCAAGGTTTCCACATCTCCACATATAGGAAAAGCATCAGAACAAATATTCCATTTTTGGGATTTGAAATAACTCCAAAGTGAAAGAAAGTGTTTAATGTAAATGGGAAACTACCAGATACAAATAAACCTGTATTTCCACCACCTTTTTCCCAAACTAATCCCCACTTTGACCATGACTTTTTCCCCGCGTTCTTTACCACAAACTTTGGAGGCTTGAGGAGGAAGTGAACAAAGGAAAACCTCAAGCCCAGAAAGGTCTTCGAAAAATCAGAGCGCTGTTGAGATACGAGGAAGAAATACAAAGGAAAAACTTGCAAATTTTCTTCAAGGAGTGGTGGGCTGGCAAAGCCGACAAACCCACCAAAGAGATGTGTCGTATCCTTAAAAGGAAACATAACAGAGAATCGATTCCCCTATTGCTAGACTTAAATGGTAATGTATGCACTTCAGAAGAAGATAATCTTGGAATCATTGAAGGGCACTTCACGAGACTCCTGGGGACCTCGAACCCCCTCTCCCACCATAGAAGGGACTGTATGGCAGCCATATCTAGGGTTTCCCCCCGCAGGATACCACCCAACCTTCGCTCCCTGCTACATGCCCCTATCTCTGAAGCAGAAATCATTGAGGTCATTGATGCGCTCCCTCTCGGTAAAAGCCCGGGACCCGACGGGCTCACTAACGAGTTCTTTAAATCCTTCAAGTTGGTGGTTTCCACCCCTCTTCGTCTGGTTTGGCCCGAGGCGCTCAGGTTCGGCGCACTTCCTTCTTGTCTCAACAATGGTATTATCAAGTTAATTCACAAAAAGGGGAAAAGAACAGAATAGAGAACTGGCGTCCTATTACGAAACTCCAAACAGGATACAAGATCATCGCCAAAGTCATTGCCAATAGAATCTCTTGCCACTTGAGAGCATGGCTAAGCGAGGACCAAAAAGGTTTCATCAAAGGCAGGTCAATTTTGGAAACCATTATTGATATTTGGGAAGGACTTGAATTTGCAAATGAGTCTAAACAAGATGTGGTCTTCCTCAAGATTGACTTTGATAAAGCCTACGACAGGCTTGAATGGGACTATATTCTGTAGTCGCTCCAAGATCTTGGATGTAGTCATAAATTCACCAAGATGATCGCGACCCTTCTCGAAAACGCATCGACCCAAATTAACATTAACGACAAACTTTCGAAGGTGATCAAACTTAGAAGATCTATCAGACAAGGGTGCCCATTGGCTCCCCTTCTCTTTGCCATCGCCATGGAGGGGCTTAGCAGGCTTGTGGCGCACCAGGTGGAAGCTGGTAATATCAAAGGCCTCCGTTTGCCTCACGACCATAGTCAGATCACCATGAGACTTTTTGCCGATGATATGAACGTGTTTGTTCACAATGATAGTGCTAGCCTTGAGACGTTCTGGAGGTGTCTTGCTACCTTTTGTGAAGCCTCTCGATCCATAATCAACCACTCTAAGACCGCCTTTAGAGCTACTGTGGGGCCTCAGCCCGGCCTTCTCATTGATCATGGCTGTCAAATCATTCCGCACGGCCAAATTTTTCGGCTTCTTGGGATCCCTTTGGGATTTGGCGTCTCTATGGAACAGCGGTGGAATTGGGTGCTGGCCAAACTCGAAAACAAGCTGAACTATTGGAGAGGTATGCAAATCAATCTTGCTGGTCGTGCGATGGTTATCAACACGTTCCTCCTTTTTTCTACCATTTATTTCCTTTCATGTTGGAGACCGAAAGAGCAAGATCTGTCCAAACTGGATAGTATTTGTAGAAACTTCCTCTGGACGGGTGATCACAATAGAAGGGGGGTGCCTAAAATCAAATGGTCCATTTGCACTAGCCCTAGAGATAGTGGGGGACTTGGTATCGTGGACATTGGGTGCATGGCTAACAAACTGGCAGCCAAATGGATGATTAAGGCTTGGAGCAATGGGGAGGCCTCGTGGGCCAAGTTGATCTTCAGAAACAAGAACGAGTTGGCTCTCATGGGTTTCCCAAACTGGAAGAATCTCGACATCTTGACCCTGCTATTTTCCCCAGTCCCCGTCTTCCCGAAAGGCTCTAATCTCGTATGCTCCCTATGGAAGAGTTGGAATAAAGTCAAAAGCTACACAAGAATTAGTGAAGACTAGAAGTGGGCAGCCGGTATCAGAAAAAACGACTCCATTTGGTTTCTGATCCATGGCATCCGGAGTGTGGAACCTTGGAACATTCAAAATGCCAAGAAATTATGGAACAAAGGCTTCAAAAAATGGAAACATCTCTGGAAACATGACACCAACCGCTGGATCCATAACTTTTTAAATGGTGGTACAACATTGACAACATCGATCAATCATGCATTTGAGGCACGAACTAAACTATTATTAATGCCCACCTTGTTGGAAATGGCTCAATATATCAAGTGAGAATTGGCTCCAATGAAAAGGAAACATGCCAATTCTTCAGGTGCAGAAACAATTGCTGCCCCTAAAATGCAAGGATCCAAAAGAGCAAGGGAATATGAAGAGGTAGTAGTCACTTCAACTGTAAAAAGGGTACACACTTTACCTACATCAACATTGGTACAACCACCTCCCATGACTCGGGAAGAATTAGAGGCAACCTCTTCACACCAGTTGTGCATATACAGAGGGACAAGAAAATCTCACTATAGGATAATCGTTATCAACAAACAAGCATGGAAAAAGAAAGACAACCAGAAGGGAAAAAAAAGAAGAAAGGTTATTGCGATATGTAGAGCTTGGTCTAGATGATTTCAACTCTTATTGTGGGTGGAACGAAGAAGAAGATGACTAGTTTCAAGTAAATAAAGACTTGCAACCCGATGTAAATGATGATAGAGTTTGGCATGAATTGCATCAGGTACCAAATAGCAATGAGAAATAAATTCAGCAACAAGAAAAAGGAGTAGCTACGGAAGATTCACTAATCCGAACATCTCATGAATACATTGATTTTATGCTTGGTAACAATCCATCGACCATGAAACCAACAATCTCTATTGACACTACCGAAGAGACTGATTTAGAGGAGCTCTCAAGAAAACAACAAGTACCATCTCTAACACTAAGGGTAATAGTTGAAGACCAACAATGAAGTATGGCTGAAGTGACATCTTTTCAAGTTGAAAGTTTACATGAGAACATTGAACAAAATCTGCTGTTACAAATTAAACAACCATTCAATGAGACTGTACATGTTGTTTATGATAGACAAGCAAGTACAAATCAACCTAGAAGGTCTAACCAAAAGGCTTAAAGATAGAGGATGGGGACCCATAAGAAACGTTTGAAAATTAAAAATAAATGAATGAAGAGAGATATCTCCTTATATATTTCAATAGTCATATGTATGAACACACTTAGGACTCTTGGGGCACTTTTTTCCCTCTTTAGCTTTAATGTGTCACTTATCTTTGTACATTTGATTGCTAAAACCATCAGTATTGTATTGCTCTCCAAGCTTCTTCTTGTCCTTATGCTATCTGTGTGACGCAACCCTTGAGAAAAATTGAATTAATTCTCATTTCATTATGGTATGTTCTCGATGATTTTACGGGTTCTTTTTGGTGGTTTTTGATTTCTTTTCGGTGGTTTTCGATTTTTTTTTGGTGACTTTTTGGTGTCGAAAACTCTCAAAAATCACACACTCTGGTGTATTTCTATTGGTTTTTCCTATGCTTCATTGTGCAAAGATTGTGAACACTTGGCTTCATCAACTTGACATACTTTCACAGTTGAACATAATGCCTGAGTACAAGTTCCGGTTTGCAAAGATCTTGCATTTGTATGTAGTAGAAGATGATAGCTTCATAGTGAGCTATCACCTATGAAAGCTTTACGCTACACGTTAAGAACTGACTCTAACACAATCAAGAAAAGTTGTGCGGAAAAAATCATAAATGTAACTAACGTTCATATGATTTTGAAATCAGTTAGATTTCTTCACATAAAGAGTATTGACTCAATACCTATTCCACAAATATGTGTTTTCTATTAGAGAAGATGTGTACAAAATGGTATGGCCTTGTTCTGCTCATAACCATAGAAAGTTCTCCTACACTGAGTAACTCTTCATCACCATCTCTCTCAAAAATTATCTCGACTGCCTCTCTCTCATGTAGGACTTACAAATTCAGTTCTCTACTCTCTGCTACACCTACACTCAGTCTGTATCTACTACAGTATATATTCGGACACAATCTAGATCTTTCTTTTCTTGTCTACAGTGCTTACTCCTCTCACCTTTTTTGTTTGCTCTGTCAGATGAACTTATATACACAACTAATTGTGTATGCTTTTCAAATCAAGAACTCTGTAATATCGGGGATTTTGATAAGATGTGTTAATCTTTGGGATTCTCCTAACAAAATTGATTCCCTAGCTTACACTATATTACATTTGTGAATTTGTCCCTTGACATGGTCATAGGTTTCTGAATGTCTAACTTCTATAGTTCTTAGTCCTTCTTTTTCTCATAAACTTCTTCTAGTCTTTATCTCTAATTAGTGAGTGAAGTCCAACAACTCCCCCTCAATCACTAATTAGCATCCTCTAATTTCTTCATATATCTTTCTTCTCTTTTATTCTTTCCATTCCTTTGAATCTACTTGTCTTCACTCCATCCAAGCTTTTTGTCAAAATATCTATTATCTACTCTTTTTTAGGAGTATACACCACTTCAAGTCCCTTCTCCATTACCTTTTCTCTCAAGAAATGATCCTAAATCTCTATATGTTTTGTTCTTGCATGAAATACAGGGTTTGTTGCAAGTTACAATGAACTCAGATTATCTCCAAATATGATAGGTATACCTTGATCAATGCCCAAGCTTTTGAACAAGGTCTGCATCCATACTAATTCTTTAGATGCTTCCACAAGTTCTTTGTACTCTACTTCTATTGATGATAATGCCATTGTATGTTGTTTCTTTGAACACCATCTCACAAGCTTATCACCTATGTGCACCATGTACCCATGGGTTGATCTTCTATCGTCTTGACTTCAAGCATAGTCTGATTCACTGTATGCTCTCAACTTTATGTCTGAAGTAAAAGGATAATATAATCCTTCTTTCATAGTTCCATATATATACATGAGAACTCTTTGACCTGCAATCCAATGTTTCTCCACTAAGGATTGATACTTCCTCATGTCTTTGAAATCAGCACCATCATACTTGCTAAGTTTATGATTTACTTCAAGTGGATTTGAATCTCCTCTACAATTCTCCATGTTAAACTTCTTCAGCAAGTTCAGAAGATACCTTTCTTGTGATATATATATGCCATGATCTACATAAGTGATTTCCATTCCAAGAAAATATGACAATTTTCCTAGATCACGTATTTTTGAATTCTCTTTCAAGTAACCTCTTCACCTCCGTGGTTCCTTCATTTGAGGTACCTTTAATTATAATGTCATCTACATAAATACAAATGTAGATTATACCTTCAATTGTTCTCTTGATAAGTAGACTCGCATTTTCCTTTGAACTTTGATATCCAAGATCATTTAGATACTTCACAAGCCTATAGTTCCAAGCTCTTGGAGCTTGGTTTAGCCCATAACGTGCTATTCTCAATCTATAGACATAATCTAGATACCTGACATTTGAAAACCCTTGAGCTTACTCCATATATACTTCGTCAGATATGTATCCATTCAAAAATGCATTCTCTATGTCCAGTTGACTTAATGTCCATCATTTTGATGTTGGAAGAACAATTATTGTCCTTATAGCTGACATATTTGCCACAGGACTAAATGTCTCATTTTAATCTATGCCATAAGTATTAGCATAGCCTTTGACCACCACTCTAGCTTCAAATCTGGCTATTCTTCCATCTACGAGCTTCTTCACTTTATAAAACCGTTTATTTCCAATCACCTTGTTAACATTTGGTTTTGGAACAAGCTCCCAAGTCTTGTTCTCCTGAAGTGCATTGAACTCTTCCTTTGTTGCTTCTTCCCATTGTTTCTTACATTTACTTCATCATAATTGTGAGGTTCTTCATCTTCTTTGACTATATAAGCATAGTTTTTTTTAGTCAAATAAGAAGTATCATATGAGTACCTTGTTGGTTGTCCCCTAAATCTGCTTGACCTTCTTGGTTCACATTGTTCATGTGTACCTAATTACACTTCTTCATCAAACCTAGGTACATCTTCATACCTCCTTGATGATCCAACTTCGGATGTGCTTGCTTGCATGTGATCTTCATCTCCATGTACTTGCATATGCGATTTACCTTTTTCACATCTTCGTACTTCTTCTTCAAATGCTTCAATGGTGTGACCTTTTTCACGTCTCCTTACTTCTTCTTCAAATGCTTCAATGTTGTGACTTTTTTCTATATGCCAACGTTTCTTTTCATCAAATGTTACATCTCTAGAAATAAGAAACTATTTGGTTAAAGGATTCCATAACCTATAACCCATCTGCTTTTCATCATTCCAATGAACACATATTTTTCAGCCTTTGATTTGAGCTTATGTCTAAGTTGTCATGGTACATAAGCATAGGCAATTGATCCAAACACCTTGCAGTGATCTAGTGTTGTACTCTTACCCCACTAGGCTTCATAATGAGTCATTCCATTTAGAGCTACACATGGCGATCTATTCACAAGATATGTAGTTGTATTTACAAGCTTAAACCAAAGATAATTTGGAAAATTCTTTTCCTTTAACATTTCTCTTGCAAACTCAACCAGAGTTCTATTTCTTCTCTTCACCACCCCATTTTGTTGAGGTGTGTATCTTCAGGTTATTTCTCTCTTGATACCTGCATTCCAAAAATAATCATTGAATTCTTGGGAGAAGTATTCGCCTCTTGAGCTTTTGACGTATAACCCTTTTTGCATATGCATGAAAAGTTTTGGGGGCTCCAAACACTTCTCATATTTCCTTCAAAAAATAAAGGGTTATCCATCTTGTAGCATCATCAATGAAAAGAACAAATACCTAGATCCACTGATTGATCCTTCCTTTGTTGGTCTCCATACATCTATATGAATGAGCTCTAGTAATCCATCATGATTGAATCCTTTCTTTTGAAATGGTAATGTGTGTGCTTTTCCCGTTTGGCATGCTTCACATTTATAAATCATGTGTTGATTTTTCACATTTGGTAGTCCAAATACAGATTGATTAACCACCATAGTTTTGATTCCTCTTTCATTGAAATGACCTAAACTCTTATGCTAGAGATCTACCTCTATAACCACTTCATCACCATGTGTGATTAAGGCTTGACCAATATTCCCTTGCACTTTCAAAGTAAAGAGTCCACCTTCCTTCTTGCCATAGACCATCTGTTTGTATCCATTATCTCAATCTTCCACAAATACTCCTTCATTTGTGAATCTTACTTGAAACCCTTTCTCCACTATTTGACCCACACTAATTAGATTCTTAGGTATTGTGGGAACATAAAAAATATTTGTTAACAAGTCAGCTCCACTATTGCACTTCACCTTTCCAATGGAATGCACATTGTGTCTCGTGTTATCACCTGTTTGAATTATATGACTAGAGGTGCTTTCTTCCAATTTTGACATTAATTCTATATTACCTGATAGATGATTAGAACAACCAAAGTCAATATAGAATACCTTGAGATCTTTCTTTTCTAATGTACTTATTGAGTTCATCATCAATATTACATGATCCTCATTCTGTGTATCATTTGTATAAATATAGTAGGTGGTGTTGTTGGATTAGTTCCATCCCCAATTTATTCCTCCACCTCTACTATAGCCTCCTCTTTGATTTTTTTCTTCCTCTTTAAAATAGAATTTGATGTCTTCCACTTCTACCTCTTCCAATCTTGCTTTGACTTTGATTTGAACCTTGTTGATTATGCCAACAATCATAAGCTAGATGATTACTCAAGCCATAAATCGAGCATGTCTTCTTGTTGTTATTTTGGTTAACTCTATCTCTTCCATTTCTTTTACATTTACCTCTACCATTACCTCTACCCCTTGCATAATTTTCTTGATAAGTCGATTCTTCTTCATCTTTTGTTTTACCTTTATCACATTTATTCTTATTCTTTGCATACATAGCATAGCTATTTCCTTTATCTCTGTCTGACTTCAAATCTTGCTCAAATATAAGCATTAGTCCAAGCAACTGATTTAAATCTCCTACAAAATGATCTAATGATAGTTCAGTTGAAAGTATAAAAGGTTTCCACCTTTCATCTCCTCTCAAATGTGCAAGAGATTGTGCAATCAACCTATGATCTTCAATGTCTTGATCTATAGATCCAAGACTGTCTACCAAGTCCTTCATCTTAGTGACATAATCACTAACGCGTTGACTTTGCTTTTTCTTGAAGGTTGTAAACTTTGACCATAAGCTAGTGTTCCTAGATTTATTAGTAATTGGGAGTGATCTTCCAACACATTCCATATATTTTTAGCTATTTCCAAAGCTCTCATGTGTGGTAGCAAGTGATCTATGATAGTGTTGTATATGTAAGCTCTTGCGCTTGCATCTTTCTTCTGACATAGCTTCAAGGCTTCTAGCTCTTCTGTCTTTGATCGACTATCATCTCCAAATGTAGGATTTTCTTCTTCTCTTGTCACATACGTCATTAGATCCTTACTCGTAAATAAGGCTTCCATTCTCATAACCCAAGCATGATAGCTATCTATGTTCAATTTGTCAATAGATATATGATCTGCCATGGTCTTCTTGCTTCTGTTGCAACCTGTGAGTTTGACGTTGAAGAATGTTACCTTTGTGGATATTTATCCTTGAGGATAACCTTAGAGTACTTTTTGATGCCTTTTGTTATTGCATGCTTTAGCTTTCACCTTTTCAATTAAGATTACTCAAGACTTCTTGTATCTGCACCTCCTTTAACTCGTAAAGATCTTTTTACTTGGATACAACCTCTTAAGCTGTTTTGATATCACTTGTTGAGTTCTTCTGACTTCTAGTACTAGTTCTTTAAGATCAACCTACTATGTTGCTCTTATCGGTGCATATGAAAAACCACAAGAACCAAGCTAATCTGATATTAGAACACTTCTATAATCACAAATAGCTTGACAATCCTAAAACTCAACCCTTACCCTTGAGAAAAAATGAATTAATTCTCAGTTCATTATGGTACGTTTCTGATGACTTTACGGTTTCTTTTCGATGGTTTTTGGTTTCTTTCTGGCAGTTTCAGGTTTCTTTCTGGTCACTTTCTGGTGTCGAAAACCCTCAGAAATCACACAGTCTGGTGTCTTTCTATTGGTTTTCCACCTACACCGCACTATAAAATATTTTGAACACTTGGCTTCATCAACTTGACATACTTGGGGCATTTGCATCACTATTTGACATACTCTGATAGTGATTGGGTTGGTTGCTATGACACTCGTGTGTCCACCAATGGTTTTTGCTTCATGCTTCATAGCTCATGTATATCTTGGTTGAGTAAGAAGCAGCCTACTATGGCCACTTCCAATTGTGAGTCTAAGTATAGGGCAACTTTTAGAATGATTGTTGAGTCTGTGTAGCTCATATGCCTTATGGTTGGTTTGGGTGTTGATCAGTCTTCTGCCACCACCATCTGCACTGATAGTCAGAGTGCATTGGCAGGTGCGAGGAATGCTATGTTCCATGCTCACACCAAGCACGTTGAGGTGCATTATCATTATTTCAGAGAGAGGTTCTCTTCTAGGGAGATCAGCTTGGCATATGTGCCCACATAGGAGAACATTGTAGAACTTCTTACAAAGGCTCTGCCTAGCAAGAAGTTTGAAGCTTTTCAGAAAGCTTTGGGCTTACTTCCTTTTGTGGATTGATTCCACATAGCTTGGAACTTCCTTCTACATGAGTGTGAGCTCCCTGTTTACCGCATCACTCCCAAGGGGGATTTGTTGATATATTTAGGTAGTAATGTGTGTCAACACTCTAAGACCGCCCGAAAACTTTTTTTCCCTATTTAGGAGGGTTTTTACCCCCGGCTTGTATATATGCCTATTGCCCTAACAGGCTACATATCGTTGTACATTCTCATGGTAATACATTCAGTATTGTGTGTTGTGCTCCAAACTTCTTCTTCTTCCTTGTGTTGTTCGCGTGCTTCAGTAAACGTCTAACTCCAACAATTGATGCTTCTATATTTGTTGTAAATTAGGTATTTTATGCATTTTAGCAAGCCAACCCTATTTATGGCACTCCCTTAAGATTAATCTTTCCAATTGTTACTATGCTCGCTGCTCGTAGTGTTTGAGGCCACAACTTCCATCCATTTTTTGAAGGTTTTTGTGAGCTAGTCAAGGTGCAAGTTATTTGTTTTGCATCAACTTTTTTTTGTTGATGTTCCAAAGCAACTATTGGGTTTTATTGATCTAAGTACAATCCTACAATATCTATTTTACATATCCAAAGAAGTAGCTTTGGTCCTATGGTAGTTTGCTAGACCAACTTCACTTCTTGACAATTCAACTTTCCAAGCCCCTCCAAGCTTCTCCAAGCTTCTCGAAGTCTTCTTTCATTCATATGCACCCATAGGAGTCCAAAAGTTCTCTACGCATTGCACATAAGAAGCATCTTCCACATTGTACATCAAGTTTAGCTTATAATTGATGTACATGGATTTTCTATTTTGTACCCCATGGTGCTTGCAATGTCCTAGGAATGTCAAAAGAGGGCATGCCGTAGAAAGGTGGGATTGGGCCTTGCAAAGGTTTTGCAAGACATAATCCCCCATTTCTATGGAATGCCTTTTTTTTTGGCATTCCTAAGCCATTGCAAGAACTTTGGGAAACATAAACAAAAAGGAAAAAATGATTTAACTATGCAAAACATATGCTATCAAAAACAAAGAAACACCCGAAAAGGGCCATTTACTAATCACGGATTAAGAAAATTGACAAGTAGAATCTTTCCACATGTACAAGAGTATAACATTCTTGTCTCTTTTAATCGTATGAAGAAATGCTTTTTTTAAGAAAAATATGCTTAAAAGTGTCGCTTAAATGATAGATTTTTTTGAATTCAATATACGATTTTTTTATTTCATACAAAAAAATATATTTTTTGCACATCAGACAATGCAAATCCTTAAATTTCCAATAGAGAAATGATTTTTGAAGATACAAAATATTTTTGTGTTCACAAAATTCAATGCTGTTACGATCACAGTTGATACATCAAATCAAAAGATTGCATTTTGCTTCCACGTGTACGACATTTTTTTTTCTATAAATACTCACGAAATTTGTGAAACTCAGTTTTCCACTTTGAGCATTGTCTACTCTTTCTAAGAGTGTGCGAATGGCTTCTACTTCTCGTCGTCTTTCCAATCGTGTAACCTCACGTGAGGTTTACAACTGAAGAGATGAAAAGAGATGACACAAAAAACCATCGAAAAGAGATGACACAAAAAACCATCGAAAAGGTCGTATTTTAAGTTTCAAATTGAAGAGAGATGGTTGGTTTGCAAAAGTTCAACATGTGCACAACACTAAGGATCTCGTGCTAGACAATCATCTGCAATTCCCGTGGTTCTATAAGTGAAATTTAGCAATGCTCTTTTATCAATTTCATTTGTTTGTGTATTTCAAGATATATGTTTTTGTATTGCAGATATTTTTCCTTCCAATATTCTCGAGTGGCAACCAGTTGAATGTTTGACATGAACATTCAAAGTCCTTCATAAGGGATTATGTAGAACTTTTGTATGCAAAACAATTTGTTCAAATTTTCAATAGCATTCAATTATTTATCTACTTTGCAGATTATCAGGTGCCATCAGGGAGGAGTGCTTATGGAAATCTTGTAGATTTGCCTGCTCCTTGCATCTCTTCATTAGATTAGGATGCTCCTGATCATTCAAGAGTCTCAAGTTTTCTATGCAAATGAAAGATGATGTCCAAAGAGAAATGCTAGCAAGATAAATTTCTCGAAAGATAAAGATTCAATGGTTTCTTCCTCTTAATGTTTTTGTATCATGTTTTAAAAACATGTTATTATAGAAAACAAAAAAAATATGGTTGAATAGGAGAGTTCCAATTTCTGCGATTGATGATGTTTTAGGTAGGGAATGGGATAGAAAAGAAGATTAAAAGCTAGGAGACATCATTTTGTGTAAAGTTAGCCCAAATTCTCTTTCAATTTCATATTAGTAATCTCGACAATCACTTGTTTAGGATATGATCATAGGAGGTGGAAAAAAAAGCTTGGACTCCAGATACCCTTGGATTCAGAAGAGAGATGTCCATAATTTGAGTTAGAAATATTGATTTATCCTAATTTTCAACCTAGGAAAATAATTGTCACTACAAATTGGAAACTCAAAAATGTAAGGGAGCTCCTAGAGTTCCTTGATGAGCTTTCACCAGAATTCAGATTTTCAATTGATGGTGCCATGGTAAACATTAGATCATAGAAAACACTATCTTGCATAACTTGTTTGCCACCCAAGATGATCAAGTTCCAACCCTTAAGAATGTGACCAAGCTTGCCCTTTTCTTCTACTGAATACATCTTTCTTTATTAAACTCACCATATTCATATTGCCATTGTTTTGGTTTGTCTCATCACTCTTTTATGGTTTATATTTTGCAAAAGCTTTTATCATTGTCTCAAACATGCAGCTGCTCATGATTGTCTCAAACATGCAAAATTGCATTTGTTTTTTATGTAAATCATGATATTGATATTGTTATTGTTTTGATTTATATCATTAATTTTTAAAAATTTCTATTGTGCAAAGACTTTTCTTGTGCAAGGTTTCTATTGCTCAAGATAAGGATAGGAAGCTCTCCATGTTACTTGTCCATACAAATTCTAATCGTCAAGGTAAGCATAAAAACTTCTCCATGTTAATTCAAACTTTCTTTTTCAATGTGTATGGGCATTGTGAGAGCCATTCAAGCAATAAGGGTCAATTGAAGTTCCTGGATTGCTCTCCTCGCTTGAACCGATCGTGCCTTTTCTGTGGGTGAAAAACATAGTTAAGAGCAACAAGGATTACAACATGGAGAAGATTGGATAATACGATTGATTCAATCGACAAGGGGAAATGGAAGATTTTAGACTAAGCCAATTTTTCAGTTCCATATCATCAGAAAACATAGTAAAGACCTTCATTGATTACTATATGGAGAAGATAAGAGGGTACAACCAATTCAAGCGACAAGGGATAATGGAGGATTTTGGAGTGCCCTAATTGCTTGAATCGCTTGTATCCTCTAATGTTCTCCATTTTCCTTCACAAGCCCAATTTTTCAATTTCATATCATCGAATCATGTTATAGCATGATGTTTAACAAATTAATGATAATCAACTTATTATTCATGAAAAAATGGTAGACCACATTGAAGAAAAAACTATTTCCATCACTAATACCATTTCTTTGTACAAACATGATTTAAAATAACTATCTTCCAGATAAAGATAGAATGGCTTGTAAGGTTATTTTGTGTACAAAATTGCATTTACAACAAAGAGCATAGAAATATCTTTCAACATATGTTGGAAGTAATGGGCTAAATATCAAGATAGATACAGAACTCTATACATTTTTGGAGCCTTCACCTTTCTTATTTTTGTTCTTTCTAGAAATCTCACTTCTTTGCTTATTCTTTGGGACATGCTTCAGTGGAGAGCGAACAGGAGGTCTTTTGTTCTTATCTTTAGTATTCTTATGTCCTAGTGGTGGAGGGAGTGGAGGAGAATCTGGATCATAAGGATAGATAGCATCTTTTAAGATGGTGTGAATTGCTTTTTCTCTTACTAAAGGGATCCATGCATATAGATAGTCAGATAGATTTAGATCTAGATTGTAAAATCTATGCTCCAACAACCTTACTACATTGGCAACTACTCTCCATCCACATGAATTTGCATATAACCAAACGTTTTTTCTTCATTCACTTTGCTTGGATATTTGTGATCAATGTGCATTTTCAAAAATTTGGCAGCAATGCATATAAGAATGCATGGCAATAAATAAATATTATAATGCATTCACTTTGCTAAATAAATATCACAATGCATGGCAATAGAAATGTAAAAGAGCAATGAAAGTGTGAACTTAGAGTTTACAGTTACCATGCTCTGATTAGAGAGAGATCATGAATAAGGCTTGGTATTCAACAAAAGCAATAATTATAAGACTCCACTGACCCCTGAAAATGTGACATATGCTCATTAATAAAACCACCAAGAAAGGAATAACTTTATAAAGAGAAATAGAAATGAAAACTTACTTTTCAATATATGGATAAACTATATGTAGTATCTCCTCACTAAAATTCTTGAGAAAATGATCAATTTCTTCATACTTGAATAATATACACTGAGTCACAAGGGGATCTAAAACAAAGACCTTCCTCGAGAATGACTTCTCACATTGCTGGAGTAAGACCCTACAAATATAATCATCAGGAAACGCATCAAGACGATCAAGTATTGGTAAAATGTAGCATATTATGGACTAAAAAAAACCTGAGAGCTATATTAACAATGCTATTAGAGATTTCAACATTGAAGTCTCTCAACATTTTGTTGTCTTCAGGCCTAATGTCATGCATGAAGTCATCCTCCAATGGCATTGAAGCATTAACAATTATCTCGCCATCTCCTTTCTTTAAAAGCTCTGAATTAGCCTTTTTTAGCCGAGTCTGAATGTCCTCAAGAATAATAGATTCTTCTGTCAAAAGATTCATCCTTCTCTTCTCCTCCTCACTCTCTGTTGTGTTTCTTGTTGAATGGTCATGAGAAGGGATCTCTTCAATTTTGATTGTGGATGGCTTAGGCTTTCTTGCTAGAGGTATATTAAGAATATCAAAAAAATTCTAATCATGCTTGTCAAGAGGTACGATGGCTTTATCAAACTTGTATCTTAGCCTGGACACAACAACATAGTCCTTCGCCATAAGTGTCACCCTATGATAATGTGCTACAAAAAGATAAGCATCATTCATGAAAGTAATTGCAAAATCTTTTGTTTCTTCTTGCAAGCATAGAAGAGCCTGGGTCTGCCATTTGACATTCACAAATGAAGTAGTGTTCATCAAAGAGCAAAGATTGGCAGAGATCTCCTTAACTACTCTCATAGAAGGAAGAAGCCGTGGGATGAGAAGTCCCATAGTTTTCTGAGCTCTTCTAATTGCCCTCAGTGATTTTACATGATATTTAACTGTCTTTTTGGCATAAGTTTTCTCTGGATGAACCTTATCTTGGCTATTTGTGGTCCCTTGAGTAGGGCCCTGCCCCTCTAGAACAGGTCCCCCATGGTCTTGGTTATGAGGGTACAACTTCTTAGCTCTCTTCTTTACCCTAGCCATGATCTGTAAAAGAGAATTGAAGTGGATCAAACACATGGAAAAACAACAAACCATAAGACAACCAATTCAATGATAAGGGTCATAAAAAAATATCCGATTCATCTAGTTACTTGAATCGGTCGTATCAAACAAATTAAGATGTTTTCTTTCTTTTTACCATGAAAGCTTTACAGGTGTTCCTAGCTTAGAATGAAAATGACTAGACACGGCCAATTCAAGCAAATAGGTCAATCTAAAAATCTCTGATTCCCCTAATTGCTTGAATCAGTCATCCTAATAGCAAGTGGAAAAAATGAAATCCCTTTATCTTCAATACTGGTCCTAAAAGAATAAATAATCAAAAACATCCTTTGAACTGGCGACGACCAATTCAAGCGATTAGGGAAGTCTAGTAATCTTTGATTTGACTAATCACTTGAATCAGTCCCCTTCCACAAAACATGATTTTTGACCATAGACGACCGATTCAAGCGAATAGGCCAATCCAAAAATCTCCGATTTCACTAATCGCTTGAATTGGTCATCTCTAGAAGATAGAAAGCTCATGGATAATACCTTGTACACCAAGCCAACTCAAGGAGAAGATGACTTAGTGATATTTGCAGAAGAGGGTGGAAGTCGGGACATGCTGTTAAAATCAAGATAAAGTTGTTGAAGTTTGAGGTCTATATAAGCACATGAACATCACAAGGAAGAAGAAGAAAAAGAAGCTTGGAGCACAACACACAATACTGATTGTATTACCAAGTGAGTGTGCAAAGATAAGTCACCCATAAGGGTTATAGGCATATATACAAGAAAGGGGAGAAAACCTCCTAAAGAGGAAAAAAGTGCCCCAATGGTCCTAAGTGTGTTCACTTACATCACTACCACGTAGTCCAAAAAGGAAGACAAAGACGAGAAGAAATCAAAAAGGCAAAAATTGTTTTGCAAAGACGATAAAGGAAGTGATCATGTAATAAAAAGTTATCCAAGGTGGCAGAATAGCAAAGAAAAAAGAGGCTCGAATGATTGTTGTAGAGGTGTCTAAACCTAAAGCATAGTCTACTAATCTTGTGAAAAATGAAGAATGGGTGTTCGCAATTATTTATAGTTATGAACCATCTTCTCACTAGCAGTTTATGTCTATAGTAGACTCAAATGGTTGGTACTTTGATAGTGCAAAAACCAAACATATTACCTTGCAGCATAGTTTCTTCATTTTACTTGAGCTAGCCCCTATAGGGAGTACTATCACATGTACTAACAACTCCTCTTATCCTGTAATGGGAGTTAGTAATAGCATTCTGACTACTGCTCATGCTAGTTCTTTTACATTGTTAGATGTTTTGTTTATGCCATGGATCAAGAAGAATCTATTATCAGTTTTAGCACTAGCCAAGGTAATCTTTGATGTGAATTTTGTTGATGAAAGATATACAGTTCATGAAATGTCAAATAGTGATGTTATTATTGCTTCAAGCATTTTATGTTGTGGGTTTTATAAGTTTATCGATTATGCCAAATTTGTGAATGACTAAGCATGTGTAGTTCAAGATTCTTAGGCTATGTCAGATGCAAATCTTTGGCATCCACACGTTGGTCATCTCAATTATGCTAGTTTGCTATGCCTACAGAAATCTAAAAATGGTGCCCTCTCTACCCAAACTTGAGACACCTTGTAAACATGTTTTTGAAGGCTGTATTTTGCTTGGCTTAAAGCACATACTCCATAAGCAATATCAATCCTTATCAATGTAGCATAATTCAATCTTCCCAGTATGCTTTGGTAACCCGCAATATTCTCAAGCTCATCACCTTCATGAGCACTTAACTTTTAATTTACCTCCATTGGAGTGCTTGCAACTTTGGCATCCTACAAATGAAGGTTTTTAAACATATCCTCTATATACTTTCTCTGAGTAATGTAAATTCCAGAGTTAGTATAGACTAACGCAAGTCCAAGAAAATACTTTAGTGATCTTAGATCACTAATTTTGAACTCCTGTGTCATTTCATTCTTAATCTGTTTGATGACATTAGCATCATTACCTGTGAGTATGATATCATCAACATATACACATAGATATATCACCTCTGAATTACTCCTCTTAACAAACATACAAGTATCTGCTTTACTCATGATGAATCTTGGATCATGTAGGTATGTGGTCAACCTATGGTTCCATGCCCTAGGTGCCTGCTTCAATCCATAAAGATCTTTGTTCAATTTACACACATATGTTACCTTGCTTGGATCCTCATAGCCAGGAGGTTGAGACATATACACCTCCTCTGAAATCCAACCATTTAGAAATGCATTTTTTACATCCAATTGATACATGTTCCAATTTTTTGATGCAACCACACTTACCAATACCCTGATGGTTGGCATTTTGTGTGAAGAGATGGATAGGTATGTGTTGAAGATGAAGAGGTGTTGCAAAATCTTTGCTCTACACCAGCCAAATGAACTCCAGGAGTATATGGTGGGCCTGTTAGCTTGCCAATGGATGTATTAGACACCCTATGTACCTTGGAAGATCACTCTCAAAAAGATAGATCAAAACAGATAAGTTGGAGTTAGCTCAGAGGTGAAAACTTGCTATTCTTGGTTGATACACCTGTCCAGTGTTTTACATAATTCTCTGAGCACAGCAGCAATTAGATTAATTCCTCTTGGGGAAGGCTAGGTAGCTTAAAGAGCTAACTTTAGAGAGTAATCTCATCAAAAATAACAAACCACACACTGAGAATGACTTTTAACAAGTGATGACATCATCCCGATTTTCACGGGCTGCTACAGAAATAGACCAGTGAGTAGAAAAATTAACATAACTCAAGATGTAAGAATCCAATGATCATGACAATTTGTATGCTTATACTAGACAGTAAGCTGAATCCAACAAGCTTGAAATCACTGAATTTGGAGGAGTAAACACTGAGAAATGACTCTGACAAGATGACTGAAAAAGTCGGGTACCTGACAGAGAAGTGAAGATGAACATACCCTGTTGACTTCAAATGATCATAACTGAAGATTCCAACATCCAAATGACATGAAAATTTGTGAGCATATAGTAGCCTTATAGAGCTAACTTTACCAAGTTAAATCACTGAAAATGATGAACCAAGTGCAGAGAAACAATCTCTGCAATCTGACTGAGAAAAACTGAAGTAATGGCAGTGAGTAGTACACATCACAAGAACATGGAAAGATGAACTCAAATAATCATGAAAATGAAAGTATATTGCTTGTACAATACAATGAGTTACTGATACATATGTGTGCCTTGTAATCACACCTTGATATGGCATAAAGCTCAGCTCTTGGAGGTCTTCACATAGGTCTCTCTAACCATGACTAAAACTGCCATCTATTTATAGTTGAGTTTGGGAGGCTAACTTCCCTCAATCACTCTCCAATCAATCAATGATTGATTTGATTCTCTACCTACCACAAATCACGAATTCGTGGCTCCTCTTTCCATTCTTGATCATGTGGGCTCAACCACTTAAGATTCTCTTACTTTTACATTAAGTAAACTCTTCAAAAGTTACAAGAGGTAGTTCACAAGTGAACTTTACATAGTCTTCATTTTGAAGCTTCTTTAATGACTTTGTGAGACTCAAGCCAATACTTAGGCTTGTCATAGACTTGCTCCAACAGCTCCCCCTCAAGCAAAGTATGCTTGAGGTCTTCAATCTTCTAAGATTACCTGCAAACCAATCATAGCCTTGAATTTGCAAAGCTTTGTACCATCCAATGCTTTAGTTAGAATATCTGCACATTGTTGATGAGTGGACACATATGATATTTGAATCTCCTTGCTTAGGATCTTCTCTCGTACATAATGATAATGAACTTCAATATGTTTAGTCCTTGCATGAAAAATAGGATTAGGAGCCAAGTGAATAGAACTCATATTGTCACCAAAAATAGTTGGAGTTCCAAACTCCAATCCAAGATCTTTGAACAATGTCTTCATCCACATAGCTTCCTGTGTAGCTATGGCAAGACCTCTATATTCAGCTTCAGTAGAAGAGAGAGCAACTGTGGGTTGCTTCTTGGATGACCATGAAATAAACTTTGAACCTGCAAAGGTAAGATAACCTGAAGTGCTCCTTCTATCTTCCTTGGAGCCAGCCCAATCTGCATCAGAAAATAGCTTCAAACCTAAATCAGATACATAAGGATAATAAAGTACTTCATTTATGGTTCCTTTGAGATACTTGAGAATCCTTTTGGCAGCATCCATATGTGGTTTCCTTGGTGTGTGCATAAATTGGCTTAGCACACTCACACTGTAACATATATCTACTCTTGTCAATGTGGCATAGTTGAGACTACCCACTAGACTTTGATATGATGTGATGTCCTCTATGAGTTCACCTTCATGTGAGCTCAATTTGTGATTAACCTCCATTGGAGTACCTGCAATCTTACAATCTTGCATCTTGAATTTTGCCAACATGTCCTTAATGTACTTTCTTTGAGTGAGAAACAAACCATGATCTTTGTAGAAAACTTCCAAACCTAGGAAGTAGGTAAGTGAACCCAAATCACTTATCTTGAACTCTTCTCTCATCTGATCTTTGATCTTCTTCATACCATCTGCATCATTTCCTGTCAATATAATATCATCTACATATACACATAGGTAGATGACCTCGGAATTACTCTTTTTAATAAAGAGTGAAGGATCTGCTTTGCTTGGTTGAAAGCCTTTGTCGTGCAAGAATGAAACAAGCCTGAGATTCCAAGCTCTTGGAGCTTGCTTGAGACCATACAATGCTTTGTTAAGTTTACACACATAATCAGGATAAACTTGACTCTCAAAACCAGGTGGTTGTGCCATATATACCTCTTCTGTTATCCAACCATTCAAGAATGCATTCTTCACATCTAGTTGAAGTATCTTCCAATTCTTGGAAGAGGCAATACTAAGCAAAACCCTAATAGTAGGCATCTTTGCCACAGGAGAGAATGTCTCCTCATAATCAATTCCCTGAGTTTGTGCAAAGCCTTTTGCTACAAGCCTTGCCTTATACCTGTTAATGGAACCATCAGAATTCTTCTTGAGTTTATAGACCCATCTTGAGCCTATTACCTTCATGGATGAAGTCTTGGGCACCAAATCCCAAGTGTTGTTTTCCTCGAGTGCTTTAATCTCTTCCTTCATTGCATGCTTCCATTCTGTTTTTGCTTTGGCCTCTTCAAATGATGATGGCTCCTCTTGGTTTATGTCCTGTGCTATGTAGGTAGAATGTTTAGTTACTAATGAGGTGTCAAACCCATACCTTTCTGGTTTTTTCTTTTCCCTCATAGATCTTCTTAAGCCATGATTTGATGATTCTGCCTCATGTCCAAGTTCCTGCAATTTTGCTTTACCTTTAGACTTCCATGCTTTGATCTTTTCCATCTGACATTCTTCATCATCCTCTGAGGTGTCTTGTTCTTCAATCTTTGATTGTTCTCTACCAAGCTTTGGAAAATCTTCTTCAAGATCATATGGTAAATTGACCTTCCTGCATGAATCTTCATACCATGAATTGTTCTCATCAAAAACTACATCTCTGCTTACCAAGAATCCTTTGTTGGTAGGGTTGTATAACCTGTAGCCCTTTTGATTGTTGTCATATCCAATAAATACACACCTTTCTGCTTTTGGATCCATCTTGCCTCTAACCTGTGAAGGAACATGAGCAAAAGCAATACATAATTTTACAATGATCTAAGCTTGGTCTTCTTCCATTCCAAGCCTCATATGGAGTCATTCCATCAAGGGATTTTGAAGGCAACCTGTTAATCAAGTAAGTGGCTGTAGATACAGCCTCAGCCCATAAGTAATTAGGTAAATGCTTTTCATTTAACATAGACCTTGCAGCTTCAACAATTGTCCTATTCCTCCTTTCTGCCACTCCATTTTGCTCAGGAGTGTACCTTGTAGTTACCTCTCTTTTGATTCCTCTTTCTTGAAGAAGAGAATCAAAATCATGGGAGAAGTATTCTCCCCCTCCATCTGACCTTAGCCTTTTTAGTGATTTACCTGTTTGATTCTCCACAAGAGCCAAATATCTTTTGAAACATGAAAAAACTTCATCTTTGTGTTTCATAAAGAATAGGATAGTCCATCTGCTGCAATCATCAATAAAGGAAACATAATACCTTGATCCTGATATTGAAGCTTCCTTGCTTGGTCCCCATACATCTGTATGAACCAACTCCAAGAGATCTCCATGCATATAACCTTTCTTCATGAATGGTAACCTGTGAGACTTTCCAAACTGACATGCACTACACTTATAAATCATATGTTGTTTTGACAAGTTAGGGAGTCCAAGTACACTTTGGTCCCTGCAAATTTGCTTTAATGACCTTTCACCAATATGTGCTAACCTTTTGTGCCATACTTCCAATTCTGTGAGTGTCTGACTGCCATAATTAAAGAGAGCAATGTTTCTAGTGTCCTGTAATTCAAATGTGAACAATCTACCTGTCTTTTCACCTTTTGCAATTCTTCTGAATCCTTGACTTGGATCTTCAACAAATGCTCCTTCCTTTGTGAACCTGACTTGCAACCCTTTCTCTACTATCTGCCCAACACTTATCAAATTCTTTGTAATGGTAGGGACATAGAGTACCTTACTGAGTAGGTTGATGTTTCCATCAGGTGCTTTGACATTGCCTATTTTCTCCACAGGATGTTTTGTATCATCTCCTGTTTGTACCTCATGCTTATTCCTTGGATCTTCTAAATCTGATAGGAGTGCCACATTTCCTGCCACATGATTTGAACAACCTGAATCTATGTAGAAAACATGCTCATCAGATTTACCTTGTGGCATAGCCATGTTCATGATCAATAATGAATCCTCTTTGTTTGAGTCTTCTGTGTAGTTATTGTAGTCTCTCCTTCCTTTGTAGCCTCCTTGATAGTTTGAATGACTGTAGTTGTTGTAGTTGCCATGGTAGTTGTTGAACCTTCCTCTTGAGTAGCCATAACTTCCTCTATTGTATCCTCTGCCTCTTTGATTCCTGGAATTCCTAAAGCAATTTTCAGTTGTATGATTAGTTAATCCACAAATAGAACATGAGTTGGAGTCTTGGGATCTCCCCCTGCCTTGTCTACCTCCTCTTCCTCTACCTCTGCCATGTCTTCCTCTACCTGCATAGTTAGCTTGATATGTACCTGCTTCATCATCCACTTTCTTTGCCTTTCCTTTGTTATCTTTAGACTTGCTTTTATCCGTGTATAAAGCTGAAGATTGATTAACTTTAGAGCTTTCTCCATTTTTGATAAGCTTTGCCTCTTGAGTAAGTAATTGTCCAATGAGTGTGTTGAAATCAGGTACATGCATGTCCATGTACAAATCCATAGCTGTGGTGAATGCTTCCCACTTATCATCTGCCTTCAAGCCATTGATGACCTGCCTTACAATTTGCTCTTCATCTATTACCTCTCCAATGCTTCCCAACTGATCCGCTATGTCCTTGAGCTTTGTGACAAAATCAGTCACATTTTGTTTGGGAGCCTTCTTGAGAGTTGTGAACTCCAGCCATAGTTGATGCTTCCTAGCTTTGGTACTTGAAGAAAAGAAAGCTTCAAGTGCATCCCACACTTCCTGAGATGTCTTACAACTTCTAATGTGAGGCAACAAAAAATCTGAGATAGAGTTGAGGAGATAAGACCTTGCAAGTGCATCCTTGGAGCACCATGTGCTCAATCTTTCTTGCTCTTCTTGTGTTGGTTGACTTTTGTTCCTGAAACTTGGCATAACTTCATCTCCAGCCACATAACCATATAAACTTCTACCTTGGAGATAAGCTTCCATCCTTAATGACCAAGCTGAGTAGTTACCTCTGTCCAATTTTTCAATTGATGAAGGAAATCCATCTGCCATGTTGTCCAACCTTGCTCTGATACCACTGTGAAGAGATGGATAGGTATGTGTTGAAGATGAAGAGGTGTTGCAAAATCTTTGCTCTACACCAGCCAAATGAACTCCAGGGGTATATGGTGGGCCCTTTTAGCTTGCCAATGGATGTATTAGACACCCTATGTACCTTGGAAGATCACTCTCAAAAAGATAGATCAAAACAGATAAGTTGGAGTTAGCTCAGAGGTGAAAACTTGCTATTCTTGGTTGATACACCTGTCCAGTGTTTTACATAATTCTCTGAGCACAGCAGCAATTAGATTAATTCCTCTTGGGGAAGGCTAGGTAGCTTAAAGAGCTAACTTTAGAGAGTAATCTCATCAAAAATAACAAACCACACACTGAGAATGACTTTTAACAAGTGATGACATCATCCCGATTTTCACGGGCTGCTACAGAAATAGACCAGTGAGTAGAAAAATTAACATAACTCAAGATGTAAGAATCCAATGATCATGACAATTTGTATGCTTATACTATACAATAAGCTGAATCCAACAAGCTTGAAATCACTGAATTTGGATGAGTAAACACTGAGAAATGACTCTGACAAGATGACTGAAAAAGTCGGGTACCTGACAGAGAAGTGAAGATGAACATACCCTGTTGACTTCAAATGATCATAACTGAAGCTTCCAACATCCAAATGACATGAAAATTTGTGAGCATATAGTAGCCTTATAGAGCTAACTTTACCAAGTTAAATCACTGAAAATGATGAACCAAGTGCAGAGAAACAATCTCTGCAAGCTGACTGAGAAAAACTGAAGTAATGGCAGTGAGTAGTACACATCACAAGAACATGGAAAGATGAACTCAAATAATCATGAAAATGAAAGTATATTGCTTGTACAATACAATGAATTACTGATACATATGTGTGCCTTGTAATCACACCTTGATATGGCATAAAGCTCAGCTCTTGGAGGTCTTCACATAGGTCTCTCTAACCATGACTAAAACTGCCATCTATTTATAGTTGAGTTTGGGAGGCTAACTTCCCTCAATCACTCTCCAATCAATCAATGATTGATTTGATTCTCTAACTACCACAAATCACGAATTCGTGGCTCCTCTTTCCATTCTTGATCATGTGGGCTCAACCACTTAAGATTCTCTTACTTTTACATTAAGTAAACTCTTCAAAAGTTACAAGAGGTAGTTCACAAGTGAACTTTACATAGTCTTCATTTTGAAGCTTCTTTAATGACTTTGTGAGACTCAAGCCAATACTTAGGCTTGTCATAGACTTGCTCCAACATTTTGGCCACAGGTGAGAAGGTTTCTTCATAATCCGCTCCTTGGGTTTGTGCAAAACCCTTAGCCAAAATTCTAGCTTTGTACCTACTTACTGATCCATCAGAATTCCCCTTGATCTTATAGATCCATCTAGAACCAATTACCTTCATAGACTCCTTCTTTGGCACTACTTCGCAAGTATCATTCACCTTGAGTGCTTCAATTTCCTCATCCATAGCTTCCTTCCATTTTGCCTTGGTCTTTGCCTCTTCATATGATGATGGCTCTTCAAATGACAAGTCTTTTGCAAGATAAACAGAATGCTTAGTAACTAAGGAAGTGTCATACCCATATCTAATTGGCTTCTTGCTCTCCCTTTGTGATCTTCTGATTGCTTGGTTGGATGATTCATGTATATCTTCCAATTTCTTCATCTTGACTTTGCCTTTGGACTTCCATGCCTTGAATTCTTCTAAGTTGATGATGTACTCATCATCTAAGTTGGTGTTTTCAATCTGATTTGGTTCCTCCTTAGTGAGGCTTGGAAATTCCTCTTCCAAGTCATAAGGTAGCTTTACTCTCCTACATTCACTTTCAAACCAAGAGTCATTTTCATCAAAGACAACATCTCTACTGACCATAAATCCTTTGTTGGAAGGATTGTAGAACGTGTATCCTTTTTGATTCAAGTCATACCCTATGAAGATGCACTTCTCTGCCTTAGGGTCCAGCTTACCTCTGATTTGAGTAGGGATATGCACATAAGCAGCACATCCAAAGATCCTGCAATGATCAAGTGAAGGTCTTCTACCATGCCATGCTTCATATGGGGTCTTCCCATCAAGATATTTGGATGGCAACCTGTTTATAAGATAAGTGGCAGTAGATACACTGTCTGCCCACAAGTAATTAGGTACTTTTTTCTCATTTAACATTGACCTAGTTGTTTCAACAATTAGTTTATTTCTCCTCTCTACCACCCCATTTCGCTCAGGGGTATACCTTGTTGTAATTTCTCTCTTGATTCCTCTATCCTATAAGAATGCATCAAAATCATTTGAGAAGTAGTCACCTCCTCCATCTAACCTTAGTCTCTTTAGACTTTTTCCTATTTGGTTCTCAACAAGTGCAAGATACTTTTTAAAGCAGCTGAATACTTCATCTTTATGTTTCATAAAATATAAGATAGTCCACCTACTCAAATCATCAATGAAAGGTACATAATACCTTGATCCAGAAATTGAGGGATCATTAGTTGGTCCCCATACATCTGTATGGACAAGCTCTAAGTAGTCCTCATGCATGTAGCCTTTCCTTGAGAAGGGTAACCTGTGAGATTTTCCAAACTCACAAGCACCACATTTATAGATCATGTGTTGCTTGGATACATTAGGTATCCCAAGCACACATTGATCTCTACATATTTGCTTTAAATTTCTCTCATCAATATGCCGTATTCTCTTATGCCAAATTTCAAGCTCTGATAGTGTTTGGTCTTTGGAACTATAAAGTGCAATATTCCTTGTATCTTAAAGTTCAAAAGTGAATAACCTACTTGTCTTTTCTCCTTTGGCAATTCTCTTGAATCCATGTTGGGGATCCTCCACAAATGCTCCATATTTGTTGAACCTGACTTGCAAACCCTTTTCCACAATCTCTCCAACACTCATCAAACTCTTGGTAATTGTAGGTACATATAGAACCCTGCTCAATAGATTCTTATTTCCATTAGAGGTTTTAACATTTCCTAATTTAATCACTAAGTTCTTGGTGTCATCACTTGTTTGTACCTAATGCTTAACCTTTGGTTCCTCAAGGTCAGAGAGTAGAGCTAGATTGCCTACCACATGGTTTGAGCATCCTGAGTCAATGTAGAAGAGATGGTCATCATTTGTACGTGGTTTTGAAGTCATATTCATAATGAGAAGAGAATCCTCTTGCTCCTCTATATACTTGTTGTAATCTCTCCTTGATTTGGACCTCCTTGGTGGTTGTTGTTGTAGTTGTTGTTGTAATTGTTATTGTAGCCTTGATGGTGATTGAATGTTCCTCTTGATTGTGTATATCCACCTCTTTGAAATCCTCTACCTCTCTGATTCTTGAAGTTCATGTAACACTCATCTACACTATGATTTGACAATCCACAAATATTACATGGTGAGGAGTTATAAGGTCTTGCCCTACCTTGCTTACCTCCTCTACCCCTTCCTCTTGAGGTTCTACCTCTCCCTACATAGTTGGCTTGGGAGGTAGCTCCTTCATCCTCAATCTTCTTGTTCTTTCCTTTGTCTTTAGACTTACTTTTATCTATGTATAGGGCAGAAGAGTTGTTACCTCTTGATGAATCTCCATTGTTGTTGACCTTGGCTTCATGGGTAAAGAGTTGCCCCATGAGAGTGCTAAGGTCTGGAATTTGCATGTCCATGTATAAGTCCATGGCAGTTGTGAAGCTCTCCCATTTGTCATCTGCTTTAATACCATTGATTACTTGTCTTACAATCTGCTCCTCTTTAATTTCTTCTCCTATGCGTGCCAATTGATCAGCTACATCCTTGACTTTTGTCACATACTCTAAGATGCCTTGTTTGGGTTGCTTTCTTTGAGTGGTAAACTCAATCCACAATTGGTTCTTCCTAGCCCTTGTGTTGGAAGAGAAATATGAAGACAATATTTCACAAGTCTCTTGGGATTTCTTAGAGCTCCTAATGTGTGGAAGAAGAAAATCAGAGATTGAGTTAAGTAAGTATGACCTTTCTAATGCATCCTTGGCACACCATGTATTGATTCTTTCATGCTCCTCTCTTGTAGGTTGTCCTTTGCTTCTGAAAATGGGCATTTGTTCATCTCTTGAGATGTATCCATAAAGACTCCTTCCTTGCAAGTATGTCTTCATCCTCAAGGACCATGCTTGGTAGTTGTTCCTATCCAATTTATCAATGAAAGAAGGAAAATTATCTCCCATTTTACCTTAGCTTTGCTCTGATATCACTGTTGGGAAAGATGGCTAGACACTCCAAGAGATAAGTAGGTATTGCCAATTCCTAATTTGTACCAGCCCCTTTTTTCTTCAGAGTTGCATTGTAGGCCCTCTCAGCTTTCCAATGACATGAAACATCTACCTATGTACTTTAGAAATGATGTGAGAAATGATTGATTCAAAATAGACTACTTCCAAGTTGAAAGATCAATGAAAACCTTCTATTTTTGTTCATACACCTGCTGCTTGTTAAGCTCACTGCTTCCAGTATAGTAGGAATTAGAAAAATTCCTTTTGGAGATATCAAATTAGCTTAATGAGCCCAATAGTGATCGTACCGAAGAAAAACAAACAACTGCAAATTTGTGTGGATTACCGAAAATTGAATGCTGCCACAGTTCCAGATCCATTTCCATTACCTTCTCTGGACAGTATGTTGGACGAACTTGCAGGGCAGGAAATGTATTCTTTTCTGGATGGATTCAATGGCTATAATCAGGTGCGCATGGTTGAGGCAGATATACCTAAAACAACCTTTATTACCAATTGGGGCATCTTTGCTTGTACAGTCATGTGGCTTGGACTCTGGAATGCTCCAAGTACCTTTCATCGCTGTATGCAGCAAATCTTCACGCCATACTTAACATCTTTTATGCGTATATTCTTGGATGATTTCTCTATCTCCGACCGGACGGTGTCACATTTGGAACATTTACGTTTATGTTTTGAATCCTGTCAAAATGTATGGCTATGCTTAAATCCTTTAAAGTCAACCTTGGTGGTGAAATGTGGCAAATTGCTCGGACACATTATTTCAGAAAAAAGGAATTGCGGTTGATCCTCATAAAGTTAAAGTTATCCGAGATACACCAGCTTTGAAGAGTCCAAAAGAAGTGCTCAGGTTTCTCGAGCAAATCTACTGGCATGGCAGACATTTAAGAGGACTCACGCATATTCCTATCCCGCTCAATAAGTTAGCACATGTACCACTGAAGGATTTTCTCTGGACTGCTGAAGCACCGTTGGCATTTGAGAGACTCCTGAAAATGCTTGTGAGTGCTCCAATCTTAAAAGCTCCGCACTGGCAGTTGCCCTTTCATGTTTTGGTGGATGCCTCAGATCGTGCAATTGGCAGTGTTCTCATGCAGAAGGAAGATCCGAAGTGGTTTGGTCTGGTGTATGCTAGTAGAAGACTCACATCGGCCAAGCAAAACTATTCGACTATGGAGCGTGAGTGCCTAGGTCTTATTTATTCTATTAAAAATTTCCGACAGTATCTCCTGGGCGGATCATTCACATTTCATGTGGACCACAGTGCTTTGCTTTACCTAGTGAAAGAGAAAAATTTAGTTGGACGTCTTGCTCGATGGCTGTTACTATTATAGGAATTTGAATATGATGTGGCCCATCACCCTAGAGCCAGTTATGCGATTGCAGATTTTCTGTCCAGAATAGATCATGGAGAACCTCCGGATGGCATCGATGATTCTCTTTCGGATGCTGAAGTTTCTATGGTGGCCGAACCGAAAGCTGTTCCGCAGATTACTCCAACCTGGTACGAAGAAATGGTGAGCTTTCTTACAAATGGTGTCATGCCATTTCATTTACGATTGGCAGCCCGAAAGAAACTTGGGTTCTGTAGCTGACATTTTTCCATGATCATGGAGTAACTTTATCATAAAGACCCGATGGGAGTTTGGCTTCATTGTGTACCCCCGCACGAAATACCGGCTGTTATTTTGGAAGCACATGTAGGTGATGCCAGTGGACATTTCGGTCATCTTATTACGATCCAAATAATTCAACAGTCTGGACTTTGGTGGCCTACTATGTATGCTGACGTGCAAGCGGTGGTTCGGAATTGTGATCCTTGTCAACGAATCGGTGAACCTGGGGATGCTCATCACTTTCCTCTCTAGCCTATTGTGCCATTGGAACCTTTTCAAAAGTGGGGACTAGATTTCATTGGACCAATTAAACCCCCTACAGCGAATACAGGTGCACTTTATATTCTTACTTGTATTGACCACTGCACTAGATGGGCGGAAGCATGGGCTACTAAACAAGCCACTGCAGTCGATGTGGGTAAGAAGCTCCAAAATGACATATTTCCTTGGTATGGTCTTCCATTGGAATTAGATTTGGACCATGGCATGCATTTTATGAATCAATTGATTGGGGAGCTCACAACAGGATTTCAAACATCGGTTTAGTTCCCCATATTACCCTCGAGCTAATGGTTTAGCTGAAAGCATGAACAAGGTGCTCCTACAGATGATCCAGAAAATGCTCTTGGATAATATTGATTAATGGGAGATTATTCTTCCCACGGTGCTCTGGGCCTATCATGTTGGAGCAAGTCTATGAAAAGCCTAAGTATTTGCTTGAGTCTCACAAAGTCATAGAAGAAGCTTTAAAATGAAGACTATGTAAAGTTCACTTGTGAACTACCTCTTGTAACTTTTTGAAATCTTACTTGATGTAAAAGTGAAAGAATCTTAAGTGGTTGAGTCTACTTGATCAAAAGAGGAAAGAGAAGCCACGAATTCCTGATTGATGGGAGTTGGAGAATCAAATCAATCACTAATAGATTGAAGAGTGATTGAGGGAATTCAGGTTCCCAAGATCAACTATAAATACATGGTAGTTTTAGTTGTGGTTATGTGAAGACCTCCAAGAGCTGAGCTTTATGCCATATCAAGCTGTGATTTCAAGGCACACATATGTATCAGTAAGTCCATTGTATTGTACAATCAATATACTTTCATTTTGATGATCATTGGGTTCATATCTTCATGTTCTTTTGAAGTGTACTGTTCACTGCCATATCTCTCAGATTTCTCAGTCAGATTGCAGAGATGATTTCTCTGAGCTTGGTGACTCCTTTTCAGTGATTTAACTTGCTAAAGTTAGCTTTTTAGGTCTACTATATGCTCACCAATTTTTGTTACAATTGGACGTTTTAATCTTCACCTGTGATGATTTGAAGTCAACTATATCACTTGGTTTTCTTCTTCTTTGGCAGCACTCTCTCATAACAAACATTTTGTCAGAGCTATTTCTCAGTGTGTACTCCACCATTTTCTATGATTTAAAGCTTATTGAATTCAACGTACTATTTAGTATATGCCTACAAAATTTCATAATCATTGGGTTCTTGAAGCTTCAGATACTTGCATTTTATTGATCACGGGTTTGAGTATTGTTGTAGCTCGAGAAAATCGGGGTCATCCTATGACTTGCTAAGTTTGTTTCTTTTTTTGTGGTTCATAATTTTTTATTAAATCACTCATGATTGTTAGCTTATTAAGTGCATAAGATTTCCCTAAAAAGGAATTAATTTAATTACTGATGTGGCCAGAGAAGTATTCAAAACTTTGGACAGGTGTATGAACATAAATAGCAAGTTTTTGGCACTTGAATCTTCTCCAACTTATCTGTTTTGATTCAACTTTTTGACATTGATCAAGGTACATAGGTTGTTTAATACATCCCTTGGCAAGCCAAAAGGGCCCAGAACACATCTCTCGACTTCATCTGGTTGGTGTAGTGCAAAGTTTTTGCAGCACCACTTCATCTTCATCAACTACGAATCCATCTCTTTACAATGGTATTAGAGCAAGGTTGGACAACATGGCAGATGGATTTCCTTCATCAATTGACAAATTGGATAGAGGTAACTACTCAGCCTGGTCATTAAGGATGGAAGCTTATCTTCAAGGAAGGAATTTATATGGTTATATAGCTGGAGATGAAGTTATGCCAAGTTTCAGGAACAAAAGTCAACCAACACAAGAAGAGCAAGAAAGATTGAGCACATGGTGCTCCAAGGATGCACTTGCAAGGTCTTATCTCCTCAACTCTATCTCAAATTCTTTTTTGCCTCACATTAGAAGTTCTAAAACATCTCAGGAAGTGTGGAATGCACTTGAAGCCTTCTTCTCTTCAAGTACAAAGGCCAGGAAGCATTAACTATGGCTAGACTTCACAACTCTCAAGAAAGCTCCCAAACAAAATATTACTGATTTTGTCATAAAGCTCAAGGACATAGCAGATCAGTTGGGAAGCATTGGAGAGGTAATAGATGAAGAGCAAATTGTAAGGCAGGTCATCAATGGATTGAAGGCAGATGACAAGTGGGAAGCATTCACAATAGCTATGGATCTATACATGGATATGCATGTACCATATTTCAACACACTCATAGGACAAATACTTACTCAAGAGGTCAAGCTTATCAAGAATGGAGAAAGCTCCAAAGGTAATCAATCTTCAACTTTGTATAGTGATAAAAGAAAGTCCAAAGAGAACAAAGGAAGAGGAAAGAAAGTGGATGATGAAGCAGGTACACATCAAGCTAACTATGCAGGTAGAGGAAGACATGGAAGAGGTAGAGGCAGAGGAGGAAGCCAAGGCAGGGGAAGATCCCAAGTCTCTATTTCATGCTCTATTTTTGGATTAACTAATCATACAACTGAAAATTGCTTTAGGAATTCCAAGAATCAAAGAGGCAGAGGCTACAATAGAGGAAGTTATGGCTACTCAAGAGGAAGGTTCAACAATAACCATGGCAACTACAATAATTACAACCATTCAAACTATCAAGGAGGAAATAGGGGAAGAAGAGACTTCAATAACTACACAGAAGTCTCAAATCAAGAGGACTCATTGCTAATCATGAATATGGCCAATCCACAAGGTAAATCTGATGAGCATGTTGTCCACATAGATTCAGGTTGTTCAAATCATGTGGTAGGAAATGTGGCACTCCTATTAGATTTAGAAGATCCAAGGAACAAGCATGAGGTACAAACAAGAGATGATACAAGACACCTTGTGGAGAAAATAGGAAATGTCAAAGCACTTGATGGAAACATCAACTTACTCAATAAGGTAATCTATGTCCCTACCATTACAAAGAATTTGATAAGTGTTGGGCAAATAGTAGAGAAAGGGTTGCAAGTCACGTTCACAAAAGCAGGAGCATTTGTTGAAGATCCAAGTCAAGGATTCAGAAGAATTGCAAAAGGTGAAAAGACAGGTAGATTGTTCACATTTGAATTACAAGACACTAGAAACATTGCTCTCTTTAATTATGGTAGTCAGACACTCACAGAATTGGAAGTAAGGCACAAAAGGTTAGCACATATTGGTGAAAGATCATTAAAGCAAATTTGCAGGGACCAAAGTGTAGTTGTTCTCCCTAACTTGTCAAAACAACACATGATTTATAAGTGTAGTGCATCTCAATTTGGAAAGTCTCACAGGTTACCATTCATGAAGAAAAGATATATCCATGGAGATCTCTTGGAGTTGGTTCATACAGATGTATGGGGACCTAGCAAGGATGCTTCAATATCTGGATCAAAGTATTATGTCTCTTGCAATGATGGTTACAATAGGTGGACTATATTATACTTTATGAAACACAAAGATGAAGTCTTTTCATGCTTCAAAAGGTATTTGGCTCTTGTGGAGAATCAAACGGGTAAAACACTAAAAAGGCTAAGGTGATATGCAGGGGGAGAAAACGTCTCCCATGATATTTGACTCCTTTCTTCAAGAAAGAGGAATCAAAAGAGGGATCACTACAAGCTACACTCCTGAGCAAAATGGAGTGGCAGAAAGAAGGAATAGGACAATTGTTGAAGCTGCAAGGTCTATGCTCAATGAAAAGTACTTAGCTAATTGCTTATGGGCTGAGGCTGTATCCAGAGCCACTTATTTGATTAACAGGTTACCTTCAAAATCACTTGATGGCATGACACCATATGAGGCTTGGAATGGAAGAAGACCAAGCTTGGATCATTGTAAGATTTTTGGATGTGTTGCGTTTGCTCATGTTCCTTCATAGGTTAGAGGCAAGATGGATCCCAAAGCAGAAAGGTGTGTCTTCATTTGATATGAAAACAATCAAAAGGGCTACAGATTATACAACCCAACAACCAAAGGATTCTTGGTGAGTAGAGATGTAGTATTTGATGAGAATATTTCTTGGTATGAAGATTCATGTAAAAAGGTCAACCTACTTTATGATCTTGAAGAAGATTTTCCAAAACTTGTTAAGGATAGTTCTCCTAAAATTGAAGAGCACGATACCTCAGAAGATGATGACGCAACTTAGTATGAAAAAATCAAAATGTGGAAATCTTAAGGTAAAGCAAAAATACAGGGACTTGGACAAGAGGCAGAATCATCACATCATGGCCTAAGAAGGTCCATGAGGGAGAAAAGAAAGCCAGAAAGGTATGGGTTTGATACTTCTCTAGTCACTAAACGTTCAATCTATCTATCATAGGACATAAATCAAGAGGAACCTTCAACATTTGAGGAAGCAAAGAAGAAATCAGTATGGAGGCATGCAATGGAAGAAGAAATTGAAGCTCTTGAGGAGAATAACACTTGGGAATTGGTTCCCAAGTCTTCATCAATGAAAGTGATAGGATCAAGGTGGATCCACAAATTGAAGAAGAACTCAGATGGCTCCATTAAGAGGTATAAGGCAAGGCTTGTCGCAAAAGGCTTTGGACAAACTCAGGGAATTGATTATGAGGAGACCTTCTCTCCTGTGGCAAAGATGCCTTCTATTGCCTCTTCCAAGAATTGGAAGATACTTCAGTTGGATGTAAAAAATGCATTTCTTAATGGATGGATAACAGAAGAGGTATATATGGCATAACCACCTGTTTGTGAGAATCACATATATCCTGATTATGTGTATCAACTTAATAAAGCTTTATATGGACTCAAACAAGCCCCAAGGGCTTGTAATCACAGACTTGTGTCATTCTTGTAGGAGAACTGATTTCAACCTAGCAAGGCAGATCCATCGCTATTCATAAAAAGGAGTAATTCTGAAGTCATCTATTTGTGTGTGTATGTAGATGATATTATACTTACAAGAAATGAAACAGATGGCATGAAGAGAATCAAAGAAAAAATGAGAGAGGAATTCAAGATAAGTGATTTGGGTTCACTTACCTACTTCCTAGGATTGGAAGTTGTCTACAAAGATCATGGTTTGTTTCTTACTCAAAGAAAGTACATTAAAGACATGTTGGCAAAATTCAAGATGCAAGATTGTAGGATTGCAAGTACTCCAATGGAGGTTAATCATAAATTGAGCTCACATGAAGGTGAACTCATAGAAGATGTGACAGGTTATCAAAGCCTTGTGGGTAGTTTGAGCTATGCCACATTGACAAGGGTTGATATATGTTATAGTGTGAGTGTGCTAAGTCAATTTATGCACAACCCAAGAAACCTCACATGGAGGCTGCCAAGAGGATACTCAGATATCTCAAAGGGACCATGAATCAGGGATTATATTACCCTTATGTATTTGATTTAAGTTTGAAATTGTTCTCTGATGTAGATTGGGATGGCTCCAAGGAAGACAGAAGGAGCACTTCAGGTTATCTTAGCTTTGTAGGTTCAAAACTTGTTTCATGGTCATCCAAGAAGCAACCCACAGTTGCTCTCTCTTCTACTAATGCTGAATATAGAGGTATTGCTATAGCTACTGAAGAAGCTATGTGGATGAAGACACTATTCACAGATCTTGGATTGGAATTTGGGACTCCAACTATTTTTGGTGACAATATGAGTTCTGTTCACTTAGCTCCTAATCCAATTTTTCATGCAAGGACTAAACATATTGAAGTTCATTATCACTATTTAAGAGAGCAGATTGTGAGCAAGGAGATTCAAATATCATATATGTCCACTCATCAAAAATATGTAGATATTCTAACCAAAGCATTAGATGGTACATAGCTTTGCAAATTCAAGGCCATGATTGGTTTGCAGGTAATCTTGGAAGATTGAAGACCTCTAGCATACTTGGCTTGAGGGGGAGCTATTGGAGAAAGTCTTTGACAAGCCTAAGTATTGGCTTGAATCCCACAAAGTCATAGAAGAAGCTTTAAAATGAAGACTATATAAAGTTCATTTGTGAACTACCTCTTGTAACTTTTTGAAATCTTACTTGATGTAAAAGTGAAAGAATCTTAAGTGGTTGAGTCTACTTGATCAAAAGAGAAAAGAGATGCCATGAATTTCTGATTGATGGTAGTTGGAGAATCAAATCAATCACTAACAGATTGAAGAGTGATTGAGGGAAGTTAGGCTCCCAAGATCAACTATAAATACATGGTAATTTTAGTCATGGTTATGTGAAGACCTCCAGGTGTGATTTCAAAGCGTACATATGTATCATTAAGTCCTTTGTATTGTACAATCAATATACTTTCATTTTCATGATCATTTGGGTTCATATCTTCATGTTCTTGTGAAGTGTACTATTCACTGCCATATCTCTTAGTTTTCTTAGTCAGATTGTAGAGATGATTTCTTTGAGCTAGGTAAATCATTTTCAGTGATTTAACTCGATAAAGTTAGCTCTATAAGTCGTATTTATTCTTACTAAGTTTCATTACAATTGGAAATTTCAAACTTCAGCTATGATCATTTGAATTCAACTATGTCACTTGGTTTTCTTCTTTGCTGACAGCACTCTCTAAGAACAGTCATTTTGTCAGAGTTGTTTCTCAGTGTGTACTCCACCATATTCTATGATTTAAAGCTATTCGATTCCCATACTATCTAGTATATGCCTTCAAAATTTCATAATCATTGGGTTCTTGAATCTTGAGATATTTGCATTTTACTGATCATGGGTTTGAGTATTGTTTCAACCCGAGAAAATCGGGGTCATCCTATGACTTGCTAAGTTTGTTTCTCTTTGCGTACTTCATCATTTTTTATCAAATCACTCATGATTGTTAGATTATTAAGTTTATAAGAGTTCCCCAAAAGGAATTAAGTTAATTGCTGTTGTGGCCAGAGAATTGTTCAAAACTTTGGACATGTGTATGAACATAAATAGCAAGTCTTTGGCTCTTGAATCTACTCCAACTTATCTGTTTTGATTCAACTTTTTAAGAGTGATCTTCCAAGGTACATAGGGTGTCTAATACATCGCTTGGCAATCCAAAAGGGCCCACAACACATCTTTGGACTTCATTTGGCTGGTGTGGTGCAAAGTTTTTGCAGCACCACTTCATCTTGATCAACTACAAATCCATGTCTTCACATATTGCACAACTTACAAAGTTTCAGTGGGAAGCACACCCTTTAAATTGTTATACGGGCAAGAGGATATTCTTCCTTTTGAACTTGCGGTCCCAAGTTTCTGGATTGCAATACAAAAGCATTTAAATCCGGATTAATCTTTTGCGTATCGCATGGATCAGGTGCCTCAGTTGGATGAAGTTCATTATTAGAGTTTTCTCTCGCTTTAGGAAGTACAATAATGGCAGAAGGGTTGGCATGACTGGAATTTGCGAACTTGGATTTTTTGCCCCGGAGATTTAGTTTTATATTTTCATTCAAAGATGAAACGAAAGATGGACAAGTTGAAATTATGACGGACTCGTCCGTTCCAGATTCATGAAATGTGCAGACCAGGTACATTCCGGCTTGCTACACTCATAGGAGAAGTTCTATTGATGGTCGTCAATGGGTCTAAACTCCAGCCCTATCAATGCTCTCGATAAAAAAAATGTATTTAAACGTAAATTCGCACAATCGGGATCTCATGCAGGATGCGCAGGAACTATTTTGCATGCAGGGTGCGCAGTAACTATTTTGCATGCAAACGTACAACAGTTATCACAGTGGCAGTGGCGGCATTTCGAATTAGGATGTGTTTCTTATTTTGAGAGCCTATAATGAGTGCAGATTCAGGAGTTATGATTTCTTGATCACCCATCATGACGAAGACTCACAATTTGTTACACAGGAAGGCAGGGCATAAAAGGTTGCGAACTCTGTCGAATTCGGCTTATTTGATGAGTTTGCGAGCTGAGCGAATATAACGAGTACAGCAAATACAGCGAGCGTCATGCGCAAGAGCAACGAAATTGGCAAGTTGTAGTAAGATGGCAGTGACCTTCTCTGATCGCCACCTTCTGTATATCCTAGAGAAGATCACACAGGAGCAGAAGAAGTGGTTCGAATGCAGAGGACTCCTGTAGTGTGCCATGATAGATTGGCGAATCATTAAGCCTCATTCGCAAGCAATAGAGATAGCGATGGAGATCGTCCGACAGATAGAGGGAAACAATATTAACATTCAAGATATCAGTATCCAAATAGGATAAGAAGAAGTACATTTAACCATGGATTTGATCGTGGAACAATTTCAGGTGGCCAAGGAGGGTATCACGGCGAGCAGAGAGGTTGTGCATGCTGTAGAAATCTACACATTGCTCGGCAAACCTTGCTCGGGTGAATACCGCTTCGGGCAACCCGCGGATGACAACACACTGAAGTGGAGAATGTTATTAATGACCATGGTGATTACTTTGCAGGCTAAACACTATGGAGTATCCCAGCAGCTCTTTGCGCTAGTGAAGGAAGCGGCAAAGACCCAGGTAAAGTGGGCGAAAATCATTTTTCGAAAATTAAAGAAAAAAGTTCAGAGATTATTCTGATGGACTCGACTGGCACTTAACACAGTACTAGACTCCAAAGTGGGAGTGATCTTCTTGTTACTTTTTTTGACTCTAGCGTACTTACCTCGAGAATACACAGTACGCTTGAGGAAAGTGTTTTTACAACTTTTGAAGAAACGAGCAGCAGAGCGGAGGTGGGAGGTAACACTCTTCAGGATCAGGTGGATACTGAGATTGACAAAGAGGAGGAATCTAGAAGGCACGAGGTGGAAGAGAGGAGAGCCCGGGCAGGTGCCGAGAGGAAGGCCAAGGAAGAAGCCAAGAGGAAGGCTAGGGAAGAAGCAAAGAGGAAGGTTAGGGAAGATGAGGAAGAGGCAACACGGAATGAGGAAGAGGCAGCGTGAAATGAGGAAGAGGCAAGATGAAAGGTGACTGAAGAAGAGCAGTCCCGAAAGCAGCAACAAGAACAAGGTGGACGTTTTGGAGAGACCACCCGCAGAATACGTCTTACATACATTTTTGGAATGTGGCCTAGTCGACAAATGGAAAACTTTAGAGGGCAGAGTGAAGTTAGCCGCACTAAAATCCACCCATGGATGTATAATAAGGAGACTATTCGACCAGAACTACTTGGAGATTTAGCTCGTGGTTTAGCCTGGAGTTCGGTGAAACTCGAAGATCTCTAGAATAAGTATAATGCCATGATATTGGAAAAGCATAGCTAGGTTGCAGAAAAGGAGCAGATGGCAGCTCAAATCACTCAGCTGCAAGAAGAGATAGAAGCAGTAAGGGCGAAGAACAGAAGTCATGATAGTCCTGTTAATGAACAGCTGGTTGAAGAGTTAAATGATACTTTGATAGAAAATAATACTTTGAAAGTTACTATGGAGGAAAAATCCAAAATTATAGCTCGATTGCAAGAAGAAACCGGTCAAGTGCAGAAAGCAAATCAGAAGTTAAAGAAAAGTAATAAAGAGTTAAATACAAAGTCATAGAAAGCTAAGCAAGAAGCACAAAGATTAAAAACCAAGGTTAAAGATCAGAGTAGTGAGCTAAAAAGGCAAAGAATTTCAACTATAGAAGTGGAGGAAAGATTGATGATACGGAATTCCGAGTTTACAACATTAGAAGAAAAATTACAAACAGTTCAAGAGACTTTGGATACAGTACAGGCTCAAGTTGCGGGAATCACTAAGTTAGAAAAGCAAGTAGCACAATGGAAGCAGCACTATGTGGATGCCAACCTCGTGTTGGCAGATAAAGAAGCAGAGGTGGACAAGCTCCGAATCCTTTAATGAAAATACCATATCTATTTCTGAATCAGATATCTATTGTTCTGTGTAGTTAAGATTCCAAACTGTTTATGTGTCTATCTCCGCTAAATCATATTGAAGTATGGAACAAAAATGCATGTTTACGAATAATAATATTCGTGAATCCCCATTCCCGAACCTACTACTTGGGTGTTGTTAGTATTACGGTGAGCAATGTCCAAATAGTAGCTAAAAATATTCTTCCAAGTCAAATAGACTTTTACAAATGGTAAAAGATAAAAGCTTCATAGCAATGGTTCCCATGGAGCTTCAATTAGTTGCACATAAACTCTAGCCAAGTGTGTAGGCTTGGTATTTGCACCAACAGTCACCATTCAAAAATGCAGGTACATTCCAACCATGATGAGCTCCAAGTACATAGATGCTACGAATAGTAGTCATTCAGCAAGTAGGTGCAAAGGCCTCATCAATATCAATGCTTCTTTCCTATGCATAATGCTTTGCAACAAGCCTAGCCTTATAGCTATCAACTGTTTCATCAGGTTTAGGCTTTAGCTTGTATACCCACTTAGTGCCAATGGCCTTCTTGCTAGCAGGCAAGTAACGTAAAGACGAGGTACCATTTTTCATGATAACATCATATTCTGATTGCCTTGCAGCCATCCAATGTTGAAAATTTTGTGCTTCATGAAATGAAATAGGCTCAATCTCATTCTAGAGACTAAAGGCAACCATAGCATAGAAATCTGATGCAAAAAAGGGACTATGAGAGTTGAATGAGTATGGTATTATAGAGGTGCATCTAATTTTCTATCACGCAAAGTCTACACCAGCCACTTTGGCATAGGTTTTGCCTCTTCAATATCATCTCTCTCATCAACAAGTGCATCATGTAAATCTGCATCAGGAATAGAATGATCTGCATCATCACATGAAACCTATAAAGGGTGAGAAGGTACCTCATTAGGACTAGCACTAGACTTTCCACATGTAAAAAGAGGCAGCAAAGTATTATACATGTCTTTGGAGCTAATAGATGTCTCTTTCATACATGAAAGTACATTTCTCTGTTAGCTACATCATCCAACATGCTATCTAAGAATGGTAATGGAAAGGGATTAGGGAAAGTGGCAAATTTTCAATAATCTACGCATATGCAAAGCTACTTATTCTTTTTAAGCACTATCACAATCGGCATTCAGCATGTTCTATAGGGACAATAAATCCAAAAACAAAGTAATCTATCTACTTCCTCCTTAACTCACCGAGCATATTTGGGATTCATTCGGTAACTTTGTTGCTTGATTGGTCAAGCATCTGATTTCAATATAACTCGATGCTGGTAAATTCGAGGATCTAGGCCTTTCATGTCTCGATAGTCCCAAGCAAAAAGATCAGTGAATTTTTTTAACGAAGTTAATAGATCCTCCTAAAAGGTCGAAGTCAGGCCAACTTTTATTTTGACCGGACATGGATTACTGTCATCGTCGAGATGGTAGGTCACTAACTAGTCTTTTGGCAGATAAAATTGTCATGTTGTAGAAGGGTCACTCTCATAATCTTGTTCTGAAAGTCCATAATGTCCACTAATTACTAGGGTTCATCTCTAGAGTCATCCAAAAAAGGATGTATTGTATAGGTGGCAAGAGACCATTGATCCAACACGTGCTATAAGTCTACTGTCTTGCGGAAAATTATATCCTAATTGGTGATAAAAAAGACCTCTTTTTCATCGTCTGATAGTCCATCCAACATATGGACAGGTTTAGATATGTATGGTTGTGCCTGAATTTTGCAAGGCTTCATATCATCTAATGATACCACATACTTACAGTGGTTATTTTTAAAAACAAGCTCATGTGAGGACCAATCTTGTAGCACTTTGGCTTGCTTTAGCCAAGGTCACCCAAACAAAACGTGGTAATCAAGACTAGATTCAAGGAGTTCCACGATAACAAAAGTCATTTTAAACATCACCCCTCGCAGTGTGATAGGAATGTCACACACACCAGACCCATCAAGTGAGGTCTTGACTCATCACCCATTCTTACAAATAAAATAATCGGCTCTATGTCTGTTGTAGCCTTAAAACAAAAGGTAATTAGTGGGATTGTGTGATCTATCATAGAATTAGGCCTCAGGTTTATAGTAGTTGTGGTTGGTGCTCAATATGGACTTGGATGGATTTGTTGCTAGAACTACTATCGAATGCTAGGGACTAAGGTTAGTAATTGTCCCAATGGAATAATAATCAGAGCCTCTACTAAAATATCCCATGCTAAACTAGGATTAGGTAATTCCCATGCAGTTTTCAATGAAGCCATTGGTTGTATTGTTACTTGTTCCAGTGAAAACTTCACTAGCTACTCATCCTTTTGCCGAGCTAGAGGTATGGGATGTGGGGAAACTAGTTGTTTCGCTTGAGCCGTTTTGGATGCTTTAACAAATGTTCTTTGTTGCTCTTTCAGACCTTGATCGAACACTTCTCTAGCAGGGTGGAGCGTTTTGCCTGATCCTGTCTGTACTGTTGTTGTTTATGTGTCTACTACCATAATATAAACCATATTCACCATATTTTTTGCCTATCCTTTTTGCATTTATCATATTCTGGAGCCTCCGTGCAATGTCGATGGATATGGCCAACTTCTCGACAGAAATGACATCATGATGGGGGTATTATTCTATTACTACGTGCTTGTCCCTAGTTCCATCAAGGTTGACCAAAATTCCCTCTCTGAGGTACTCTGTAATTGGTATAAGCTGATTATGCTGCATTTCCTAAATGGGGCAATACATAACTTGTAGCTAGCTCTCCTTGTTCTTGAATTACTACATTGACCGCCAGTCGATTCTGTATTTTAGCATTATACAAATAGGATTATGTAGAGTGACTAGCGATACCCGAGATGGTGCAATAAATTTGATTAAGTGTAGAGTTGGTCACCACATGGATAGGTTTTCTATGTTTCATACAATAAACTTGCTTTGAGGGGTCATCACTTCTACTTTTACTAGAATTCAGTCATTCCAAGTCTTCTGTAAATCCTTTGACTTTATTCTCGAGTTGTAACACCATTGCTATAACTACACCTAATATCATCCCACCAACACCGTGGATGATCATGACCTATCTTAGCTATGGGTTTAGTCCATTAATGAACCATTGAGTAATAACATCGTTGGGGAGATTTTCATTGGTTTGTGGAAAATCTCCTAAATGTGTGCGAAAAAGAGTAGCATAAGTATGCATGCTCTGATTCATTTTTTGCCTATTATTCTATAAGTAATCAAATATTTTTGTAGCATTCTTCTTCAATTTGAAACATTGTAGAAATGCGTTCTTTACATCCTCGTACTATTGGAAATGATTAAGGTCAAACTCAATAAGCCATTATGCCACTTCATTAATTGAGGTGGACTGAAATATTATGGATTTATGTGCTAGATCCTCTCGGTTATTCAACACTATGTAATTAATTTCAAAGGTGCACATGTGCATGTCTAGGTCATTACTCTGAAATCCACTAAAATTTGATATATGTGACTCCCACAATTGGTTGTCTCCATTGATCTCCATGTTGTCATTGTTGCTGCTCCTTTTGTGTATCTTCCATAGGTTGTACACTTGGGTCTAATAGTTGTTCTGATTCATGGATATCTACTGACTCTGATTTATGGCTAGAAAACAAATTTTCTAGAAATTTTAGGTTTAATTGTCGGCTTGGATCCCACTCTTCAGATAGGAAATTGTAGTAGAGAGCCTTTCTTTCACTCCAAAACTTTGGGAATTCCTCTTTAATGAGTTGTTCAATAGGGGTATTTGGCCCTAGAATGTGACCTACAGGCCTATTAATATCTTCACCAGCTTTGTCTATCATTTTGGTTGGCATCGAACCACCACTCAATTCGGTGTTAACACCAGACGATGAACCACTACCAAAAGATACTAGATTATCATCAAGTTGAGTATTGATGCCGGACACTGAACTATCACCGGAGTGTACCGGGCTGAGTTTCGACATACTTTGCAAACTAGAAATGAGGAAATATTGTGGTACCGATCCACTACTACTCGCTACACCCTTCCCTTCAGAGGTATCCCCTTTAGTATTACTGCACGGTGGTGTCCCTAATGTACTATTCACTCTCAAGGGTTGTTTATCACTTTGATATTTGGGAAAAGTCTCTCGAAAGTGCATTACAGGCATGTAGAAAATTAATCTCCACTCAAACGTGTATGCTAAACTTTTCTCAAAAACTAAATTCTAATTCCCACAGATGGTGCATGTGTTAGACCTCTATTCCTAATTAGACTATATCCGATATGATAACAGTGAATAGGGTAACTAGAAGGGTTCGTGAGATGGTAGGAGTTTGTGAATAGAATCCTTTGATACTTTCCCACTCCTTAGATTTAAGGAAATCAAGTTAGCAAATTTCAGAATCGCACTACCACTAATATATTTACTAAACTATATTTCTCTTAATATTCACTATAGGCAATCGTGCACAAGACTTACGATTAAGTTATTATCAAAATTAATCATAATACTATATCACGCTAACTTCTAACAATAAATCTCAACAAGATTTAATTAATCACCACACTTAAAGATCAATGAATTATCTCGCAAGCATCAACATCGTACTAAACAGGATAGCAAGATAATGAAATTGTTTACACTCCACTTACTCCACCATGCACATTCGTGTAGACTTTCCAAATATCTGGTGGAACTAAATGGGTATGACCTTTTGTATTAATTCGTAAATGAGTTACAACGATTGAGCCATTACGTCGTTTTGCCAAAAAATATGAAAAATTACAAATACAATAATTCGTCTAGTGGCCTAACACAATCAATCAAGTACAAGCGAGACTGAATCAAAGCCTTTCTAATTGCGGGGTTATCCAGAAATGAAATCCATGGAAATACTTTCCCATTTTCCTTTGGAAATCTCCAAAGAATGCAGCAATCCTCTAACTTTAAGTCATTCAAACTTATTGACTTCACATTTATGTCACTTGGATACATAATTTTGCACATCTTGATGTAAATTAGGCTAGTAAAAATGTCCTTTAACTATTTCATAGGTTTAGTTAATACCAGGATGTCTAGCACTTGGAGCATCATGGCATTCGAAACGTACTTGATTTCATATGTCTGCCAAACTTGGAACAAAACCTTACCTTTATAAAGAAAATATTCAACTTGGAGGGAGTAATGTTCAAACTTTCCCTCAAAAGTACTTGCCTCATTCCGTTGGGCTTGTTCAGTTGCTTTCCATGCTTGATTGTAGTTTGGAACTTCTTTGTAGCTTCCTTTTAAAGTTGAAACAAATTGACTTTGAATTTGTACAAAACTTAGGTTTTTTAGCATAGGCATTTGACTTAAGGCATTAGCCACTGCATTTATCTTTCCTTTCCCATATCTAAGTCCATAATAAAACTCTTAACTGATTAGCCCATCTTGCTTTTCTACATCTCAAGCCTACTTGGTTTGTGAACCACTTGATGCTCTCTTGATCAAAGACTATGGTTAACTTTGATTCATACAAGTAATCGTGCCATTTCATCAGAGCATTTATAATAGCGAATATCTCTCGCTCATCGGTAGAGTAGTTTTGTTGAGCAAGTCTTAGCTTTTTACTTTCAAAAGCTATTATTCTACCTTCTTGTCTTAGTACTGCTCCTACCGCAGATGAACTTGCATCTGTTTCTAATTGGAATGGCTTGTTCAGATCTAGGATTTGTAAAACCGGGGCCGAAGCTAAACCAAGTTTGAGGTTTTGAAAAATCTTTGCTTGTTCCTCTTTCCAAATAATCTTTTGATGCTTCCCTTTGAGTTGTTCTATCAAAGGTACTACTAATTTGGCATAATTGGCCACAAACTTCTGATAATATCGAGCCAATCTGAGAAAAGTTTGTAATTCTCAAATATTATTGGGACCAAACCATTTAAGAATCGCTTGGACTTTGTCTGGGTCAACTTTGATTCTTTCTATGAAAATGATATGGCCTAGATACTTTACTTTTAGGGTAAAGAAATCCTATTTTGACTTTTTACCATAAAGTTGTTTATCATGAAGTAATTCAAAGACTTTCTTCAAGTGTTCTAGATGAGTTTCATGATTCTTTCTGTAGATAATCAAGGAAATCAACTACAAATTTCCCTAAGTACGGCTTAAGTTCATGAAAGTCATGGATGATGCAGGTGTGTTTGTTATTTAATGCCCTATGATTAACGCAGAGTGTCAAAGTACCATCTTTCTTTTGTACAAGAAGGATAGGTGCAACCTAAGGAGACTGGCTTGGCCAAATAAATCCTTTATCTAGATAGTATTTAATCTATTTCTTGACTTCTATATTTTGGATGTAGGGGAGGTGATAGGGATTTTGTGGTTTTGGCTTGGTTCCCAGAAACAGATTGATTGGATGATCAATGCTTCCATGAGAAGGTGTCAAGCCATGGGTGAGTTCCTTAGGGAACACATCTTTAAACTCATGCATAAGTTTATTAAATGTAACATACATTTCAAGAGGAATAAAAGATAAGACATAAGAAAATTTCTATGTATTATTAGAAACAATTACATTGGTGCTAAGGACCATAAAAGCTTGGGTCCTAGCTTCATTGTTTACAAGTTTCTTAACTTCTATGTGTGAAATGAGGGGAGTACTTTGTGTTGATGACATGATTGCTCCTACTTCATCTACATTTGTATCTACATGAGTGCATCTCAGTTTTGTATCCAGGAGGCACTCCATTTCTAGTCTATTTCCATTTTATATTGTATTTCCTTTGTATTTGGGTACCTTGCGGTGTGCTTCTACCAGTTGTATTCACTCTCCTTTCAGGAGACTTATCCCACATATGATGTACTTTTGAGAGCCCCTCCCAACTCTATATAGGGAGGGCCTCTCCCCTCATTTGTACTTGGTTAGAAGCTTGAGGAGCCTACTCCATGCTCTTGGCAAGCTCATTTCTAATCCACATGAGTTTACCCATTTCATGGTCTACTCATTTTGTTTCTCACACATTCTTTGTTTTGTAAGAGTACTTTACTTTTCATTTTGCTTCTGCATGCATACTCTCTACATGGTATCAGAGCGCTAGGTGGAGGTCTTGGTGGTGTGTTTGGTGGTCATTTTGGTGGTGGTGGTGCTTGAGCGTTGGTGGTCTTGCTTTCTCCTTATTGCGAGAAGTTTTTGCCATCTCTTTTGTGCTCTTTGGGCCTCAATTTGCCCATTTGCCCATTTGCCCACCCTCCCACCCCTTCTTACTCATTATTTTGCATCCCTTTATCCCCATTTTCCCACCCTCCCACCCTTGGTTATGCCATATTTTCCTGAGGTGTTGTATGGTTCTGGTCAAAGCTATTCGGTGATCTTTGCCATTGTCTGTGATGTATTAGTATTCGTTTCACAGTTCTAGTGCAGATTTTTTATGTAATTACATACATTATTTCGACTGGACTTGTCTTACACTTGATCAACATATATTATTTGCCAAACACCTGAGGACTGAAGCTCTGACGTATTGCCAAGAGCCTGAGTGCCTTATACAGCACACGGTTCGCTCGATCAACGTATGCAGCCACAGTGATTTACCTTCTCCTATCTCTACATTAACTGGGACCATATTTTCTTCTGTCCATGTGACTTGCACCAGCGTGTACACTCTGTGGTTTTCCATCCAAGGGCAACAGCCGAAGCATTTTACTCCATCTGCTTGACTGAAGTCTGAAGAATGTGCATGAATACGTTTGGAGAACTGTTATTCTCTGTGAATAGGATGGAGACCCTGGATCATCAATTTTAGCCTTCTTCTTAATCATCAGGTAAAGTTTCTGACAGTGCCACTGCCAGAAATGTGCAACAATGACCTGCAATCAAAACAAGTCACGCAGCAGTGCAAATTGATCTTTTTCATGGCGTACACGATTGGAAGTCAAAAGCAAAGTCTTTAACCTCCTCAGAATTAATCGCTATGAAATTTTTTGAAGATGGCGGATACAAAGTTGATGCCAGATTTAAGGAGATCGTCTCCATGGAGAAAACGCTGCTAGACTATGAGGCATTTGTGGTCGCTCTGATGGGCAACAGAGCAGTTGATTTTTCATTCAGCTGCACTGGAGCTTGTGAACATGTTTGAAACAAGGTTGATAACCGATACCCTCTCGACAAATTAGAAATTCGGAGACCATCGAAGCAGGTGTTGGCATTGCACAATCTCGAATTGCACCTGGTCATAGTTTCTTCGACATGCCTTTTGTGTTGTCTACTTGCTCCATAACACTGTAATCAGTTTGTCATTTCTGCTTCAACTCATCATCTATGTGCTCTATTGTATACAATCGACAGGGAAAGTTCCGATCAAAGAGAGAGAGAGAGAGAGAGAGAGAGAGAGAGAGAGAGAGAGAGAGAGAGAGAGAGAGAGTCTCCACCATAGCTGTAGCTGTTCCATTCTCTGCATTGTGCTATCCACTGTGGAAGAGAGAGAGGTTCCATTCTCTGTGCTGTGCTATCCACTTCTTGGGGTGAATCAGCTGATTCTTTGACTTCGTTCCTCGATCCATCTCGTTCGGTGCTGCCTCCGATTTCCTTTGTTGTTCGATCCTTTGCCACTTGCTTCCATCCATCATACTTGGTAGCTAGAGGCGTGTGACACATTCGCTTCCTTGTTGATAACTTTTGTTCCCGGACGATACGAACAGGAGGGAGCAAATCCACTGAGCAGCCATTTCTTCTACAAGCAGTGACCAGTACAGCGACTGATGTATGACTGTTGAGTGAGGGGTGTGAGATGTAGGCGTGTTTTTTTCTTTGCGTGCTACCTAGATGCCATGTATCAGTACAGCGTGCCACGTGATTAGCTATTTGGAGGTGCCAGAACGCTTTGCGCCATTTTGATAAAGTAATACTCAAACCGCCAACTCACGCACGGTTGTAGAGGGAGAGCTAAGATTTGGCGTGTTTTTAGAGGCAGAATCTGTAGATATGCAGGTGAAGATCCGGTGGTCACTTCGAGTGATCAATGCTATTCCAATTTTGGCATATCCACCTATTGGTTGGTTGTTGACCGACTTGCATTCCACGCGTAGAGCCACTGAACAATGTTGTAGTAATCATTGCCACTATTAGGATCATTGTAGTACTAGCCATTATCGTCATCCAGCGAACTTTTTGAATCAGTACAATCTACGGTATGTAGGATAGTCCCCACCGCTGAAAAGAAATAACTGTTTTGCTCGCACAACAAATCTCTGAGTTGATTGCAGCTGACTAACAATTTTGAATCCTCTCAGCACCTTATTGAGATTGCCTAAGTGCATTGTATTGTGACTACCCATTTGATTTGGGGCATTTTTTTATTACACTCCTTCATCAAACTATATTTTGTATTTCCTCATAAGTATTTCATCATTACGCATCACTTATAATTGCCCAACGTTTCATCCCTTAGTTTTTATCACCCTAAGCACATTTTAAGAAAAGCACCAACTTTTGGCACACTCCGGGCACTAAGTGCCCTCTCTTGTACCTTAAAATATAAGAAGGAGGAGTATTGTGTGTGTATGCACTTGTGGGTTGGAGGCTAGTCTAAGCCCACCCACAAGCTTCTTTTAGTCTCCAAGCCTACTCTAAGGCTCAAATCCCTCTCCTCGAGCATCGGCTCATCTTGTGCAAGTGCAGGGCTACTCTCAGGCCCCCCCCCTCAAGGATTTTCTCAGTGTGGTGTCAAGTTGTTCATTTCCAGCTTTGCAATTATTTTGAAGCAACATCTTTGGCAAGAGATTTTTGTATTGTTTCTAAACACTTTATCTTCAAAGCTTGTGCGTTTCACAACTTTGTATAATCGCAACCAAGTCTTATCTTGGGAAGAGGTTCGTCGACTATTACTCCTTCATGACTTGCAAGCCAAATCGACTTCCTCACAACAGTCCGCCATGAAGGCCAAAGGCCCATTCAATAAGGGCAAAACCACAAGTCATCATGCTAGCAATGGTTCTAATCCAGGATCGCATAATTCATTGAAGAAGTTCACTTGTAATTTTTGTGGCAAACCTGGCCACATTGAAAAATATTGCTTCAAGAAAAAGAACAAGGACAAGTCTAAGTCTAACTCAAAGAGTGAACATCATTCTCACTACACAAGTGATGACCTATTTTTCACAAGTGAACACAAAGCACTTGTGGCAACCACTCCAAAGAAGGAATGGATTTTCGATAGAGGTGCTTCATCCCACATGTGCCATGACAAAGATGATTTCCATGAGTTTGAAGAGCATCAAGGAAAACTTTACCTTAGAGACAACAAGTGCATCGAAATCCAAGGAAGAGGAAAAGTTCAAGTCACTAACTTTGAAGGCGAGGCCAAATCACTAAAAGATGTTCTTTATGTACCAAACCTCTGTAAGAATCTTCTTTCAGTCAAAGCCATCACAAAGTGCAACATGACGGTTCAATTTGATCACAAGACAGTTCAAGTCATTGATCGCGACTCCATTGAAGTGATAGCTCAAGGCCATAAAGACAAAGGTCTCTACAAGCTTTCAAGTTTTATGGCCAAGGATTCAAATCTCAACTTGTGGCATTGTAGATTTGAGCATAGCTCTTGCTTAGCTAAGATGTCTTCCAATCATCTTGTCAAAGGTCTACCCAGGATTGCACAAGTGGAATTGAATTGCAAACCATGTGACAAGCAAATAATTTTTTCTTTGCCTCAAGAAGCATCCATCTCTGCAAATAAACCCTTAGCATTAGTCCATATCAACATTTGTGGACCTATGAGTACACCTTCTCTAAGTGGGTCAATTTACTTCTTCTTGATTGTAGATGACTTCACTAGATACACATGGTTTTATTCACTCAAGCATAAAGAAGATGCCATTTCCAAGTTTAAGGAGCGGACAAAAACAGTTGAAGAAGACTTTCCAAGTTCTTTGAAGATCATCTGATCTGATGGAGATAGTAGCTTTGTCAACCCAAACTTCTCCAAGTACTTGAAGCAACATGTAATCAAGTATCAAGACAAGCAAGATACTCATCAAGGTATTGCATTACAAAAGAGTCAAAGTGTTATCCAAATGGCCAAAGTTATGCTTAGACAAAAGCAACTTCCACTAAAGTATTGGGGTGAAGCAGTACATATAGTAGTACACATTCAGAATAGAGGTTTTTCAGATGTTTTGAAGAACCAAACACCATTTGAAGCTTACTTTCAAAAGAAACCAAGTGTAAGCTATTTCTGCGTCTTTCGTAGTGATGCTCCAAGATTCCACATTCGTGATGCCATGTATTGAAAACCAAATAGAGTCATTCTGTCTGGTACCAGTTGCCCACTTCCAATCTTCACTAATTCTTATGAAGCTTTGGACTTTATTCCAACTCTTGCATAGGGAGCACACAAGATTTGAGCCTTTCGGGAAACTAGGATCGGGGAAAACAAAAGAGTCAGAATGTCAAGGTTCTTCCAATTGGTGGTTGAATGCCTTCTTTCGGATAAGGTTACACCTTGACATATGTGCTTTGAATTTTTTAAATTTCAAAGGAATTGAAATGAATTATTTAATGAAACATATATGCTTGAGCTTGTCCTAGAAAACACATAACTTTTAGCACTCTGCCTCAAGCTCAAGCTTCTTTGCTTTCAAGGATAGGGGTTGGTTTCTTCATACTTATAATGACTTTGAGTTTTCCCATCCTCTTTGCATCTAAGAAATTTCTAGGTTCTACAGTTTCCTCCTTGATGTTGACATGTTGAATATCCACCAGCTTATTCATAATCTTTTCTCTAATGAAGTAATAATGCACATCTATGTGCTTGCTCCTAGCATGGAACATTGGATTATTTGCAAGGTAGATACTTGAGATATTATTTGGAAGAAATGGAACAATGCAAATCTGAATATCCAAAACTTTTAAGCGCTTTTTAAATCACATTACCTCATATGTAAGTTGAGCAAGAGCCATGTATTCTTCTTCTGTGGAAAACAATGCAACTATGGGTTGTTTCTTTGACATACATGATACACAAACACATCACTCTTGTGTTTGATGACATATAACCAAATCTTTCTACAACAATCATTAATAAAGGTTACAAAGTACTTGTTACCTACATGTGATGGCTCTCTTGAAGGTCCCCATTCATCTGTGTGGACCAAATCCAAAACCCTAGGATCAACATACCTTGATGGCTTGAAAGGCCTCCTTGTCTACTTCCCAAATTGATATGCTTCACATACCTCATGCAAGTTAGGTTTGGTGAAGCTTGAAAGTCCTCTAAAAAATTCATCTTTCTTCATATTCTTGAGCTTCTAAACATTAAGATGGTCAATTCTTTTGTGCCATAGATTCACAGCTGCAATTTTAGATGATCCACATGGAATGAAGATATACTTACTAGAATCTGCCTTGATTCCAAGTGTGAATATCCCTCCTTGCCTTTCACCTTTAGCAATGAACTTGAATCCATTCTTTGGATCTTCTATGCAGCATCCTTTGTCATTGAATTTGACATCGTAACCCTTCTCTACCATCTGGCCCATTGTAATCAAATTCTTTGTAATAGTGGGATCATACAATACCTCTTTAAGTGTAGTGCTCTTGTTGCCATTTTGAATATGACGTCTCCAATATGTCTAATGACATGATTAGTATTATCACCCGTCTCAAGACACTCTCTGACATTAGGAACCTGTAAATTTGTGAACATATCCATTATAAATGGCATGTGGTTGCTACAACCACTATCTAGTTACCACTTTTCATCTTTGTCATGTAAATGATCCCTATACGCATGGCTCATGATTAACACTTGATCATTATGTTCTAGAAGCATATTTACCTTGATTCTTCTTTAAATGGGATTAATGTTCCCAATCACCTTGCTTTCCACATGAACAAAACTCACCTCTCTTTGCCTTGATTGTTGTAACTACCTCTACATCTATCTCTATGGTTCTTTCCTTTGCCTTTTCCATAGGATGTGCTTGATTCATCTTCATTCATGTCTTTTGATTAATTTTTCCTTCCTTTTCCTCTTCTCTTGCATCTACCTTTCCCTCTATTTGTTGCATATAGCATAGATTGAGAAGCTTTACCTTTGTTTCCTCCTTGAGGCATCTCTGTGAAGAGATGGATAGATATGTTCTTGAGGATGAAGTTGTGCTACAAAATCCTTGATCTACACCAGCCAAATGAACTCCAAGAGTATGTGGTGGGCCCTTTTAGCTTGCCAATGGATGTGTTAGACACCCTTTGTACCTTGGAAGATCAATCTCAAAAAGATAGATCAAAACAGATGCACTGGAATTAATTCAGAGGTGAAAAATTTGCTATTTTGATTCATACACCTATCCACTGTTTTGCATAATTCTTTGAGCACAATAGTAATTAGCTTAATTCCTTTTGGGAACCTCTAACTAACTTAGAGTGCTAACTTTCAAGAGTAATAGCATCAGAAATCCTGAATCACACAATGAGAATGAAGTTTAGCAAGTTATGACATCATCCCGATTTTCACGGGCTACAACAATACTTAGACCAGTGAGCAGAAAAATGATCATAACTCAAGATTCCAATATTCAATGATTATGACATTTTGTTGCTGATAATAGATAGTATTTTGAATTCAACAAACATTGAATCATGTAGTTTGATGAAGTACATGCGGAGAACCAGCTCTGACAAGTTGACTAGAAAAAATCAAAGATCTACAGAGAAGTGAACATGAACATATAGGGTTGACTTCAATTGAACATAGCTCAAGATCGAGAGCTCTAATAGCATTGAAATTTTTTTCCCATATATTAGACTCTAGAAGAAAACTTTATCAAGTTAAATCATTGAAAACGATGCACCACATTGAGAGAAATGATCTGTGCAATCTGAATGAAAAATCTGAGAAGCATAATAGTGAACAGTAGACTCACACAACCATGAACATAAAATGAATGTATATTGATTGTAGAATACAATGAACGTACAGATACATGTGTGTGCCTTGTATCCACAATTGATATAGCATATAGCTCAGCTTATGGACACCTCTAAAAGTGCGACTAAACTGCCATGTATATATAGAGAGTTTTGGAGTCAAGATTTGAATTTGAATCTTGCTCACCTAAAAGTAGTTTCCTAATTTTTAGAGATTGATTGATTCTCCAACCTCCAAATCAAGAATTTGTGGCTTCTCTCTCTATTTTTATCAAGTGGACTCAACCACTTTTGATTCCTTTAACTTTTTTTTTTTAATATAAAGGAAGTTCGGCATTAGCCTACTCTCCCGGACTTGAATTAAATAAAGAAAAGTACAAGAGAAGGGGACTAGTGCCCACGGCTCCTATGGAAGATCTGGCGGGAAAGATGTGCGTTCAACTTCGGTGACTCCCCCAAAGAGTGGTCAATTGAGAAATCATTGTTCCTCCTTGGCAAAAGGATTGTTAACTGTAAGAAGTCCCCCTCCTTCAGGCATCATCAAGTACTCCTTTTGATCAATAACAAGCTTAAACCCAAGTGGGTCCCACATGAGGGTGATGAGAGGGTGATTAACCTTTTTTGTAATGCCATCTAAGCTTTGTAAAAGCTTCCCCTCCTTTGTGGGATTCCTTTAACTTTTACATCAAGTAAATGATCAAACAATTACAAGGGTGAGTTCACAAGTGAACTCTTAGATTTCCATACATTGTCTTCTCTTACTTCTTCTAGAAGCTCAAGCCAATACTTAGGCTTGTAATGGATTTTTTCCAACAGCTCCTCCTCAAGCCAAGTATTCTTGAGGTCTTCAATCTTCAAGAATAATGTGCAATCCAATCATAGCCTTGAATTTGAAAAGTTTTGTACCATCCAATGCTTTGGTCAAAATATCTACACGTTGTTGATGCGTGGACACATATGATATTTCAATCTCTTTGCTTAGAACATTTTCTCTTACATAGTGATAATGAACTTCAATGTGTTTAGTCCTTGCATGAAAAATAGGGTTAGCAGCTAAATGAATAGAACTCATGTTGTCACAAAAAATAGTTGGAGTTCCAAACTCCAATCCAAGATCTTTGAATAATGTCTTCATCCACATAGATTCTTGTGTAGCTATGGCAAGACCTCTGTATTCAGCTTCAATAGAAGAGAGAGCAACTATGGGTTGCTTCTTGGATGACCATGAAATAAGCTTTGAACCTGCAAAGGTAAGATAACCTGAAGTGTTCCTTCTATCTTCCTTGGATCCAGCCCAATCTACATCAGAAAATGTCTTGAACCCTAAATCAGATACATAAGGCTAATAAAGTCCTTCATTTATGGTTCCTTTGAGATATTTGAGTATCCTCTTATCAACATGGATATGTGGCTTCCTTGGTGTATGCATGAATTGAATCAGCACACTCACACTATAGCATATATCTACCCTTGTCAATGTGGCATAGTTGAGACTACCCACAAGGCTTTGATATGATGTGATGTCCTCTATGAGTTCACCTTCATGTGAGCTAAATTTATGGTTGACCTCCATTGGAGTACCTGCAATTTTACAATCCTCCATCTTGAATTTTGCTAACATATCCTTGATATACTTCCTTTGAGTGAGAAATAAACCATGATCTTTGTAGACAACTTCCAAACCTAGGAAGTAGGTAAGTGAACCTAAATCACTTATCTTGAATTCTTCTCTCATCCGATCTTTGATCTTCTTCTTACTATCTACATCATTTCCTCTCAATATAATATCATCTACATATAGAAATAGGTAGATGACCTCAGAATTACTCTTTTTAATAAAGAATGAAGGATCTACCTTGCTTGGTTGAAAGCCTTTTTCTTGCAAGAATGAAACAAGTCTGAAATTCCAAGCTTTTGGGGCTTGCTTGAGACCATACAATGCTTTGTTAAGTTTACACACATAATCAGGATAAACTTGACTCTCAAAACCAGGTGTTTGTGCCATATATACCTCTTCTATTATCCAACCATTCAAGAATGCATTCTTTACATCTAGTTGAAGTGCCTTCCAATTCTTGGAAGAGACAATACTAAGCAAAACCCTAATAGTAGGCATCTTTTCCACAGGAGAGAAGGTCTCCTCATAATCAATTCCTTGAGTTTGTGCAAAGCCTTTTGCCACAAGCCTTGCCTTATACCTTTTTATGGAACCATCAAAATTCTTCTTGAGTTTATAGATGGATCTTGAGCCTATTACCTTCATAGATGAAGTCTTGGGCACCAAATCCCAAGTGTTGTTTTCCTCAAGTGCTTCAATTTCTTCCTTCATTGCATGCTTCCATTCTGATTTTGCTTTAGCCTCTTCAAAAGATGATGGCCTCTCTTGATTTATGTCATGTGCTATGTAAATAGAATGCTTAGTTACTAATGACGTGTCAAACCCATACCTTTCTGGTTTTTTTCTTTCCCTTATAGATCTTCTTAAGCCATGTTGTGATGATATTACCTCATGTCCAAGTTCCTACAATTTTGCTTTACCTTTAGACTTCCATGCTTTGATTTTTTCCATCTGAGTTTCTTCATCATCTTCTGAAGTATCTTGTTCTTCAATATTTGGTTGATGTTCTCTGCCAAGCTTTGGAAAATCTTCTTCAAGGTCATATGGCAATTCGACCTTCCTGCATGAATCTTCATACCATGAATTGTTCTCATAAAAAAATACATCTCTGCTTACCAAGAATCCTTTGTTGGTAGGGTTGTATAACCTGTAACCCTTTTGATTGTTGTCATATCCAATAAATACAGACTTTTCTGCCTTTGGATCCATCTTGCCTCTAACCTGTGAAGGAACATGAGCAAAAGTAATACATCCAAAAATTTTACAATGATGTAAGCTAGGTCTTCTTCCATTCCAAGCCTCATATGGAATCGTCACATCAAGGGATTTTGAAGGCAACCTATTAATCAAGTAAGTGGTTGTAGAACAACCTCAGCCCATAGATAATTAGGAAAATGCTTTTCATTTAACATGGACCTTGTAGCTTCAACAATTGTCCTATTCCTCCTTTTTTCCACTCCATTTTTCTTAGGAGTGTATCTTGTATTTACCTCTCTTTTGATTCATCTTTCTTGAAGAAAAGAATCAAATTCATGGGAGAAATATTCTCCCCTCCATCTGACCTTAGGCTTTTTAGTGATTTACTTGTTTGATTCTCCATAAGAGCCAAATATCTTTTGAAGCATGAAAAAACTTCATCTTTGTGTTTCATAAAGAATAGGATAGTCCATCTACTCAGATCATCAAATAAAGGAGACATAATACCTTGATCCAGATATTGAAGCATCCTTGCTAGGTCCCCATACATCTGTATGAACCAACTCCAAGAGATCTCCATGCATATAACCTTTCTTCATGAATGGTAACACGTGAAAATACTTTGGTCCCTACAAATTTGCTTTAATGATCTTTCACCATTATGTGCCAATCTCTTATGCCATACCTCTAGTTCTGTGAGCGTTTGATTACCATAGTTGAAGAGAGCTATGTTCCTTCTGTCTTGCAACTCAAAGGTGAATAATCTACCTGTTTTTTTTTCCTTTGCTATTCTTCTGAACCCTTGGCTAGGGCCTTCCACATATGCTCCTCCTCTTGTGAACCTGACTTGCAATCCTTTTTCTACTATGTGTCCAACACTTATCAAATTCTTTGTAATGGTAGGGACATAGAGTACCTTACTGAGTAAGTTGATGTTTCCATCAGGTGCTTTGACATTTCCTATTTTCTCCACAAGATGTCTTCTGTCATCTCCTGTTTGTACCTCATGTTTGTTCTTTGGATCTTCTAAATCTGATAGGAGGGCTACATTTCTTGCCACATGATTTGAACAACCTGAATCTATGTAGAAAACATGCTTGTCAGATTTACCTTGTAGCATAGCCAAGTTCGAGATTAATAGTGAATGCTCTTTGTTGGAGTCTTTTGTGTAGTTATTGAAGTCTCTCCTTCCTTTGTAGCCTCCTTGAAAGTTTGAATGATTGTAGTTGTTGTAGTTGCCATGATAATTGTTGAACCTTCCTCTTGAGTAGCCATAACTTCCTCTGTTGTATCCTCTGCCTCTTTGATTCCTGGAATTCCTAAAGCAATTTTCAGTTGTATGATTAGTTAATCCACAAATAGAACATGGGTTGGAGTCTTGGGATCTCCTCCTACCTTGTCTACCTCCTCTTCCTCTACCTCTGCCATGTCTTCCTCTATCTGCATAGTTAGCTTGAGATGTTCCTGCTTCATCATCCACTTTCTTTGACTTTCCTTTGTTTTCTTTGGACTTGCTTTTATCAGTATATAAGGCTGAAGATTGATTACCTTTAGAGCTTTCTCCATTCTTGTTAAGTTTTGCCTCTTGAGTGAGTAATTGTCCAATGAGTGTATTGAAATCAGGTACATGCATGTCCATGTATAGATCCATAGCTGTGGTGAATGCTTCCCACTTTTTATCTGCCTTCAAGCCATTGATGACTTGCCTTACAATTTGCTCTTCATCTATTACCTCTCCAATGCTTCCCAACTAATCAGCTATGTCATTGACCTTTCTGACAAAATCAGTCACATTTTTTTTGGGAGCCTTCTTGAGGGTTGTGAAATCCAGCCATAGTTGATGCTTCCTAGCTTTGGTACTTGAAGAGAAGAAGGCTTCAAGTGCATCCCACACTTCCTCAGATGTCTTAAAACTATAGAGTTGAGGAGATAAGACCTTGCAAGTGCATCCATGGAGCACCATGTGCTCAATCTTTCTTGCTCTTCTTGTGTTGGTTGACTTTTGTTCCTCAAACTTGGCATAACTTCAGCTCAAGCCACATAACCATATAAACTTCTACCTTGGAGATAAGCTTCCATCCTTAATGAACAAGCTGAGTAATTACCTCTATCCAGTTTGTCAATTGATGAAGGAAATCCATCTGCCATCTTTGCATTGATACCTCTATGAAGAGATGGATAGATATGTGCTTGAAGATGAAGTGGTGCTACAAAATCCTTGATCTACAGCAGCCAAATGAACTCCAGGAGTATGTGGTGGGCCCTTTTAGCTTGCCAATGGATGTGTTAGACACCCTATGTACCTTGGAAGATCAATATGAAAAAGATAGATCAAAATAGATGAGCTGGAATTAATTCGGAGGTGAAAACTCGCTATTTTGATTCATACACCTATCCAGTGTCTTGAATAATTCTCTGAGCACAGTAGCAATTAGCTTAATTCCTTTTGGGAACCTCTAAGCAACTTAGAGAGCTAACTTTCAAGAGTAATCGCATCAGAAATAGTGAATCACACAATGAGAAGGAAGTTTAACAAGTTATGATATAATCCCGATTTTCATGGGATGCAATAGTACTTAGACCCGTGAGCAGAAAAATGATCATAACTCAAGATTCCAACATCCAATCATTATGAAATTTTGTATGCAGATAATAGACAGTATATTGAATCCAAAAAGCTTATAATCATGCAATTGGATGAAGTACACGGGGAGAACCAGCTCTGACAAGTTGACTAAAAAAAATCAAAGATTTAGAAAGAAGTGAATATGAATAGATAGGGTTGACTTCAACTGATCATAACTCACGATTGAGAACTCCAATAGCAATGAAATTTTGTGAGCGTATATTAGACTGTACAAGAAAAGGTTATCAAGTTAAATCATTGAAAATGATGCACCACATTTAGGAAAATGATCTCTGCAATCTGATTGAAAAATCTGAGAGGCATAACAGTGAACAGTAGACTCACACAACCATGAAGATATGAGCTCGTATGTATCATAAAATGATTGTATACTGATTGTAGAATACAATGAACTTATAGATACATGTGTGTGCCTTGTATCCACACTTGATATAGCATATAGCTTAGCTTATGGACACCTCTAAAAGTGCGAGTAAACTGCCATGAATATATAGAGAGTTTTGGAGCCAAGATTTGAATTTGAATCTTGCTCACCTAAAAGTAGTTTCCTAATTTTTAGAGATTGATTGATTCTTCAACCTCCAAATCAAGAATTCGTGGCTTCTCTCTCTATTTTTATCAAGTGAACTCAACCACTTTTGATTCCTTTAACTTTTACATCAAGTAAATGATCAAACAATTACAAGGGTGAGTTAACAAGTGAACTCTTAGATTTCCATACATTGTCTTCTCTTACTTCTTCTAGAAGCTCAAGCCAATACTTAGGCTTGTAATGGATTTGTTCCAACAATCTCTTCATTGATTATGAGCGTGGTAAGTTGATCATGGTCATGTATGTTCTCTCTAGCATACAAAGAAGAATGAAAATAACCTCTATTTTTCATCTTCCTTGAGACTATTTAAACAATAGGTCACCATTTCATCATCATCTACTTGGGTGCTGCAAGGGAATCCCTAATGTTTTTTGTTTTCGAAATGTACTCATAGATTGATAGATTACTTGACTTCTTGAGGTTGTTAAGCTCATTCTTGAGCTATAGGTTCCTAGCTTTGGTGTTAATTGTAAACATCCTCTCTAACTAATCCCACATGTCCTTAGTTGTGTCCATTGATGAAATATGTCCCATCATGGTATTACTAACAAATTGTGAGATCTTTAACATTGCCTTTTTGTTTTTTATTTCTCGATCTTTCATGGCCCTCAACTCAGCTATAAGAGGTGCCACAGAATCCAATGGTACTAGCTTGACATGTGATCCATCAATGATGCCACCTAGATCCTTGTTTAATATGAAATTGTGCATCCTAAACCTCTAGTGGTAGTTGTCCTTGACATCTAATCCATCAATGATGCCACATAGATCCTTCTTTAATAGGAAATTGAGCATCCTAAACGTTTGCTGGTAGTTTTCCTTCTCAAGCTTCTCAATAACATTGGAATTATCATCCATGATAACAGTAGGTGTGTGTTACCTCTGTAGAACTCATAGATGGCTTTACTTCTTTGATGGTGAGCACTACTCATAGATGCTCCCCCTTGATGTAGCCTTCAAGTACTTCACCTTGTTGTCTTGCTTACATTCAAGTCTTCTTGCACTCGAATTGATGTCTTCAAGCTACTCTAATACCACTAATGGAAGATTTGTCCTCCAAATGCACAACAAGAAGCTTGGACCCTGCCTTGGACCTAGCTACTCTCATACCAAATGCTCACTAAAACTCATATAAATCCAAATTTGCAAACAAAATTTAAAAATCCTTTTATAAACATAAACGAGATACTAAGAGCTTTCCAATTAGCAATTAATCACTTGAATAGGACACATGATCAATCAATTGAGTCACACAAGATAGACTAGTTTTCCTTTTAGGTTTTGGGATAAACCAAGAGGGAAAGAAATAGCTATAGCTCAGAGCCAAATTTACATTCTTTCTTTTACTCTCACTCATGTAAGTGATATCCCACTCATGTGTCCAGTAGTGGTTTTTGCTTCATCCTTAGTAGCTCATGCATATCTTGGTTGAGCAAGAAGCAGCCTACTATGGCCTGTGTGTGTGGATCTAGTGCCTTTTGGCTGATTTGGGTGTTGATCAATCTTTTGCCAACCATATTCATGCCTAAGCGAGAGGCCATCATAGGGGAATCATATGATAATATAGAAAAAACCAAGAAAATTGTAGTGACCATTGAAGAGAATGAAGAGAGATGCACATACATAGGAGATGACCTAAGTGCAAGAGAAGAAACGGAGCTCGTAGCTTTATTAAGGGAATATAGGGATGTGTTTGCATGGCACTATAGAGACTTGAAAGGGGTAGATCCAAGAATTTTCTCTCATACTATCCCCATGACTGCTAATGCCAAGCCCACCAAACAGAAGCCCTACACATATAATGACACTTATGCAACGAAGATAAAAGGAGAAATTGATAGGCTAATTGAAGCTGAATTTATCCATGAGATTGAGCATACTGCATGGGTGTCCCCCATTGTAGTGGTGCCCAAGAAGAATGGGAAGTTGCAAGCGTGTATTAACCTTAAAAACGTTAATGCCGCTACGATCAAAGATAGTTATCCACTTCCAATCACGGAACACCTATTGGAGCATGTTGCAGGCAAGGAAGTTTATAGCTTCCTTGATGGATTTTCCGGTTACAATCAAGTAGCCATTGCCCCAGAAGATCAACACAAAAAAGCTTTTCCCACAGAGTGGGGAATCTTTGCATTTCGTGTGATGCCATTTGGGCTCACCAATGCACCTGGAACATTCCAAAGGCTCATGTGTCATGTCTTCAAAGAGTTCTTGCGGAAGAGCTTAGAAGTGTATGTGGATGATTTATGTGCTCATTCCCAGAAAGAAGATTTCACATCCCTAAGCTCAGAAAAATCTTCAACAAGTGTAGAGAATATCGAGTGTGTTTGAACCCAGAAAAGTGTGTGTTCATGGTGCATCAAGGTAAAATCTTAGGTCACATTGTTTCTAAGAATGGAATCTCAACAGATGAGGATAAGGTACGAGCCATAGCGGAGCTGCCAAGGCCAAGGAATGTTAAGGAGGTACAAGCCTTTATGGGCCATTGTGGATATTACCGTAGGTTTATCTACATGTACGCGATCATAGCTAGACCCCTTTACGCCTTGTTCTCTAATTTTGAGTGAATTCTTTCAATGAACTGAAGAAACGTTTGTGCACAGCACGAATACTACCCACTCCTGATTGGAATAAACCATTCCATGTCCATGTGGATGCATCCAATCACGACATAGGATGTGTGCTAGCACAACCCACAGGTGAAGGAAATTTAGATTTTCTCATAGCATATGCTAGTAGACAACTAAACCCAGCTGAAAGAAATTATACCACAACCGAGTGAGAAGGCTTAGGCATGATATATGCTGTCAAGAATTTTAGGCACTATTTATTGGCCAATAAATTCAAGTTTTTCACTGATCATCAAGCTTTGTTATATTTGGTCAATAAACCTTGCAATACTGGACGCTTAGTAAGATGGTTCCTCTTACTAATGGAATATGACTTTGAAGTTGTTGTCATGAAAGGTAGAACCCACCTTCGGGCAGACCACCTTTCTCACATCACTCCAGGAGAGTCACCGCAAGGAGTGTCTAATGAATTACCCGATGCTTATCTCTTCAATTTAGAAGTTGTTCCTAAATGGGCAAATAAGTTGGTACCAGTCCTCACCTTTGGACCCGCAAATAAGAATGTGAAAAGCTCACAAGAAGAAATTGTAAAATCACAAAAATATCACATATTGGCAGGAAGCATGTACAAACAAGATACGGAGGGTGTACTCGCTTGTTGTGTCGAGGATGATGAACATACTAGCTGGTTGCAACATGTCGATGAAGGATTTCTAGGAAATCACTATTCTAAACAACGAACATTGCAGAATCTAAAACGTTTCGGAGTGTATTGGCCTAGCATGGACAAAGAAATTCATGAGTGGATTAAGAATTGTCATGTGTGCCAAGAAAAACCCCTAGTGGAGCATGCAACCCTTTATCAAGTGTCATTAATTCTAGATTGGAGTACTCCATTGGTAGAGTTTATGAGATCGGGAAGATTACCCAAAGATGCTAGCCTAGCAAGAAGACGAAGCATGGAGCAAGAGGCTTAAGGCTACGCCTTAGTAGGAGACAACCTATACCGAAGAGGCAAAGATGATTACTTAAGACTGTGCGTTCATGAATCAGACTATTTAAAGCTCTTAGAGACTGCACACAGTGGTGTTGCAGGTGGACATTTTGGTCCTGACCGAGTGATCAAAACCATTCTATTCTTAGGACTTTGGTGGCCCACTCTCCATATGGATGCTCATACCTATGTGAAGAAATGTGACACTTGCCAACGTGCACAATATCCTATCAGAAAAGACGAGATGCCTTTGAGGCCCATGATGGGAGGACGTGCATTCTCAAAGTGGGGAATAGACTTTGTAGGTCCTATTAACCCCCCAGCTAGAAACTCCCATGCAGAGTACATCATTGTAGCCACAGATTACCTTACCAAGTGGGTGGAAGTGAAAGCCACAACAAAGAATGATGCTCTAACAACAGCTAAGTTCTTATTTGAGAATGTGTTCACAAGATATGGACTACCAATAGAGTTAGTGAGCGATAGAGGCACACACTTCCTGAATGAAGTGAAAATCTTCTCCAAGAATTCTTGGTGATACATAAGAAGTCTGCCCCCTATCATCCACAAGCTAACGGACAAGCTAAGAGCACAAACAAGATCCTATGTAATGTATTAACAAAACTGGTAAACAATAAACGCTCTGATTGGAACAAACAACTTCATCATGCTGTGTGGGCTTATCGAGTTGCCTATAAAACGGTACTCAATGCCAACCCATTTCAGGTGGTCTTTGGACAGAATGCTGTGCTACCATTAGATTTCCTAATCCCAGCATTAAAGGTAGCATAAGAGCATGAGTGGAATGGACATGAGTTGTCCTCTAGGATCTTTGATTTAGAACGCTTAGGCGAGACGAGGCTACAAGCGGCAGCAGGCATCTATGCTGCAAAGAAAAGACAAAAGGCATATTTTGATGCACACGTCAAGGATAAAGGGTTGAAAGAAGGAGACTTAGTGTTGGTTTATATGCTAAAGCAACATGCCCATAAGTTGGAGAAAAGAGGATACGGACCCATGATCATTAATAGAATTTCCACTAGCGGTGCAGTTCAGTTGGCCACTCTAGAAGGAGATATCTTGCCAAACTATATTAGTGGATGTAGAGTCAATTTATACCAAGAACCTCTTACAGAGGATATGCTTACGAGACTCAACACTGCTAAGAAGCGAAAAGAAGAGGAGTTAAGGGTGAGGGAAGAAGCACATGCAGAGGCTAGAGAGCGTATTAGGTGAAATAAGTTAAGGCGACCAAGCCTAGATGTCAACTCAAAAGCCCCAAAATATCACATGGATATGTGCCAAAAATCAGGCATAATTACTTCTCAAGTCATTGACTGACGTCCCTTTGTGACCATAGAGATAGGACAAGGAAAGGGTGCAAGGAGTGTGAAAGCATTGATTGACTCAGGTGCAGCAAGTAGTGCAGTTAGACTATCCTACTGCCAAGACTTGTAGCTGAACATCAATCCCATAGAAGCTTATCTCATAGGATTGGGAGGTGTAGAAACCCCTTGTTTGGGCGAGGTGGAACTTCCCATCTACCTTCAAGATGTTCCAATGAAAGTCAAAGCGCTAGTGTGTCAAGATGAGAATCTTACACAACCACTTGTCTTGGGTCAAGATTGGATCTATGACCATGTAGTTAACTTAAACCTAAGAAGTCAAATTCTTCAAGTTTGGGTACATGAACAATGCATTACAATAGAATTAGGGAACTGCATGCTCACAGATCATGGCACCACACACTCTCTTAGTCCCTCTAAGACTAATCTTCACGAGCAAGATGTTGTTTGTGTCAAAAGCTCTATGATTCAGACGGACTCAATCATGGAAGGACAATCGCAAAGGCAAGCGAAACCTCCTTCTTTTTTGAAGAGTAAAGCACCCCCTATAGAACCTAAGAAGCAAGCACAACAATTCAAGACAACTGCTATAGCAAATAGAAAGACACCATTCAACAAGAAAGCAGTTCCGGGCATGACGCAGATCTGGGTACGCAAAGGAGAGCAACCTCCAACCTTGCCCTCACAAACCCCATCCAGGCAATCCAACCAGGCCAGACAACGAAGAAAGAAGCTCGGACAAGCTCAACCACAAGATTTTCGACAACTTTGGGTGCCTAAGAAATTAGTTGCAGCTCAACAAGGGCGATTATACATGTGGGTACCCAGGAAGCTCTTACGTCCGCAACAACCTATTCTCTCCCATACGCGAAAAGTCTCAACAAAGAAGCCAAGGCGAGGCAAAGCTCAGAACCAAACACCAAGAACAAAAGTGAACCAACTAACCTCTCCAATGCGAGTCAGGCGACGAGCCACAAAGCTATGGGTTCGAAAACCAAAAGCATCAGCGGCCCCTACAAAACGAAAGCGCAAACCACAAGGGACACCACAATCAAGAAACCAGCCAAGGATGAATAGGCCAAAGGTGCTCACTACACAGTCGTAGATCGTTCTGAAATGGATCCCCATAAGGAGGATGGATCATTTGTCATCTCGAGATCAACTGGATACCTCCACGACAGATGGCATCAATATCCGCAAATAACATCGAAAGCCTTGACGAGCGACAACCATGTGCTCCTTGCACAACCCAGTCTCTTGCACCATTCAGGTCATGCATTTCCAAAGTATGCATTAATATAGGGCCACATTACATGGCCGTGCATAGACACATTTGAGAGTCCCATGCACAAGAGCACATTGACATATGTCAACTATTTTTTTTTATACTAATACCTGTCTTCTTGTTTGGTGACATTGTTCCTCAAAAAAAAAAAGGGGGAGAGGAAGCACTTGTTCCCAGGTTTGGCTCATGAAACATGAATGAGTCATGCTTAGTTGAAGGTGGAACCATTGATTACTGGGCAATTATCAGTTTTTTATACAAATGTGTCTCGGCTAGCAGATGATATAATGTTGCCTTATCTGGTAGATGTCAAGAACTTGGCATGAACATGGCATCTACAACTATGGTTTCCTCTTACCATGGTAGGAGGGAAGAGCTAGAAGGTCCGCAACTTGAGTGATGCTTAACTATTGCATGTACGAGGGCATCCAGGGAGATATCTGTACAGGGTAGTTCTGGTACCCTGCAAATCTTTGTATGTATACTGGATGAGAAGACTCCTACTTATGAAGAGACAGGATCAGCCATTCAAAAGATCTCATCAGTGGACCATCAAGACGGACATTCATCAACAATGTTCCCTCCCAAAGGCCAAGTGTACAACACGAAGAGATGAACATCGATCGACCTTCTCCATGGTACGTATCTTTACTTTGGAAACATCATAACCATGATAGCTTAGGAAACCTCTTCGTCGACATACCCTTGAGCACTTAGCTCAAGAACCCCAATTTTTGCACCATACTTCTTCCGATGCATTTTCCAAGTAAGCATGCATAGGGCTACATTACAAGGCCGTGCACAAGGCACATATTTTCCTCAACCGATGCACGAACACACTTACCCATCATCCACTATGGGTTATGAGTACTCAGCATGACTACTATGAACATCAACTTTGGAAGATCAAGAGGACATCAAAGGAGACTCACAACAACACAGTCATGCTGGAATCCAACGAAGAAGTACATACCAAGGCACTACAACTTGCAAAAGCTCGCAGTGATAGATGAAGAACCGGACAACCAACCCTGCCACATCTGGGAGCCAAATGACTTTTGTGAAGGGACACTCCCTCTCAAAGCACTACTTGGAACAACCACTACAACAAGGGTCTGTCAGGGACGACAGACTCAAGAGAGGGGGGAGTGTTGGAACTCAATGTCAAGCACAAGCATGGAAGCACATCAGAAAGGTGGACACACACAAGAAGAAGGAGCAAGTAGGGAGCTCCAAGAAGTACATGTCAAATTTTTAGAAGAATCCCCTACAAAAATAGTGATTTTCATCACTAAAAACCATTGTAAATACCATTTTCTATTTTTGTAACTCCATTTTGTTCAAGCGGAGGATTCCTCGAGCTTGATGAGTATTAGAAGTATCGTCCTACCAATTTTCATAATTTTTAGACTTCGTTTGAGCCCTCAAATAAGCCCTGGAACCTAATTTTTAACTAGGCGAGACACTAGGTTTGGACAGGGCCAAAACTAGTCCAAAAACTATAAAAAGAGCTAGAGAGCTCATTTTTGAGGCTAGCTTGTTAGAGAATAGAGCTTTTGTAAGAGAACTCTTTTTCAATCAAAGCTTTCCATTGTTGCTCTCTTTGATCTTGCCTTGTGTGCGTGTGTGTGTATGTGTGTGCATGTTGGTGTGCTTTCACTCACACACTTGTGCCTTCACTTGCTCGTGGTCTTCATACCGGTCCTCACGTCTCCGTGGATTGACAAGTAAAGGAGGTGGTGCTTACGCTTGAGCTACAAATGTGCTCTCGGTGTTAGTGAAGATAGTGGTGGAAGAAGATTGACCAAACCCAAATCAGCCATACGTTTTCTGAGCCACCCACATTCAAAAGTCGCTATGAAAGTTGCTATGTACTCAAACTCACAACTAGAAGTGGCTATACTAGGCTGCTTCTTGCTCAATCAAGATGTGCATGAGATACCAAGCATGAATAAAAAACCCTTAGTGAACATACGAGTCTCATAGATTAACTACTTGCCAATGGCTGACCCCTCAGTAGTACATAAAACTGCTCATCTATGAGATAGAAAGTTGACTATCTGGTTGAGTTATGCATAAGTAGATCAAGCATCCAACAACTTGTTGATAGAGAACAACATCAAATGCATCTCTAGCATCATGAAGACTCAATCGTAAACCTATTTTCATAGGAGTGGTAACAGGTTTGCAATCTTTAAGGCCAAAACACTTCAAAAACATGTCAATATATTTGTTTTTGACACAAACCTATTCTGCTATCAACTTGCATAAGTTGAATGCCCAATTATTGATTCAAATGCACTAGATCTAATATCTCAAATGAGGTATGCAAATCAGCCTTAATATCAGCAATACACTTCTCATTAGGATCATTGATTAGCATGTCATCAACATAGATAACAATTATCAGAAGCACATCATTTGCACGCTTAACATATTAGGTGCTCTCAGTTGCATTGTTCTCAAAACCATGTGCAATCAAGTAGGCATGTATCTTTGCGTACCAAGCACATGGTCCTTCCTTCAAACTATTATAATGTGTTTTTCAACCTGCACACTTTGTTTTCATGCCCTTTCTACACAAAGCCAAACATACACTTATTCATGTAAGTCACAATTGAGAAATCGAGTTTTAATGTCCAAGTTATGTACATTCCAACCATAATGAACTGCAAGTGCACAGATGCTCATTCTCATGACAAAGACTAGAGGTATCCATAACATAGAAATTAGATGCAAATGAAGCACTATGAGAGACTAAATGAGTATGATATGATAGAAGCATCTATTTTGCTATCTTGCAAAGTTTGCACTATATATTTTGGCATAGTTTTTGGCTCGTTGAGATCAGCCCTCTCATCAACAAGTGCATCATGTAGATGTGCATCAGAAATGGAATGATCTCCATCATCACATGAATCCCATAAAGGCTACGAAATTGCCTCATTTAGAACAACACTTGACTTTTTGCTTGTAAAAAGAGGCAGCAAAGTGTCATGCACATCTCTAGAACAAACAAAAGTCTCCTTGGTACATGGAAGTAAAGGCTGAATTGGTTCTACCACAAAGCGAACATCACGGCTAACCAAAATGATTTTCCTATGTGGAGGATATAGATCATAGCCTTTACTTTCAAAATTGTACCCAAAAAAAATACATTTGACTTCTTTACCATCCAATTTCGTGCATTGTTGTCGAGGCACTAATGCAAATGTGAAACAACCTAAATCACATAGATGAGCAATAGAGGGCTTAAGACCATGCCAAGCCTCAAATGGAGTGATAGATTTTAGTGCTTTCGTGGGACACTTGTTGAGTACATATGCTGCACACATAACAGAATCATGCCAGAAGCTATGTGGCAAACAATAGTAAATGCCCATTCTTCATTCGACACAAGATTAGGAGAATCTATTTTAGGTGTAGAGGCCTCTACAACAACCATTCTAGCCTCTTTTTTCTTTCCCTCTTTTGCAGCTAGTTTTGGACAACTCTTTATTACAATTATTTCATGTACAATATTTGCAAAAATAATATTGCTTTTTTATTTCTTCTCATCTTTTTCTTCCTTTTTTGATTCTGTAGAGCTAGTAGATTTCTACTTATTAGTAGGTGAGCCCCATTTACCTTTTCCTTTTTGACTAGCTAGGAAAGCTTGATCTGCAACATGCATAATGGAAGTGTTCCACCTAGAATGACCTTCCTACAATAAAACAAAGATTAACTCCTCAAATGTTAAGTCATTTGGATTGCCTTTCATCATGAATCGAAGCTTAGAAGAAAAAAATTGATATGAATCTAGAAGACCATTAAGAACAGCCTGCATAAATGAACTATCTAGTAAGAACACATCAACAAAAATCAACTATTCCTTGAAATCTTTGAAGTTTGTCAAAATACTTTCCATAGAATTTCTTTCATTCATATGCTCACTCTCCAAAGTCTTTTGGAGGTAAGCAAGAGAAGCCTCATTTCTTGCCTAGTACAAAGTGGTAAGTGCATCCAAATCATCCTTTGCTATTTTGTAAGAGCGAACATGAGGGATAATGGCATGTTTGACAAACTGTTATCAATGCATATGCCTGAGCATCTCTACCATCCCAATGAAGTCGCTCTAGAATAGGTGTTGTAATAAAGTAAGTCTATGATCCAAGGGTCTGGCCGGTTCAGACAGATCTGAAATCGGACACCGTTTGGTCATCGGTGTGTATGACCAAAGATCTCGAGTTTAGACTTACTAGGAGGTCTTGTGCTCTTGTGAACAAGTGATCCACTTAGCTTAGTGGTTAAGTCTCAAGGATGTGAAGGAAGAGGTCTTGGGTTCAATCCCCATGGGAGACATGGGGAGAGTATTTTGCCCAAGGAGATCTAGAGCCTTCTAGAAGCATCTACTTGAGTTAACTAGGACACTTGGCACACATGTAGTTACATGGCTGACACTTGGATGGATAATATCCACCTGCCCAAGAAGGGAGTCCCCTGGAGAGAGCTATATATTGAGGCATTTGGTTGGGAGGAGAGTCATCTCTCAAGCACGTGGTGGTCGTAATCCTTGCTCTCTTGCATTTAGTATCCACCTGCCCAAGAAGGCAGTCCCCTGGAGAGAGCTATATATAGAGGCATTTGGTTGGGAGGAGAGTCATCTCTCAAGCACGTGGTGGTCGTAATCCTTGTTCTCTTGCATTGGTATTTCATGGAGACCTTGCTCTCATCCTCCCCTTCGTGAAGATCTCATGAACCTTGATGGTATATTTACCATTGTGTGCGAGTTTTTATCTTTAGAAATTCATGTATAACCTTTAGTTTTACGCATGTCCATTCGGAATTCTTCTCTATTATCATACATGCTTTAAGTACACATATTTTCAGGCAAAACCGAAGGACCATCTGTGTGATGGGGATCGGTCTCGCATCTTCCGAATGAGGAGATGGATGAAATCCGTTGCGCTATAGTTCTCTAGTAGTCCTGCAGATAGCATCCCACAATAGTTCTGAATAGTAACACTATTGTTCTGCGGATGTACAGACGGGTGGCGAACCTTATACCAACATCGCTGATCGTGTAGCTTTTCGTCATAATTACCACGAAGACAATACGGATTGCAAATTCTCTTCTCATTTAGCTCGCAGGGGAGGAAAACGCTGCCCAGTTTTGAACACGCAAGAATGAGATCACAGTCGATGCTCTTATCCATGCGGATAGCTGCATTGACGGAAACTCTGTCAGCATTTCGGTAATCAAAGTGATAATCAGCTTGGCCACAAAGTTCATGATTATATAAATACGTTGTGTGAGCGCAGTTCATTAGTATATTTCTGAAAAGTAGTTACAGAGCATGCTCGCAGATGTGTTTTGTCAATTTTGAATCCTCGTTTTCAGCAGGAAGCATATATTTAACCATTGCATCTATGCGCGTTTAGTGCTACCATCTGTTCATGGAGAAATATGGCAAAGTTTTGATGGCGCTGTAAGAGGTGCTCAGAGCATCGTGGGATTATCTTTGCCACCACTTCAAACCCATAAAAAAGCCATACCCGCATGCTGTGGAAACTCATTGCGCACAATCGAAAAATGTAATCAAAGGTGGCAGTGGATACGGAGCAGACCAAAGCACTACAATTGAAGCTTTTGTTTGATAATTTCCTAACCAAACCTGAGAGCATATTTTTGCACTCTCAGCAAGAATTAAGTCGACCTCGACGGACCAAATCATCAAGGACTATTTTTGATGAGGAAGCCTCAAGGATGATGCATACATTGATTCTTCAAAGCATAGAGATTGAAGTTAACCAAGATGAAGAATCACTCTTCCAAAGGATCAAAGGAAGGACATAGCTCTATGTGGAGGTAAGTATTTTCCAAATTATGTTTTCATTTTGATATTTGTTTTCTCGAATGCTTTCATTATGATGCATTAATTAGGACTAAAAGCGTAGTCCAATTATGATTATCTCAACATGAAAGCTAATTAGAGAACTAAACGGTATTGAAATGACACAAAAGTATACAAAGTACTTTTTCAGTTTTAGGCATGCAATTGAAATTTCTATTTCCATTCATGCACAAAAATGAAAAGATTATTTTGGTATAAAAGAATGTTATATGCACATCAAGTTCGCACTTGCTTGGGAAAGGTAGTTGATTCTCCAGTTCACGCACTTGAATAATTACCTTTTGCCAGAATAGCAAGCAGGTTTTTTTTGCATGGATGCTTGTTTGCATACCTAATAAGCTTGAAATTTGCTTAAGTTCATTACACTTGCATGTACTCACATGCATTTGCACCCAAGAATGGGCATTTGCATACATGAACATGCATTTGCATGCAAGTAGATGCATATGCATATGCATGATCTTTTGGTAAGTAGCTGAACACGTATACTTTCGTTCCTTTCTTTTTCTAACTTGACTTAGCTAGGTGAGAAAGATAGAAAATTACCTAGTTGCAAGGATCTTGACCATCATGCAACTAAGTATCTACTCTATTTTTTCCCAAAAAGTGATACATAGGTACCACTTAGTAGGAGTCTTTTTGAGGAAAAGAAAACATGTTGAAATTAAGTATTCATTTTTTCTTGTCATTAAGATGCCAAGAAAATAGATCTACTTTTCAATGTGCATGCTCAGTCTAAGTTTGGGAAGAAACATAGACATTCTTAGCAACTAACGAGGATTTAGTTGTTTTTGGATATTCATGTTCATGCACCCAAGTAGGGAAGTTTTTGTTGAAACACAAAGCAATTGAACTTCTAAGTTCAACAAATTTTGGAAGGTTTAATACTTTAATATTCATCAAACATTGATGAAAATATGTAGAAGTATTGAACTTCTAGAATCCCTAGTACTCTAGTATTCATAGATGTTAGTTTCCAGAAATGCATCTGGAGGCATGATGCAAGGTCTTCAATTGACGCGAAAACTTTTGAAGGAAACTTGCTTGATTCTATTTAAGCTAACTCAAGGCTTAAAAAAGAAACCAAGATAAATATTAATTGATCTTTAGGAATCAAGTAATTTCCTAAAGTCATGATATTTAATGAAATGATTCAAATTATTTTCATTTTTGAAACACATATATCTTAGGAAATCAAGATATTTTCTAAAGACCATTTAGGAAACAAGTTCTTTCCTAAAAGATTAACTTCAAGCGGTAAAAGCCTTGAATCTTATAAAAAATTAAGAATATCTTTTATAAGATTAAATAAATGATTCCAAGCATTACTTGCTTGTGCAAAGTTTTCAAATATAAACATGAAAACTTTATTAAAGCACTTTTTTGAAGGTAAGAAAAGTATGCTTGGTGGTCTTTAAGATAAGAAGAGCTTAAAGAAGAGACCCAAGCAAAGTAATCTTTGAAAATTAAGCTATTTCCTAAAGATAAGCTAATGAAAGAGTCCATAACTATTTCATTAGTTAAATGAGAATGTCTTTTGGACAAGCAAAGCCTTAAGTCTTGGTCTTATCCAAAATTCTAGAATTCCTTTTGAAGATCTTTCCAGTAAAAGAGAAGATTCCAAGATGAATCATTGGACTAAAAAGCAAAAGATTCCAAGATGAATCATTAGCTTAGTATTACTTGATTCCTTGGTAGGAATCAAAAAGTTCTTGAAAGAAAAATCTCCCCAGATGTGAGACTAGCATCTTTCAAGAAAAGTTTTATAACAAGTAGTTCCCAGCAAATCCCTACCACCAGTTTTGGTATTTAAGTCCAAATAGTGATATAACCTAAAGGTATATCAGAGATTCTTAGCTTTGGAATCTGAAAAACATTAGAAGATGTTTGGACTTAAGTTGAGGGAAAGATCTCTAAAATCCTGCAAGTAAGCAAAGAAGCTTTAGATAGTTTAGGAGATCTTAATGATAAAGATAAAATCTTTATTATTATCGCATGATCAACAAGACTTGACCAAGCTTGGCCATGATTGTCCAAGAACATGTGATTGAAACTACCCTATAGATTGCCCAAGTATTGGCAATAATTTTTTTTTCTTTTGGATATATTCACTCAAGTTCCAATGGAAAATGTGAAAAGAGTATGTTGTTCCAAGTCTGAAGAGAATAAAGAAATTCCAAAAATGTAGTCTGCAACCGTGCAAATGGTACTTAAGTCTGTGGGTAAAACATAAACATTTACCTATCCTTAGATGGATTTTGGTACAAATCTAGAAAGCATGAGCGGATGCTTAGACTTAAGCAGCAGAGAGATTCCTGTAAAAAAAAAAGTCTTGGCCAGGATAGGTACCTAAAAGCATTAGTAGAAAGGAATCTAAAGACAAGAAGTCAAAAGCTCTTGTCGCTACAAAATTGGTCAAGAATAGCCAATTGAACTTGAATTTGAGAAATTCAAGAACTTGGAATTCTGATTGGTTTTTATTTAAAAAATCCTAGCAAAAAGGATTGGAGATATTCTATTAAAGGTTTTCAAGTTCCCAAGGTTAAGCACAAGATCGTGAAACGATCATGTCAAGGGATTAAGACCTAGAATATCAAGATAGAGATAGTGCCTAAAACTGCGAAATTCTTGTCAATAATTAAAGCTAGAAGGTTCTCTATCAAAGAGATGTTGTAGACTTTAGGATAAAATTCACTCACACGTCAATGTGAGTATAAAATAGGGTTGTATGGGACACCAGATTTTATACTCAGATTGATGTAGGAAAGATGGTATGGGACATCGGACCGTGAGATGATGATTATCTTTTATTCTTCCTTTGGATATTGAAGTTAGGTTTGATCTTCAAGGGAATTAAAACTTCAAAGAAGGAGTTTAAATTCAAGAAGAATCTCAAGATACTTCAAGACGACTTCAAGCTTAAGGAAACTGAAGATATAAAGTAAGTAACTTCCAAGATCTTCTTAGAACACTTCAAGCTTAAGTGTTATTGATCATAAATATTTGATAAAATTCTGAAAGAAGTTGGACTTTGATTTTGAGTTGATCTTTTCAACTAAAGATTTAATTGACTAATTCAAGCATCAAGTTTCTAATGTAACTTGATAAATTCACTCTTCTGACTCAAAGAAATACACAAGAATTGCATTCACGATCAGGAGTCAAAAAGATTGAATGTGACCTGAACTTAGTCTCAAGTGAAGCATTATTTGAAGACAAAAATCATCAACATAACTTCAGTGGGTCGACACACTGATGTTGGTTACCACACTAGTATCTTGTGATTGGATGATGTTTTTTATTTTCTTTGAATCTTTTTGAGAATCTAGCTTATTTCTCTTAAAGATAAAGACAATGCTTCAATACTCTGTTGAAATGAACATCCTAGATAGATGTTATATACAAGAACCTTTTCAAGTCTTCAAAAGAAAATAAGTCTAAGTGGACTTATTTATTTGAGTTTGCTTCAAGTTATAGCATAAATGATTTCTTAGAGTCCAATAGACTCTAGAATAGACAAGTTAGGAATTGCTCAACAGATTGACAATTCCCAAGAACTTTTAGCTCCAGTCTTTGAAGAAAATGTCCTAAGTTGGACAATTTTCATTTTGAAGTTGTATTGGTCAAGTTGGTATAGTTGACTCCACCGAATGGTAAACTTTCTCCTACAGTTTACAAAGGATTTTTAAACTCATTAGGACAAAGTAGTGCTCTAGTCGGGTGAAAAAATCAAGTAACTATTGGATCAAAGTAAACCATTGTACAAACATCTAAGTTAGATGTATGGGACAACCAAACTTCAAGTTCTCCAAAACAAATTCAAGTGAATCAAGAATTCTTAAAGTCTTGCAAGGGATAAGAATTGCACCTTCATTACTAAGTCCATGCACCAGTTATGCCTAGAAATGGACTAGTAATTTGAATCCACCCAGTTCACATGTTTGTGCCTAGATCGCACATCTAGAAACTATGAATTGGCCAGGGATGTTTTTAGATCCACCCTCATTATTCTTCACTAGTTTGTACTTTGTCTCGTTCATCAAAGTGCAAAATCACATAGTTTTTTGAATCATTTGGGTAGGGATGCCACCACAGAGATGAGACATGTTCTTCCAGTTCTAGAACATGACCATGTTCTTCCAGTTCTAGAACATGACCATGTTCTTCCAGTTTAGAACATGAGGCTCGAGGGTTGCCTACAGTATGTATATAGATCTATTTTCGAGGGTAAAAATTTTTTCCAAGGGGGGAAGAATGTAATAAAGAAAGTCTATGATCCAAGGGTCTGGCCGGTGTAGACAGATCTGAAACCGGACACCGTTTGGTCATCCGTGTGTATGACCAAAGATCTCAAGTTTAGACATACTGGGAGGTCTTGTGCTCTTGTGAACAAGTGATCCACTGAGCTTAGTGGTTAAGTCTCAAGGATGTGAAGGAAGAGGTCTTGGGTTCAATTCCCATGGGAGATATGGGGAGAGTATTTTGCCCAAAGAGATCTAAAGCCTTGTAGAAGCATCTACTTGAGTTAACTCGAGTTAACTGGGACACTTGGCGCACATATAGTTACATGGCTGACACTCAGATGGATAGTATCCACCTGCCCAAGAAGGCAGTCCCCTGGAGAGAGCTATATATAGAGACATTTGGTTGGGAGGAGAGTCATCTCTCAAGCACGTGGTGGTCGTAATCCTTGTTCTCTTGCAGGTGTAGTAGCAACTGCAACACAAACATGAATTTGAAGATCATCATCTTTAACACCATCTCCATCATCGGCAATAACTATATTAGGCTAGTTTTCAACACCTTGTAAAATATTGCATATTCCTTTTTCAAACAATACATGACGCATCATATATGCCCATAATGGGTAGTTAGTACCATCCAATCTATCCTCAACAACCAACATACATAATACATCATTGCTTTGAGCCATGGCCACTAACTAAAATAGCTTGATGGAGAAAAATGATTGTATCTCCAAAAGTTGTACAAAACTACCCTCTTAAGATCTACTAGATCTATAGTAGACTTTGAGTCTCTTGTACTAGCGAACCAAAATATGTGTATATGTTTGGCACAAAAGGACACAATTGCTTGCACAAGCTTTGTGATAGTGCATTGAAATGACGATATGAGCTTAGATTGCAACTTTGACACAACAAAGTGAAAAAATTTTGAACTTCTTATTGCCTTGAGTATGTTCACCAATTTTCGTGCAATTGTGAGATTGTGACTAGAGGTGTTTTGACAGTGCCCTAGATGAAGCGACGATCAGTTTTGATAGAATTGTTGGAGTTTGAGGTATGTGGAAGCATGCAAATAGCACAAGGAAGAAGGGAAAGCTTGGAGCACAACACATAATAATTAATGTGCTACCAAATGAATGTACAAAGATAAGTGACCCATTTGGATTATAGGTGTATATACATGTCAGGAGAAAAAACCTCCTAAAGAGAGAAAAATGTGCCCTGACGATCCTAGTGTGTTCATGCACATCACTACGAAAATATATAAAGAGAAATGAGAAAAATAACCATTGTATATTTTGTTTCACTTATAGCTGTATGATGAAAACACTCTGTATGGTCGGAACTTGTGCGTTCAATCGCAAATGTCAATACAAAATTTCATTCCTTGCCAGAATTAAGGAACGTGAAGATGATTCATCTAGTATTTCTCATATATTATATGTTCATTGGAAGTGGTCAATTAGCAGATTCTTTCATTTTCCAACAAGAAATCCTATCTAGTAGGGGATTCACGGTATATATAGAGGTAAACATTGTGAATCTTGGATTGTGAAGTTTAAAGTTCAAAATTTGGAGCACTATTTAATCCCTCAAAAGTGGAGGATAAGTAGGGCCTATGAACAAGTTATTTCTTTAAAATTTTCAAGCTCAAATATAAGTGTAGCTCTTTGAATCAACTTCCAAAAGAAAAAACATGTCTAAACATGGTTCATAGTCTCCTTCTTTGCGATAAATTTTCAACATCCAATTCTCAAATCTTAGTTTAAATGAACGTTAAATAGAGATAGAAAGAGGGTGCGCAACCAGCTTTCCATCTCACCATTACATCTATTCTCAAGTCAAAGGGAAGGCCTTTTGTGGGAGAGTGAAAAAAGAGCACGTTCTATAGGATCAAGGCCAACGTAACATTGGATATTTTTCCAAGATAATATGACAATATGGAAATTGGATTGGCAGCACGAATGATTTCGTGCAAGAAGTGATTCAGATGTGATTACAGAGAAATTTTTTTATGAAAGGTAGTTATTAATTATGATGTAAGTACATGTTGAGATCTCTTTTTCTTAGAATAACATGCTTAGATATGTGCTTCCAGGATTCTGCCTCATTCTTGATGCATTTTTGTTGGCTAAGTTACCAAGTTTGTCACATGATCGATCAAGAGGTGGATGAAATACACCTTAAGAGAGAGCCTTATGAAGTAATTCTCAACCTTGGATTTTTAGGAAAGTGGTTAGCCCATCATAATTCTAGTTGGAAGGTTATGATTTCAGTTCTCAACATTGGTATCAAAGCCTACTTTAGGCACTCGGGCAACATGGAGGTAGGAATTGTCAATCCTGGCACTTAGGAAGCGCATGACCATGAGTGAGTGTGAAAGTGGCCAAGAATGAAGGCGCATGAGCATTTGGTCATCAAGAAAGTTTAAATAGGTCCAAAGTAGGTCAGGCACTAGAATTTGAGGTTAGTGGAGGTGCTCAACCTTTGGAAAGAGCCTAGCAAGTTATTAGCAAGTTACATTGAGGGCCCATAAGTGAGTATTGAGGACTATGTTCAATCTAAGGGAAAAAGAATGTCACATACATATAGGATTTATTACTGAAGCACCCTAAGTATGATCAATGATCATTAGTATTCATGGGCTATAATGTTAAGTTATTTCCATAATCAATGACTCTAGCACCGGGGATACATACCATGTTTATTCTCCCCTTCATAGGTGACAATGAGCATTGTAGGATCATTAAAAGTCTACTACACATGCTTGCTTGCAAGACATCCTTTCATACCACTGCACTTATAGTAACCCCTCCATTGAACAATTCCACCATGATCGGATTTGAGTTACATTTGTAGACAGTAGTGCTATATGTGCACAATTCATTTTTCAAGTTTGATGTGTGTGTGTGTGTTTGTTTGAGAGAGAGAGAGAGATAAAGAGAGAGATTTCCAAGAAGGTAGCATATAGTACATTAGGTTTACAATGTCTATAGTGTTGGGAATCAAATTTTTTGAATAATCATTAGAATATCAACAAATTAATAACATGGACTCTTTGATTCAAGAGAAAAGAAGTAAGATATGTGCAATAAAGGTATGGGTGCAAGGGATCCCCCACATCTTATATCATTCATGCGCATCCATCTCTTTCGTTTTTTTCATGAAAGTTTTCTTTTAAATTAAGAGAAAGGAGAAAATACAAGAGCGGTAGAGGGAGTAACAAAGAAAGTTAATAAACTTTTCATCCTCCTCATGGGGAGCCACTTACGTTTGATCCTGTTGTTTTCAAAAATGAAAACCCTATGGTGTTTGAAGGGGGAGGAAGCTTCCTAAATGTACAAATTCTTCTCTTTATAAGGCCAAAAGATTTTTCTATCCACTATTCTTTCAGAGGTTTCTCAAAGTTTGCAATGCATATTTCTTTCCAATTCTTATAGATAGCTTCATCGTTGATGGAATCCAACAATCCAAATCATCAACCGATCGCTTCTCTAAATAAAGCTTTGCTTTAAGTTGATTTGAGTAAGTAAAACCAAGCTCTTGCCAAAGGCCTCCCAAATCGAATGACTCTTGAGGCACAAAAACAAGAGCTACACGCATTCTTCTCTACCATGGAGACAATGCTTACATAAGGGAGGGCCTGTACAAATGTTTGTAGCCTTTACATTATTCCAAGTGCCCCAGTGAAGAATTTTCCACATCAAAATGGCTTGGTTATTCTCAATGAGAGGATGCCATAGTCCCATGAACTTAAAATCCCATCTGATATGAGGCCTCTTCATATATCGCGAGTCTTATTAAGCGAGACATGATAATCTAGGTTCTTATTTACACTCATCATCTTATCCGAGCTATTGCCATTATGCCATCTCAGCCCCTCAGTCCACAAGGGATTTCATCGAGGAGTCATGTCTTTGAGTTCTCCCAAGCATTGATTGAGTGCCTTAATAGGTGCCAATCTTCATAATCATTCCATGTTAACGGCTTTTGTCCTCAAATCTAATCCAATGTCTTCTCTCTTTGTCTCTAGAGGTGCTTCCAGTTATGAAACCTTTGTTGCATAAATTATTGGCTCTTTGGAGTTCTCAAAATCAATTTCCTTGCTTCCCTCAGTGGGGATCTAGATACAATGGTTTTGTCTAATATCAACTGACCACTTCTACTCTTCATTGATCAAGTATGGTTTCAGCTTGTTCCAACTATTCCATATGGTGGAGATCAAGTACAAACCTTTGGTATTCAACAAAAGAGGGGAGAAAATAGATTCAATAAATAAATCCCTTTCCACATAGGAAGACCCACGAATGTAAAAGAAATTTTGTTTGTAAAAATCAATGTGGCCCAAGAAGCATTCACATTGCTCCATGCTTGAATCATCCATTTGGCCGCTAGCTTACTTTCCATTCCTTCAATTTCTAGAAATCCTTAATCCTCCAAATCCTTTTGGCTACTATAGATTGCCTATTTGATTTTGGGCACGGCTCTCTTCTTGGGATCACATGATAAGAGGAAACGTATATAGATTCTTTCCAACTTAGCTATCTCTTTGTCTTTTGGACTCCAATATGACAAAAAATAAATAATAAAAGTGAGAAGAAATGTGTTGATCAGCATAGTACAGCGCACGAAGCTGAGATACAAGAACTTCTAGTAAGCTTGTTGTCAAGTTTGGTGAGACTTAGTCCCAACACTGACCATCAAACATCAAAACTTAATAGAATTCCAAACAAATAAAGGATCTTTCCATTAGGTAGTTCCTAACATCCTTGCTCAATATGAATTTCTAGAGCCTGCCCAAAAATAGCCTTGAAGGTAGTTCTTGAGTGGTTTAGTCTAGATCTAGAGATATCAAAAAAGGTATTGAGACATCACGAGAAGATGGAGATACTATCCCTATCGTTATGTACAAAAGCAATCGTTCATTGACAAAGAGTCTCATGGTCATCGCGTTGGGGAACCCAAAGCCAATGCATTTGACCAAGTTGGGCATGATGAATGATCAAACAACGAAGGCCATCAACAACTGTAGCAAAGAGTAGCGGAGTTAAGGGACAGCCTTGCCTAATCAAGTGCTTAGAATGAGAGATTTGGCTATTGCTATTCCTACCGGTCAAGACATTTCCCAAAAGCATTGAGATCATTTTGATAAATGTATAGCCAGATCTTTTACTGATTCGAGAATGAAGTCCCACTTGCATCTATGATATGCTTTGCCCAAATCAATCTTGATGAGTAGGACATTTTGAAAGGAACCTTTTGCAAAGTCAAGGGTTTCCCAAACATCAATAATTGCCTCTAGCATGGATCTACACCATTTTATCCTCAATGATCCAGGTGTGAAGATTGCCAGTAACGTGATTAAAGAGAACCTTAGCAAAGATGTTATAACTAGTGTTCGATCCTATTTCAACTTTCTTTTTCTGGAACGCAATCAGAGGGGAAGTTCTGTGGAAAAAGAATTGCCAACAGCAAGAAATCCCCCCCCTTCAGGCACCATCAAGTCCTCCTTTTGATCAACAACAAGCTCAAACCTTCTTTGTAATGCAACCTAGGAATCAGCCAAGCTTCCCCTGCTTTGTGGGATTTGGGGGGTCCCGTGGGCACTAGTCCCCTTCCATTGTACCTTTGTTTCTTAATTTAATTCAAGTCCGGGAGAGTAGGCTATTGCCGAACTTCCTTTATAAAAAAAAAACTTTCTTTTTCTGTGAATAAGATTTATCACACCTTTGTTTAGATATTCAAAAAATGCACCAAAACATAGGGCCTCTCACCACACCAAGCGGAATGGTGTCCAATCTACTTTCTTCTTATCTATGCTTGTCTCTTAGCTGTAGGATTTTGGCCATCATGATTTCATCAGGAGCCACGTTCCCTGTCTTTGACAAGTAGAGAGCCATATAAATACACTAAAAATAATGAAACAATGAAGTCCAATGACCAAAACATCAATCTATGGGAGCATTAGATCCTAATTGTAGTTATGCCAATTCCTATGGATCTAGGAGAATGGTGATTTCTATCATCAGATACTTCCAAACTTCATCCTTAATATTGAACCTTTTCACTCTTCTCGAGCTTAGGCATTGACTGTTATACCTTTCTACTCCACTAGCAAGTATATATGCACTTTCTGAAATTTATATTTGTTATTCAGAGATGGAAAAGGAAGTCGCTGCTTTCCACTATCAAACACGCTCGCTTGGACTTCGATAGGGATTTCAATCGCCTAAAGAGCGCGACAGGAATTCTAGAACATTTAAAAAACAAATCAGAAATTGTATGTTAAGGTTACTAAAGCGTTTTAGGGGACTATATTTTGAGGAGGGAATCCCTTCCATTTATAGTTGGGGCAAAGAATCAAAACATCAAACATACTCACATATCTTGGGAGGGAAATTGACATAGCTCTCATACAATCAAGCTCAACAAGCTTCAGAGTGGAGTTATACAAACACAAAAAATTTCTCTTTCCGTTGTTGAACACCGAATAATTTCTATGCGGCCAAATGTACCAAATGGTTATAGTTCTCCATGGATGCGAGTGGAATGGGTGAAACTCATACATCTATCCAGCAACACTTCCTTTGTAGACCAATGTATAGGTTGCAACTTCTAGTAGTGTTTGTGTACACAATCCCAAAATAAGGGACACTATGCCCTGACCGAACCTCCTTTTTTAATTTTCCAAGGTTTCCACATCACTCGTAGTAGTGTTTGTGTACACAGTCCCAAAATAAAAAGATGTTCCAATTTTTTTAAATCTCCACATATTTGACAAGCATCATAACCAATATTACATTTTTGTGCTTTGAAACTTGTCCACACTCAGTGAAGCAGCTAACAAAGTAAAGAAATTGCTTAATAAAAATTGGAAACAACCAGACACAAATGAACGTCTATTTCCACCACCTATTTGTCCAAATTAATACCTAGTTCATGTTGAGTTTTTTCAACGATCTTATCTATAGTTCCTTTGAGTCTTTTAAGAGTAGATAGATGCTCCTAGTAAGTGTCCTCATTATTAAACGAGAATGAAGGACGAGCCTACGAGCTAGACGACTAAACGGACGGACGACAACAGCAAGACATCAGCTTCCCAACTAGGAAGACGGACGACAGTGGTCAAAAATGCGTGCCATGCCAACAGCAGCAGGACATTAGCTTCTCTACAACGACGACGGACGACAGTGGTCATAATTACGTGCATTGTTGCGACGGACAACAAGGAGGTGAAGAAACCATCCATCGGGGAGAGAAACCATCCATCGGGGAGTGAAACCATCCATCGTGGGCAAAATACCGTCAATCGCGGGGGAGACACCGTCAATCGCGGGGAGACACCGTCAATCGCGGGAATACCATCCATCGTGGGCATCGTGGAATACCATCCATCGTGGAATACCATCCATCGCGGAATACCATCCATCGTGGGAATACCGTCAATCGCGGCCTCTCTCTCGATCTGCGGGCCCTGTCCGTCGCGACAGGCCGGCTCCAGACTCCAATGATTGTGGCGGCGGGCTTTGTTTTAAACGCGAGAGAATAATCAAGGTACAAAACATCAGTAATGTCTTCATCACATATTTTTTAGTTTAAAAGAACGTGTCTTGGAGTAGATTCATTACATTAATCATTATGGAGAAAGCAAGTAGGGGCAGACTTAAGGTTGTTGGCGAGCGCCCTTCTAAGCAAGTACTTCTATTAAAAAAAGTGGTATAGGCACTTAAGGTTGGCCCTTTTGGTCCCTTCTCGGTTGTTGGCGAGCGCCCTTTTCGCTTTGTTTTAAAAAAAAAAAAGAAGAAGAGAAAAAAAAAAAAGAGAAAAGAGAAAAAAAAAGAGAGAAAAAGAAAAACAAGAAAAAAGAGAAAGAAAAAAAAAAAAGGTGTGAGTGTTTCGCTTCGGTGTGTTCGGGGGTCAGTCCTCTCTCCATGTCGGAGGGCTCTGCCTTTGGATTTTGAATAGTGAATGCTGTGCAAGTCCCTTTTGGCCATGGATGTGGCTTCATCCTCTCTCGTGAAAAGTAATCGGGCCCCTCCTCCCGGGGAGACCGACAGCCTGGCCGCTCTGCTGGAGGGGGGGTCGTGTGCCGCCCCTGGGACTTCCGAAGGGGTCGAATCCCCCGTCGTGTCCCTCAGTAGACCCGCAGTTCTGTCTGCTCAGGAGGAGCTCAAGAAAGTGTGCCTCGTTGGCCAAGTGTTTGGCCCTAGGCCCCCGCTTGAAACTGTGCGACAATGGCTACGAAAAGAGTGGTTCCCTAGGGGACTAGTTGTCAGCAAATGTCAGTTCTTACCAGCGAACCACATGCTGCTAGTCTTTGAAAATGAAGAGATGGCGTTCCAAGCCCTAAGCGTTGGCACCTGGCAGCTCGGTCGGGCGACCCTGTGCCTATTCAGATGGTCCCCGGACTTTACTCCCGACAAATCGAAAACGCTTCGGTACCCCTTGTGGGTTGAGCTCCCGAACCTCCCTTACTTCCTGTACAACTTCGTGTGGGACATTGTCTCTCCTATCGGTAAGCCGCTGGCCTCTCGCGACGACATCGGTGGTCTCATCTATGAAGGCGCAAGACACTCGTTCAATGCTAGGTGGCACCCCCAAATCTGTGTCGAAGCCGACCTCAGTTCGCCGCTTCCATCAATGATCAAAGTGGACATGGGCGAAGGAGATGTGTGGGAGCAGGACATCATCTACAAGAACCTTCCCAATGCATGCTTTCGCTGTGGCCAGCAAGGTCACAGGATTAAAGATTGCCCTCTCAGGCAAAAAAATAAGCGCTTTCAAGAAGCTTCCAAAACTGCCCAAGTCAACAATGGCGACTTGACCCACCCGACCAAGGAAGGGGATGGCAAGGGCCTCCTGAACCCACAAGCTGACGATGATGGCTTTACTGAAGTTAGAAGAAGAAGGAAAAGAAGCCCTAGGGCCAACGGCGCGAGAAACAACATGCAACATACCCCCTATACCAACTTGTTTTGCAATCTAGAAAAGGAGATCAATGAGTTGGACTACCCAGGTGGGAAGCAACTTGAGGAAGACAACTACGACAAAGCCCTAGAGATCCCCGACATTAAAGAAACCCCCCAGGAGGGCTACACTACAAGCAAAGAAGATGGTTTCACCACTAGTAACGAAGACAACATGGACAGTGAAAGTTCCATCATTGGATCGACGATCCCGGAAACGGTGCCGAGCACGGGGCCTAAGTCTCCACAGCAAGGGGCGGCCCGCAAAGGAAAACAGCCCATGGAGGTACCCTGGAAAAGCCCCCACAAGATCAGATTTCTAAGTCGGGACCAGATCCCAGCGAAAAAGAAAGATGAAGCCAAGAGAAGGAAGGATAAAGCTCCCTCCCGCAAAGAGGGATCAATACAAAAATGATTGTCATCTCGCTAAATGCTAGAGGGCTAACCGACCCCTCAAGAGCGACCATTATTGGTCAATGGCTTCGCGACATTAGCTTAAACCCAGACTTTATTTGCATTCAAGAGATCAAAATCGACGGAGTAGATCTCCAAAAACGGCTCAGGCAGGTCTCCTCGACGCACGTGTGGATCTCAACGAAACACCCGCGGGGGTCTGGAGGAACGGCTATCGGTATTAAACAACGCTGGTTCGAAAAGCTCGAGAACTTCATTGAAGATGTGAGTCACCGCTGGATTGCTGTTTCTTTTGGCGCTCCTCTTTGCGTTACTATGGTCTCTTTATACGCCCCTAACGGAGATTTGGAAAGACGGAACACCTGGGCCTCCTTTGACTCGCTTCCCCATAACGTGCTCATTTGTGGTGACTTCAACATGGTGGAGGACCCAATGGACAGATGGATGGGCAAGGGCAGGGTCATCGACAGTCGGGAGAAAGAAACGTGGGACTTGACCAAACTGCACTTGGATTTGGTTGAATTCAAAGACTCGAATAGCTTTTCTTGGTCGAATCTCCAAGCGGGCGAGGACCTGAGGAAAGCTAGACTCGACAGATGCTACATTTCTCAAAGTTTTACCCAACAGTGGGGCCTCCCTACCATCACACAACGCACTGACCTCACCATCTCTGATCACTACCCGATCGTTATCACTTTTCAACCTCTCAACAAGACCCGCAAGGCTCCGTGGTTCCATGCCAACGCTTCCACCTTCTCTCTCCCCTCCGTCCATCAAGAAATTGCAGACGTGTGGAAGGTGGCGTTCGCCTCTGGCTTGGCCCCTGCCAAGTGCTGGAGAAGTGCGGTCGACAAGTCTCGCAAGATCATGATCAGAACTAAGAAGACGCTCGAGACTGTACGGCGGGCTCGTAGGGAAGCGCTGTACCGCAGACTCTGGCGACTCGAGGAGGAAGTGAACAAAGGAAAACACCAAGCCCAGAAAGGTCTCCGACGAATCAGAGCAGCGTTGAGATACGAAGAAGAAATTCAAAGGAAAAACCTACAAATCTTCTTCAAGGAGTGGTGGGCTGGAAAAGCCGACAAACCCACCAAAGAGATGTGCAGTATACTGAAAAGGAAACACAACAGAGAGACGATTCCCCTACTGCTAGACCCACATGGCAATGTATGCAACTCGGAAGAAGATAACTTCGGCATTATCGAAGGGCACTTTACGAGACTCCTGGGAACCTCGAACCCCCTCTCCCACCGTAGAAGGGACTGCATGGCTGCCATTTCTAGGGTTTCCCCCCGGAGAATACCACCCAACCTCCACTCCCTGCTCCATGCCCCGATCTCGGAAACAGAAATCATTGAGGTCATAGATGCCCTCCCTCTCGGTAAAAGTCCGGGACCCGACGGACTCACTAACGAGTTTTTTAAATCCTTCAAGCTGGTGGTTGCCACCCCTCTTCGGATGGTCTGGCAAGAAGCGCTAAATTTTGGGGCTCTTCCTTCTTGTATAAATAATGGAATTATCAAGCTGATTCACAAGAAGGGGGAAAAAAACAGAATCGAGAACTGGAGGCCAATTACGATGCTACAAACAGGATACAAGATCGTCGCCAAAGTCATTGCCAACAGACTGGCGTGCCACCTGAGATTTTGGCTTAGTGAGGACCAAAAAGGTTTCATCAAAGGCAGGTCCATCCTGGAAACCATTATGGATATTTGGGAAGGTATTCAATTCGCAAACGAGTCTAATCAAGATGTGGTCTTCCTCAAGATCGACTTTGACAAAGCGTACGATAGGCTGGAATGGGACTATATTCTGCAGTCGCTCCAAGACCTCGGATGTAGTCAGAAATTCACCAAGATGATCGCGACCCTTCTCGGCAACGCAACGACCCAGATTAACGTTAACGGCAAACTTTCGAAGGCAATCCATCTTAAAAGATCCATTAGACAAGGGTGCCCTCTTGCCCCCCTTCTCTTTGCCATCGCCACTGAGGGGCTGAGCAGACTCGTGGCTCATCATGTGGAGGCTGGCAATATCAAAGGCCTCCAGCTACCTCACGACCACAGTCAAATCATCATGAGACTTTTTGCTGACGATATGAACGCGTTCGTTCACAATGATAATACCAGCCTGGAGACTTTCTGGAGGTGTCTTGACACCTTCTGTGAGGCCTCTGGATCCAAAATCAACCACAACAAGACCGCCTTTAGGGCCATTGTGGGACACCAACCTGGCCTTCTCATTGATCATGGCTGTCAAATCATTCCGCAGGGCCAAATCTTTCGGCTGCTCGGAATCCCCTTGGGGTTTGGCGTCTCTATGGAGCAGCGATGGAACTGGGTGCTGGCCAAACTTGAAAACAAGCTAAACTACTGGAGAGGCATGCAAATCAATCTCGCTGGACGGGCGATGGTTATCAACACGTTCCTCCTCTCGTCTACCATCTATTTCCTTTCTTGCTGGAGACCGAATGAGCAAGGCCTGTCCAAACTGAATAGCATCTGCAGAAACTTTCTTTGGACGGGTGACCACAACAGAAGGGGGGTGCCTAAAATCAAATGGGCCATCTGCACCAGCCCTAGAGATAGCGGGGGGCTTGGCATCCTGGACATTGGGTGTATGGCTAACAAATTGGCAGCCAAATGGATGATTAATGCTTGGTGCAATAGGGAGGCCTCGTGGGCCAAGCTAATCTTCAGAAACAAAAACGAGCTGGCCCTCACGGGGTCCCCGAACTGGAAGAACCTTGACATCATGACCCTGCTATTCTCCCCGATACCTGTCTTCCCGAAAGGCTCCAACCTCGTTTGCTCTCTTTGGAAGGGCTGGAATAAAGTCAAAAGCTTCACAAGAATTAGTGAGGACTGGAAGTGGGCGGCCGGAATCAGACAAAACGACTCTATCTGGTTTCCAATACATGGCATCCGGAGTGTGGAATCGTGGAACATGCAAAATGCCAAGAAGTTATGGAACAAAGGATTCAAAAAATGGAAACACCTCTGGAAACAAGACACCTACAGTTGGATCAACATCGAGGATATCGACCCTCGCATAAACATCTCCTACGAAGAATGGAACACCTTGCAAAGCAGATGCCTCGCTTGGGACCGTCACAAAACTCGCCTTCTCATGGGACATGATGCTCCGAACGCGCGTGGTCTCAAATGGCACAATGGAAATAGCCTACTCAAAATCCCGAACATCAAAGAAACAAATGACCTCGAGATCAGCCTCAACAAGAAGTGGTGCCTGTCTTGGACGCGGCTTCGGTGGGACATGAAATTCATGGGTATCTGGCACCCACTTATAGAGATTAAGAAGTCTGTCCTCTTATGGCAAATTCTTCATCGCGGAATTTGGACTAACCATAAGGCAAGCAAAATTCGTGGGATCCCTCCGTGGTGCAAACGCTGCCACCGTGCAATCGAAGATGTTCCACACATCTTCCTTACTTGCCCCAACTCCTCCAGAATCTGGCAGATGGTTGGACTGAAAATCAGAGTTCAGAAACAGCTTAGTTGGAAACAAGTCCTCTTGGGAGAAGCGATTGGATGCTCTGCGGCTCTCTGGAACGCAATCAGAGGGGAAGTCCTGTGGAAAATCTGGCGAGAGCGGTGTGCTCTCAACTTCGGAGACCCCCCCAGGGAGTGGTCGATTGAAAAATCTCTATTCCTCCTTGGCAAAAGGATCGCCAACAGTAAGAAATCCCCCCCCTTCAGACACCATCAAGTCCTCATTTTGATCAACAACAAGCTCAAACCCAAGTGGGTCCCGCATGAGGGCGACGAGAGGGTGATCAACCTTCTTTGTAATGCAACCTAGGAATCATCCATGCTTCCCCTGCTTTGTGGGATTTGGGGGGTCCCGTGGGCACTAGACCCCTCTTCTTGTACCTTTGTTTCTTAATTTAATTCAAGTCCGGGAGAGTAGGCTATTGCCGAACTTCCTTTATGTAAAAAAAGTGTCCTCATTATTTCAAAAATTTTGCAGCTCTGTGTTTCTTGAGAAATAAGATCCTTATAGTGAGAAGCATATGCAAATCTAAATGCCAACATTATGTGGTTGAAACTTAGAGTGGAGATGCATATAATGTTGATGATTCTTACCAAGGAAAGAATCAACAAAGTGGTAGGAGCAAGAACAAGGAAAAGAATGTTCAACACAATAAGAGTAGAAGTGGGAAATCTGATTATTGCAAAAGTTAGCAAAGTTGGTTCAGTTTATTCTTTATTTGTATCACAGAAAGAACACGTGATATGTTACTAAATAGCATATGACTTGTATTTCGTGTGGCCATTTGGGCCTCATATCTCATAGTGGAATGGAAAATATTTTTTGTTATGACTACTTACACATGTTATCTTTCCTTTTTTTTATCATTTTTCCAACATTGGCAATATGGAAGTCAACCTAGAAATGTGCATAAGATGCACATTGACTCTTAAATTCAGCCTTTAGCTCTCTTTCATATAGACATGTGTGGTCCTATGCCCACAAATTCATTAGGTGGTTCTCTTTTCTTTGTCACCTTCATATATGTTGGAGCAAGTCTATGACAAGCCTAAGTATTGGCTTGAGTCTCACAAAGTCTTAGAAGAAGCTTTAAAAAGAAGACTATGTAAAGTTCACTTGTGAACTACCTCTTGTAACTTTTGAAGAGTTTACTTAATGTAAAAGTAAGAGAATCTTAAGTGGTTGAGTCCACTTGATCAAGAATGGAAAGAGGAGCCACGAATTCGTGATTTGTGGTAGGTAGAGAATCAAATCAATCATTGATTGATTGGAGAGTGATTGAGGGAAGTTAGCCTCCCAAACTCAACTATAAATAGATGGCAGTTTTAGTCGTGGTTAGAGAGACCTATGTGAAAACCTCCAAGAGCTGAGCTTTATGCCATATCAAGGTGTGATTACAAGGCACACATATGTATCAATAAGTCATTGTATTGTACAAGCAATATACTTTCATTTTCATGATTATTTGAGTTCATCTTTCCATGTTCTTGTGAAGTGTACTACTCACTGCCATTACTCTCAGTTTTCTCAGTCAGCTTGCAGAGATGTTTTCTCTGAGCTTGGTGCATCATTTTCAGTGATTTAACTTGGTAACGTTAGCTCTATAAGTCTACTATATGCTCACAAACTTTCATGTCATGTGGATGTTGCAATCTTCAGTTATGTTCATTTGAACTCAACAGGGTCTGTTCATCTTCACTTCTCTGTCAGGTACCCGACTTTTTCACTCATCTTGTCAGAGCCATTTCTCAGTGGTTACTTATCCAAATTCAGTGATTTAAAACTTTTTGGATTCAGCCTACTGTCTAGTATAACCATACAAATTTGCATAATCATTGGATTTCTACGAGTTGAGTTATGTTGATTTTTCTGCTCACTGGTCTATTTCTGTAGCAGCCCGTGAAAATCGGGATGATGTCATCACTTGTTAAAACTCATTCTCAGTGTGTGGTTCATTATTTTTGATGCGATTACTCTTGAAAGTTAGCTCTTTAAGTTGCCTAGACGTCCTCAAGAGGAATTGAGCTAATTGCTGCTGTGCTCAGAGAATTATGTAAAACACTGGACATGTGTATGAACCAAGAATAGCAAGTTTTCACCTCTGAGCTAACTCCAACTTATATGTTTTGATCTATCTTTTTGAGAATGATCTTCCAAGGTACATAGGGTGTTTAATACATCCATTGGCAAGCTAAAAGGGCCCACCATATACTTCTGGAGTTCATTTGGCTGGTGTAGATCAAGGATTTTGCAACACCTCTTCATCTTCAAGCACATACCTATCCATCTCTTCACAGTGGTATCAGAGCAAGGTTGGACAACATGGCAGATGGATTTCCTTCATCAATTCACAAATTGGACAGAGGTAAATACTCAGCTTGGTCATTAAGGATGGAAGCTTATCTCCAAGGTAGAAGTTTATATGGTTATGTGGCTGGAGATGAAGTTATGCCAAGTTTCAGGAACAAAAGTCAACCAACACAAGAAGAGCAAGGCTCCAAGGATGCACTTGCAAGGTCTTATCTCCTCAACTCTTTTCAGATTTTTTGTTGCCTCACATTAGAAGTTGTAAGACATCTCAAGAAGTGTGGGATGCACTTGAAGCTTTCTTTTCTTCAAGTACCAAAGCTAGGAAGCATCAACTATGGCTGGATTTCACAACTCTCAAGAAGGCTCCCAAACAAAATGTGACTGATTTTGTCACAAAGCTCAAGGACATAGCGGATCAGTTGGGAAGCATTGGAGAGGTAATAGATGAAGAGCAAATTGTAAGGCAAGTCATCAATGGCTTGAAGGCAGATGATAAGTGGGAAGCATTCACCACAGCTATGGATTTGTACATGGACATGCATGTACCTGATTTCAACACACTCATTGGACAACTACTTACTCAAGAGGAAAAGCTTATCAATGGAGAAAGCTCTAAAGGTAATCAATCTTCAGCTTTATACACGGATAAAAGCAAGTCTAAAGATAACAAAGGAAAGGCAAAGAAAGTGGATGATGAAGCAGGTACATATCAAGCTAACTATGCAGGTAGAGGAAGACATGGCAGAGGTAGAGGAAGAGGAGGTAGACAAGGCAGGGGGAGATCCCAAGACTCCAACTCATGTTCTATTTGTGGATTAACTAATCATACAACTGAAAATTGCTTTAGGAATTCCAGGAATCAAAGAGGCAGAGGATACAATAGAGGAGGTTATGGCTACTCAAGAGGAAGGTTCAACAACTACCATGGCAACTACAACAACTACAATCATTCAAACTATCAAGGAGGCTACAAAGGAAGGAGAGACTACAATAACTACACAGAAGACTCAAACAAAGAGGATTCATTATTGATCATGAACATGGCTATGCCACAAGGTAAATCTGATGAGCATGTTTTCTACATAGATTCAAGTTGTTCAAATCATGTGGCAGGAAATGTGGCACTCCTATCAGATTTAGAAGATCCAAAGAATAAGCATGAGGTACAAACAGGAGATGATACAAAACATCCTGTGGAGAAAATAGGCAATGTCAAAGCACTTGATGGAAACATCAACCTACTCAGTAAGGTACTCTATGTCCCTACCATTACAAAGAATTTGATAAGTGTTGGGCAGATAGTAGAGAAAGGGTTGCAAGTCAGGTTCACAAAAGCAGGAGCATTTGTTGGAGATCCAAGTCAAGGATTCAGAAGAATTGCAAAAGGTGAGAAGACAGGTAGATTGTTCACATTTGAATTACAGGACACTAGAAACATTGCTCTCTTTAATTATGGTAGTCAGACACTCACATAATTGGAAGTATGGCACAAAAGATTAGCACATATTGGTGAAAGGTCATTAAAGCAAATCTGCAGGGACCAAAGTGTACTTGGACTTCCTAATTTGTCAAAACAACATATGATTTATAAGTGCAGTGCATGTCAATTTGGAAAGTCTCACAGGTTACCATTCATGAAGAAAGGTTATATGCATGGAGATCTCTTGGAGTTGGTTCATACAGATGTATGGGGACCTAGCAAGGAAGCTTCAATATCTGGATCAAGGTATTATGTTTCCTTTATTGATGATTGCAACAGATGGACTATCCTATTCTTTATGAAACACAAAGATGAAGTTTTTTCATGTTTCAAAAGATATTTGGCTCTTGTGGAGAATCAAACAGGTAAATCACTAAAAAGGCTAAGGTCAGATGGAGGGGGAGAATATTTCTCCCATGAGTTTGATTCTTTTCTTCAAGAAAGAGGAATCAAAAGAGAGGTAACTACAAGGTACACTCCTGAGCAAAATGGAGTGGCAGAAAGGAGGAATAGGACGATTGTTGAAGCTGCAAGGTCTATGTTAAATGAAAAGCATTTACCTAATTACTTATGGGCTGAGGCTGTATCTACAGCCACTTACTTGATTAACAGGTTGCCTTCAAAATCCCTTGATGGGATGACTCCATATGAGGCTTGGAATGGAAGAAGACCAAGCTTAGATCATTGTAAAATTTTTGGATGTATTGCTTTTGCTCATGTTCCTTCACAGGTTAGAGGCAAGATGGATCCAAAGGCAGAAAGGTGTGTATTTATTGGATATGACAACAATCAAAAGGGCTACAGGTTATACAACCCTACCAACAAAGGATTCTTGGTAAGCAGAGATGTAGTTTTTGATGAGAACAAATCATGGTATGAAGATTCATGCAGGAAGATCAATTTACCATATGATCTTGAAGAAGATTTTCCAAAGCTTGGTAGAGAACAATCAAAGATTGAAGAACAAGACACCTCAGAGGATGATGAAGAATCTCACATGGAAAAGATCAAAGCATGGAAGTCTAAAGGTAAAGCAAAATTGCAGGAACTTGGACATGAAGCAGAATCATCACATCATGGCCTAAGAAGATCTATGAGGGAAAAGAAAAAACCAGAAAGGTATGGGTTTGACACCTCATTAGTAACTAAACATTCTATCTACATAGCACAGGACATAAACCAAGAGGAGCCATCATCATTTGAAGAGGCCAAAGCAAAAACAGAATGGAAGCATGCAATGAAGGAAGAGATTGAAGCACTTGAGGAAAACAACACTTGGGATTTGGTGCCCAAGACTTCATCCATGAAGGTAATGGGCTCAAGATGGGTCTATAAACTCAAGAAGAATTCTGATGGTCCAATTGACAGGTATAAGGCAAGGCTTGTGGCTAAAGGCTTTGCACAAACTCAGGGAATTGATTATCAGGAGACTTTCTCTCCTGTGGCAAAGATGCCTACTATTAGGGTTTTGCTTAGTATTGCCTCTTCCAAGAATTGGAAGATACTTCAACTAGATGTAAAGAATGCATTCTTGAATGGTTGGATAACAGAAGAGGTATATATGGCACAACCGCCTGGTTTTGAGAATCAAGTTTATCCTGATTATGTGTGTAAACTTAACAAAGCATTGTATGGTCTCAAGCAAGCTCCAAGAGCTTGGAATTTTAGGCTTGTTTTATTCTCGCAGGACAAAGGCTTTCAACCAAGCAAGGCAGATCCTTCACTCTTTATTAAAAAGAGTAATTCCGAGGTCATCTATCTATGTGTATATGTAGATGATATTATATTGACAGGAAATGATGCAGATGGTATGAAGAAGATCAAAGATCAGATGAGAGAAGAGTTCAAGATAAGTGATTTGGGTTCACTTACCTACTTCCTAGGTTTGGAAGTTGTCTACAAAGATCATGGTTTGTTTCTCACTCAAAGAAAGTACATTAAGGACATGTTGGCAAAATTCAAGATGCAAGATTGTAAGATTGTAGGTACTCCAATGGAGGTCAATCACAAATTGAGCTCACATGAAGGTGAACTCATAGAGGACATCACATCATATCAAAGTCTAGTGGGTAGTCTCAACTATGCCACATTGACAAGTGTTACAGTGTGAGTGTGCTAAGCCAATTTATGCACACACCAAGGAAACCACATATGGATGCTGCCAAAAGGATTCTCAAGTATCTCAAAGGAACCATAAATGAAGGACTTTATTATCCTTATGTATCTGATTTAGGTTTGAAGCTATTTTCTGATGCAGATTGGGCTGGCTCCAAGGAAGATAGAAGGAGCACTTCAGGTTATCTTACCTTTGCATGTTCAAAGCTTATTTCATGGTCATCCAAGAAGCAACCCATAGTTGCTCTCTCTTCTACTGAAGCTGAATATAGAGGTCTTGCCATAGCTACACAAGAAGCTATGTGGATGAAGACATTGTTCAAAGATCTTGGATTGGAGTTTGGAACTCCAACTATTTTTGGTGACAATATGAGTTCTATTCATTTGGCTGCTAATCCTATTTTTCATGCAAGGACTAAACATATTGAAGTTCATTATCACTATGTACGAGAGAAGGTTCTAAGCAAAGAGATTCAAATATCATATGTGTCCACTCATCAACAATGTGCAGATATTCTAACCAAAGCATTGGATGGTACAAAGCTTTGGAAATTCAAGGCTATGATAGGTTTGCAGGTAATCTTGGAAGATTGAAGACCTCAAGCATACTTGGCTTGAGGGGGAGCTGTTGGAGCAAGTCTATGACAAGCCTAAGTATTGGCTTGAGTCTCACAAAGTCTTAGAAGAAGCTTTAAAAAGAAGACTATGTAAAGTTCACTTGTGAACTACCTCTTGTAACTTTTGAAGAGTTTACTTAATGTAAAAGTAAGAGAATCTTAAGTGGTTGAGTCCACTTGATCAAGAATGGAAAGAGGAGCCACGAATTCATGATTTGTGGTAGGTAGAGAATCAAATCAATCATTGATTGATTGGAGAGTGATTGAGGGAAGTTAGCCTCCCAAACTCAACTATAAATAGATGGCAGTTTTAGTCGTGGTTAGAGAGACCTATGTCAAGACCTCCAAGAGCTGAGCTTTATGCCATATCAAGGTGTGATTACAAGGCACACATATGTATCAGTAAGTCATTGTATTGTACAAGCAATATAATTTCATTTTCATGATTATTTGAGTTCATCTTTCCATGTTCTTGTGAAGTGTACTACTCACTGCCATTACTCTCAGTTTTCTCAGTCAGCTTGCAGAGATGTTTTCTCTGAGCTTGGTGCATCATTTTCAGTGATTTAACTTGGTAACGTTAGCTCTATAAGTCTACTATATGCTCACAAACTTTCATGTCATTTGGATGTTGCAATCTTCAAATATGTTCATTTGAAGTCAACAGGGTCTGTTCATCTTCACTTCTCTGTCAGGTACCCGACTTTTTCACTCATCTTGTCAGAGCCATTTCTCAGTGGTTACTTATCCAAATTCAGTGATTTAAAACTTGTTGGATTCAGCCTACTGTCTAGTATAACCATACAAATTTGCATAATCATTGGATGTCTACGAGTTGAGTTATGTTTATTTTTCTGCTCACTGGTCTATTTCTGTAGCAGCCTGTGAAAATCGGGATGATGTCATCACTTGATAAAACTCATTCTCAGTGTGTGGTTCATTATGTTTGATGAGATTACTCTTGAAAGTTAGCTCTTTAAGTTGCCTAGACGTCCTCAAGAGGAATTGAGCTAATTGCTGCTGTGCTCAGAGAATTATGTAAAACACTTGACAGGTGTATGAACCAAGAATAGCAAGTTTTCACCTCTGAGCTAACTCCAACTTATATGTTTTGATCTATCTTTTTGAGAATGATCTTCCAAGGTACATAGGGTGTTTACTACATCCATTGGCAAGCTAAAAGGGCCCACCATATACTTATGGAGTTCATTTGGCTGGTGTAGATCAAGGATTTTACAACACCTCTTCATCTTCAAGCACATACCTATCCATCTCTTCACAATATATGATTCTACTAGAAAATTCTAGGTATATCCTGTGGAATAAAAGGATGAGGTATTCTCTAATTTCAAAAAACATCTTGCTTAAATTGAGACTAAAAAATAAATTAAGCTCAAGGCTTTACATTCAAATAATGGAGGTGAGTATAGCTCACATGACTTCAACCATTTGTGTCCATCTAGAGGAACTTGTAGAGAGTTTACATCTCATTATACTCTAGTACATAATGGTGTAGCTAAAAGGATGAATATAAGTATTTTGGCTAGAGTATTTTCTATGTTTCATCATGAAAACCTTTCACAATGCTTTTGAGGAAGACTAGTGTTGAGTGTAGTTCATTTGATTAATATTTCACCTAGTTCTGCCAAAGATCTAAAAGTGGCACAAGAGTTATGGACACGGCAGCCACCATATTATGATCATCTTTGAATTATTGGGTGTGAAGCATATGGTCATATACCCCCTAATCTTAGAAAAAAGTGAATCTACGAGTCTAGGAAATGCATTTTTCTTGGATATGATCGAGATGGTCAATTTGGATATTGCTTATGGGATCCTCAAGCATGCTCTTTGATCAGAAGGAGTGATTTCATTCTCAATGAGTCTAGGATGTGTAAATAACCCATTAAAGAGGTTGAAGTGAGAAGAGTAGTTTTTGAGGGTATTAGTCCTCCGATTAGCATGCATAAGAATGCTACACATAGGGATATTCAAGAGAATATGCAATCCGATCAAGGTGTCAATGTTCTTTTTCAATAACCATTGATATGTCTTGCTCATGTCTCACATCTACATGATAGATATGTTTTAGGTTTGGATTTTGTTATGCTAATAGATGCTCCTGATCCTTATTTCTACAAAGTGTCTATGTTGACAAACATTCATGTGATGTGGGAGCATGCCATGAAGAGTGAATTGGGTTCTATTCATAAGAATGGTACTTGGGATTTGGTACCCTTTTGAAAGGGAAAGAAAGTCTTACCATGTTAACAACTATATCAATTGAAATTCATATTGGATGGTTCTTCTCCAAAGTATAAAGCAAGAGTGGCTGTAATGGGTTTTAAGAAAAAACATGGTGTGGATTTTGAGGAATCTTCTCTCTAGTGGTCAAGATGGCTATAGTGCACATGTTTCTTGGATTTGTTGCAATGGAGGATTTAGAACTAGTCCAAATGGATTTGAAAATTGCTTTATTGCATGGGGATCTTACTGATGAGCTCTATATGGAACAACCAGAGGGTTATGAAGTTCTTCACAAATAGAATCTAGTTTGTAATTTGAAGAAGAGTTTATATGGCCTTAAACATTTCCCTGGACAATGGTACCAAAATTTTTATGCTTTTATGAAGTCTCAAGGTTATTGTCCAAGAAACGAGCATCTTGTCTCTACACTAAGTACTTTATGGGTTCAATTTGCAAGGTGGCAAGACATTGAGGACACTTTTACCTACATATGTGAAACTAAGAAAGGATAATTGCCCCAAATCAAATGAGGAAAAGGAATTCATGAAAAAAATTCCTTACGAGTCTCTTGTTGGTAGTCTCATGTATGATATGGTAGCTACAAGACTAGACTTTGCATTCACAATGAGAGTTGTGAGCAGATATATGTCTAATTTTGGCAAGAAACATTGGTAAGTGCTCAAGATGATTTTGAGATATATAAGAGGCACAAAGGACAAGTTTGGATGCTCGAACAAAGGAGAAGCATCCATTACACATATTATCTTTATGTTGGATGTGTAGATAATCAAAAGTCTAGATCAGTGTACATTTCTCACTTTGCATGAGCTGCTATCTTTTTTAGATATCTTCTTCAAGAATCTATAACCATTTCTTAGCCAAAGAAATGGCACTCTGACTATTAATAAGCAAACTAGGTACATGCTTGGGTAGAAAGATTTTTGTCATTAGTGAAAAAACAAATGGAGACCAAACACTTTTCTATATGTTCTTTGGTAAAACATATAGTGGCCTCATCACTGATAGATTGGAGTGTCGACCATATTTGAAAAACCTAGGGAATCTTAGATCATAATCTTTATGTACTATTAACTTTTGCATTTTGTGTCAGTCTACATGGAGCAATGTTCTAGTCATTTAGTGCTTTCTACTCTAGGGCATCATCGCAGAGCTCTTGCAAAGAAGGAGAATCCATTGTGGTGCAATGCCATTGCACCATTTGTTTGCCAAAAAAACCTTTTGTGCAAATTTGAAAACTCTCTCAATCAAACCAACGTCTTGAAGGGACTCCAAGAAAAATTCACATACAATCATTTCAAAGGATTTATCTAGTTCAATTTCCAAGAATTAAATTTTCTTACCCAACTTCAAAGCACAAACTATCCCTTCAAAGATGGAAATAATGGTGTGAAAGACATATAAATATTTATTAAAGGTTTTTTTCTACTCAAGGATGATTTTGCAAATGATAGGTATGAGTCTCCTAGCGGAAGTAGAAAAGAAAATTATATATGTAGTACTAAAACATGTAATAGGTCTCCAATTATTGGTATCATCCTCCGATCCTTGTTTTATGAATAAGCTTGTTGATTTCATTTGGGAGAGAACCTTGACTAATATCTTTTTCCAAATCAAGAGAATGATAAGCATGATAAAATATGTAAACTCAATAACAAATTCATATGGGATGTCTGTTACCGTTAGTGTCCATGTGAAAGGCCAAATGGCCATCGGACACTTCTTTGTATATGTTCTTTAATAAAACATATAGTGGCCTGGTCAGTCACAGACTGTAAGTTCGACTGCATTTGTAAGACCTAAGAAGTCTGTCTTTCGTGCTCCCTGTGTACTGTGTTTTCTGCGTATTCTACAGCCTCTGTGCGGAGTACTGTGTGCGGCGTCAGGAGCTCGGTTTTCAACCTCGAGCATATCGTCGTGGAGCTCTCGAGAAGGAGAGTGCAGCGCGGTGCATCGCCATCGAAATACTTCACTGGTATCAAAGCCCCCCCCAGGCTTTCTCCAAGGCTTACAACTGAGGCAGCGACCAAGGCATAGACCTTGGCATACCTTGTCATCCGAGTCACCGAAGTCACCGTTGGCGCCGTTGGCTGCGCGCGAGGGAGGACCTCAACGATCAAGGAATATAGAGGTTCCCGGTACTTCCCGGGAGGTCACCCATCCCAGTACTGTTCCCCCCAGAGCTCGCTTAACTGTGGCAATCTCTTGCCACTAAGCTACACTCTTGTGGTGTTTGAAGAAGGGGAAAGACTAAGGTTGACATTACCTTGAACAAGTTTTGGTCCCTCAAAGCTTCATTTTTGCTTTTAAAGCCTATTTCTGAAGCAATTTTGGGGTGTTTTTGGAGCCATTTCGGAGTACTTTCGCACGTAGTTCTCTTCACACAGGTCCAAGAACATCAAGAAGAGTGTTCCTTGTACTTCTCAGACAATAAATATCAACCTTTGGGGCTGTATTTTCAGCCACACTCGTAAAACTACAGGTCTCTTGAGGGGTTTTCAGTTTTGGTGGGAGTAGTTGCTGCAAATTTATGCAGGTTTTTAAAGCCTAAAACATCAGAGTTGACAGACACTTGCAGGTGTTATTGGCTAGTTTTTGGGCTGTGTATTCAGCCTTTTAGTGTCATTTTACTGCATATATTGAGCACATACACACCATGTACGCTTCTGTGGATACCGCTTATGTACGTCCATGTGGGCATTGATATAGCGGTTACGTTCTTTGCATAAAGCCTTTTACGTTTGATAAAGAGGGTCGTGGTGAGGTTTTCTTAACTAGGAGACACCCAGATGTTGGGGTCTCTTCGGTGATGCAGGTGGAAGACTTACCCAGCCTCGCCATAGGAGATGTATGATAGTTGTTCATAGGTGCTCAATAAGCCTAGTTGGCTTCTATTCGGTAACTGATTATATGCAGTGGAGTCAGTGATTCACTATGCAGGTAGACATGTCAGTACTTGCAGTTTTATGATACTTTGACACTGATCATATGCTAATTTTGCAGAGGATACTCTGGCAAAATTTTTCCAGGTTTTTGGTTTAGTCAATTATATAGTGGTCGATTTACTCCTTGATACACTTATTTGTTGGTGTTTGGGCTCTTCTAGCTCCATTATCATTCTATTTAGTTCTCTACGATCATGGCATCAGAGGTCTCAGGCACATCCGGTGGATCAGGGTCTAGTGCTAGCGTTCCGAGGAGGAGCTATAACTTGCAGGGCAAAGACCATTTTGAGATCCGAAAATTTGATGGCACAAACTTTGCTCTATGGAAGAATCAGATTAAAGATGTGCTGATTCAAAGAAGGCAATGGAAGCTAGTAAATGGGATTTCAAAGAAGCCTGCTGACATGGATGAAGATGATTGGGATGAGTTAGATGAAATGGCCAGGTCTACCATTCGCTTGCACCTGGCAGATAATGTTTACTTTACAGTATTAGACTGTGAAAGTGCAGAGGAGCTTTGGAAGAAGTTATGCAATACATATGAAAAAGAGACGGCATCAAATAAAGTATATCTGATGAGAAAATTATACGACCTTCGTATGAAGGACACAGATAGTGTTGCTGCTCATCTAAATGAGTTTGATGCCATATTCTCCCAGTTACAGGCTTAGAAAATGGATATGGACAATGAAATGAAAGCAGTATTGCTGTTATGCACCCTGCCATCATCATGGGATACATTTTGCACAGCTATTAGCAATAGTGCACCAGGTGGTAAACTCGTCTATGATGACATATGTGGAGCACTCTTGAGTGAGGAGATTCATAGAAAATCTATGGTTGGCACTCAGAGTGGAGATGCATATAATGTTCGTGATTCTTACCAAGGAAAGAATCAACAACGTGGCAGGAGCAAGAACAAGGAAAAGAATGGTCAACAGAATAAGAGCAGAAGTAAATCAAGGAAGAGGGATATTGAATGCCATTATTGTCATAAGAAAGGACACATGAAGAAAGACTGTTATGCATTAAAGAATGCTAAAGGTAAAGGACAGAATGTTGATGGGCATGTTAAACAGTTACCTGCACCATCTACTTTGGCTGTGAAGATTGAAGAAATTAATGCTATTTCTGATGATGCTGATGTGTTGACACTTGATAGTACTGTGCCATCTGAGGCACTTATGGCTGATTCTCTTTCCCACACCTGGCTGCTAGATTCTGGTGCTTCTTTCCATGTGACACCACATAGAGAATGGTTCTCTAATTATGCAGCAAAGTCTCTTGGCACCGTGAGACTTGGTGACTCTTACCAGTGTGATGTTGTGGGGATTGGAGATGTAGTTGTGTAGTTCATTGACGGTTCAAAATTTACTATGCATAATGTACGCCATGTACCTCAGTTATCACGCAGTTTGATGTCAGTTGGTCAACTTGATGACCTTGGTTACAAGGTGGTCTTCTATGCTCAGTCCTTTCGTATATCAAAGGGCAATATGGTTATTGCAAAAGGAAGGAAAGTTGGCTCACTTTACCCTTTATTTGTATCACAGAAAGAACACTTGTTAGCTGTTACTGAACAGCCTATGGCTTGTATTTGGCATGGTCGTTTGGGCCATATATCTCGTAGTGGAATGGAAAATCTTTCTCGTTCTGGCTACTTACCTGTGTTATCTTTCTTTGATTTTTCATTTTGTGAGCATTGTCAATATGGAAAGCAAACCAGAAATGTGCATAAAACGCACATTGACTCTTCAATTCAGCCTTTAGATCTTGTTCATACAGATGTGTGTGGTCCTATGCCCACTAGGTCCTTAGGTGGTTCTCTTTACTTTGTCACTTTCATAGATGATGCTACTAGAAAAGTCTGGGTATATCCTATCAAATCGAAGGATGATGTATTCCCTACTTTTAGAAAATGGCTTGCTTCAGTTGAGACTGAAAAAGGAACTAAGCTTAAGGCTTTACGTTCAGATAATGGGGGTGAGTATACCTCACATGAATTCAGCCTTTTCTGTCAGTGTAGAGGGATTCGTAGAGAGTTTACAGCTCCTTATACCCCAGTACAGAATGGTGTAGCTGAGAGGATGAATAGAACTATTCAAGATAGAGTAGTCTCTATGTTGCATCATGCAAACCTCTCACAAGGTTTTTGGGCAGAAGTAGTATTGACTGCAGTTCATGTGATTAACCTTTCACCTAGTACTGCCAAAGGTCTGAAAGTGGCAAAAGAGTTATGGACAGGGAAACCACCATATTATGATCATCTTCGAGTTTTTGGGTGTGAAGCATATGTTCATATACCCAAGAATCTTAGACAGAAGTTGGACCATAAGTCAAAGAAATGCATTTTTCTTGGATATGGTCGAGAAGGACAATTTGGATATCGCTTATGGGATCCTGAAACACGGTCAGTGATCAGAAGTAGTGATGTCATTTTTAATGAGTCTAAGATGCATAAACAGCCGATTAAGGAGGTTGAAGTGAGAAGAGTGGTGTTTGAGGATACTAGTCCTCCGGTTAGCATGCATAAAAATGCTGCACATAGGGATGTTCAAGAGAATGTCCATTCAGATCAGTCTGCACATGTTCCTGTTCAGCAACCATTGAGACGTTCTGCACGTGTCTCATATCCACCTGATAGATATGTTCCAGGTTTAGATTTTGTTATACTAACAGATGCCGGTGAGCCCTCTTGCTACAAAGAGGCTATGCAGACAGAGGATCATGTCAAGTGGGAGCGTGCCATGAAGAGTGAGTTGGATTCTATTCACAAGAATGGTACTTGGGACCTAGTACCTTTGCCAAAGGGCAGGAAAGCTTTACCATGTAAATGGGTATATAAGCTGAAATTCACATCAGATAGTGCTTCTCCAAAATATAAAGCACGACTTGTTGCAAAGGGTTTTAAGCAACAACATGGTGTTGATTTTGAGGAAATCTTCTCTCGAGTGGTCAAGATGACTACTTTGCGCATGTTGCTTGGATTCGTTGCAATGGAGGACTTAGAGCTAGTCCAAATGGATGTGAAAACAGCTTTCTTGCATGGAGATCTTACAGATGAGATCTATATGGAACAACCAGAGGGTTATGTAGTTCCTGGCAAGGAAAGTCTAGTTTGTAAGCTCAAGAAGAGCTTGTATGGACTTAAACAGTCTCCTAGACAATGGTACCAAAAGTTTGATGCTTTTATGAAGTCCCAAGGCTATTCTCGGAGCAATGAGGATCATTGTCTCTACACAAAGAGATGTTCTGATGGCAGCTTGATATGCTTGATACTTTACGTCGATGATATGTTCATTGCTGGGAAGTCCTCTTATGATTTGTCAATTCTCAAAAAGAAGTTGAGTCAGACATTTGATATGAAGGATTTGGGGGATGCCAAACATATTCTTGGCATGCGCATTACTCGTGATAGGAGTAAAAGATGCATATACTTGTCTCAAAGTGAGTACATATCCAAAGTACTTCACCGATTCAATATGCAGGGTGGAAAGGCATTGAGTACACCTTTACCCACATATGTGAAATTGAGCAAGGATGACTGCCCCAAATCAGATGAGGAAAAGGAATTCATGACCAAAATTCCCTATCAGTCTGCTGTTGGTAGTCTCATGTATGCTATGGTAGCTACGAGACCAGACATTGCATTTGCAGTGGGAGTTGTGAGCAGATATATGTCTAATCCTGGCAAGAAACATTGGGAAGCGGTCAAAATGATTTTGAGATATCTGAGTGGCACTAAGGAAAAGTGTCTATGCTTAGGTAGAGGGAAAGCATCCATTATTGGTTACACAGATTCTGACTATGCTGGTTGTGTAGACAATCGTAAGTCTACATCAGGGTACATTTTTCATTTTGCTGGAGGTGCTATCTCTTGGAGATCTCGTCTTCAAGAATGTACAGCTGTTTCCACCACAGAAGCAGAGTATGTTGCAGCAAGTGAGGCATGTAAGGAAGCATTGTGGCTTTCTCGTCTTGCTTGTGATATGGGTTTGCCTCAGCATGTACCTCACTTGCTCAGTGATAGTCAGAGTGCCATTGCTTTGGCTAAGAATCCGGTCTATCATGCAAAGACCAAGCATATTGAGGTGAGGTATCACTTCATTAGAGATTGCTTAGCCACTGAGAGCATTATTCTTGAGAAGTTTCACACTCGAGATAATGCTACAGATGCTTTGACTAAAGCTCTACCACAGGATAGCTTTCGACACTGTTGTCACTTGATGGGGGTTACTTGATTCTTGATCTTACGCAGTCACTTGTATACTGTGTAACATGCCCATCAGGTGGGAGGTATAGTTTGTATACTTACACTCGGATATTCTTTATCATTCTTTCTTTTTTCTCCCATAGTTACTCTGGCCATATTGGCCTTTAGTGGGAGATTGTTACCGTTAGTGTCCATGTGAAAGGCCAAATGGCCATCGGACACTTCTTTGTATATGTTCTTTAATAAAACATATAGTGGCCTGGTCAGTCATAGACTGTAAGTTCGACCGCATTTGTAAGACCTAAGAAGTCTGTCTTTCGTGCTCCCTGTGTACTATGTTTTCTGCGTATTCTACAGCCTCTATGCGGAGTACTGTGTGCGGTGTCAAGAGCTCGGTTTTCAACCCCGAGCATATCGTCGTGGAGCTCTCGAGAAGGAGAGTGCAGTGTGGTGCATCGCCATCGAAATACTTCAATGTCAACAATACAATGAGATTTGCTACATTTCAATTTACTAATGATTTCTTTGATCTTAGTTACAAAGAGAGGCACATCCAAGACTTAAGCCCATTTCTCGGTAATGTTCTTTTCTTGTTTGGGTTATTGTAGATTTTGCTGCATGTATACACTCCCTCCCCTCTTAGGAGTATCTGAGAAACATTGGTAAAGAAAGAGTGTGAAAGACTTAAGTTATCCCTAGCATTGGTAGCCCTATCATGAGTATCTTTAGTAAACGAATGATATCTCTCTTTTTCTCAATAAACCAAAAAATTATTTTATGTGTTTTATCCACTCTTTGTGCCCAGAATTCCCTTGAGCTATGATGGCCTCTTGAAGTTTTCTGGTACTTCAAACAATGATTCCTCCTCTTCTTGTTTCACTGCTTTTCTTTTCTTTTTCTTTTGACTGCTCTCACTTCCATCCTTTGAATTTACCATTTTAAAACTTGTGAGAGGTTCTTCTTCTTTCTGGGTAAACACTCCTATATCTTCTAGATAGTGCTGCTCTGAGTTAAAACAACTATCCATCACAATGGACTCTATATCATCGTCATTCTCTTCTTCTTCTATGACATCACTAGGGTCACATTCTTCTAGCAAGGGCTGACACATGAACACTGAGATATCATAACCCTCCTCATCACAATGAGGTGTCCATTGTTCTTCATTTGACAGCAATGTCCATGGTGGCTAAGATTTCTGGCCAGCCATGAGGCTCAAATTCCTCATCTGGAAAGATCATCGGTGTATAGGCTGGGTCTTTTATTGGTCTATCTCCTGGCAAAGTTCCTTCTTCTCTTGCCTTTAAACGTTTTTCCTCTTCCTCTGCGACCTTGCACATCCACAAATGAGTATCTTCATGCAGCCATGATGGATCAGGTGAACTTTCAGAATGCACAGAGATGGAATCTTCTTTCGCTTTGTGGATAGGATTCCACTGTAGGGGTGGTACATCTCTGAAGGAGTAATCCTTCAAATTGACCTTGGTGGTGACCCCTAAGTGCTGCAAGTACAAGGAGTTGGTTCCCCAATCCTGTACTATTTGCAATTGTCATAGGAAGGGTCTTCCTAGGATCATCTCATAAACATTATTTTTCTCAAAGTCACATATAGCAAATGTGTGCTCAAACTCTACACCACAAGTGGTTAGAGTTATCCCTTCTAGCAATCCTAGAGGTCTTTGAAAATGACCATCGGCCATTTGAAGCTTCATTCTAGTTGGTCTTAATGTGGGTTTGCCCCATTGCTTCCACAAGGAGGTGGTCGCAATAGCAACACCAACACCTGAATCTATGATTGCTTTCGTTGTGTAGCCTTGATAGGTGATCGGAAGATAAGTATTACGTTCTTCACCCTCACACATGTCCCCTATTTTGTCTAGAGGTATCTCTAGTACTTTTTGCTTAGAGCCTGCTTTTGGCATTTTGGAATCAAGTTCTGGAACTTGATCCTTGACATGATTCCATAGCTCAGGTTTTGCTTTGAGCAGCTCTTCTATAGTGAGATGACATTGAATCTTAGTGTTCTTCACGACATCAATGTTCCTTGGGACCACTAAGTCTTCATGTCTGACCAGTATTGTGGGAGCTTTGATCTGAAGAGATTCAGATTCCCATGGGCCTGGAAATTGAGGCAGTTCTTCTAAGGTATTAGATTCAAAATCTATCCTTTCATCTTCTTGTTGCTCGACTTGATCTCTGTAAATGGATGGAATGTCTTGGGAAAATTGATCATGAAGATCATCAATCTCGGGAATAGGAGGGGAATTACCCTTCTCCTTGGCCCATTTCTCTTCTTGTATTTCCCACAAGAACTTTTGAGAGTACTGTTGAATTGAAGGAGGTATTCCAGTATCCGTGGAATTAGGAACATAAGCTCCCATTGGTGGTGAGCTTCCTCTCTCAATAACTAGTTCAGCGTGTGGAGGTAAAGAAACTTGTGGTTTGTTTACCAACTTCTCTAATCTTTCTAGTAAGCCCTGGAAATGCAAATCTGGTTTGACAAAGTTTGTCTGATTGAACTTTTGACTAATCTCGAGTATAGCTTGAGCTTGTTCTACCATTTTCATGCACATCCTCATCCGTTCAATCTCTAAATCTGCTCTAGCGTAACTCTTGTCTAGATTTGCAGCTGTTGGCCCTTCTTGAAGTCGAGGCTAGTAGGCCTTGAACATCATGTCCAAACCTTCTGGGGTTGGATCTGCGAGCACAGACCTTGGTTGCAGTCTATTTACAATGGCTGGTGGGGTCGGATGAGGTGGAGTGGATGGAGTTTCGGCATGCGAGGGGCTTTGAGATGCAATGTCTTCTATTTTTGTTTTCGCTTCTTTTAAGCTTTCTTCTAGTTCTGATAACTTTTTATTCCACTTGCGATTGGCCTTTTCTCTGGTATCTTTCCTTGTTCTTGTTTTCCTCTTACTAGGCTCTCCTGATTCACTTGACTCGGATTGTTCTGCTGGTTTATCTTGTTTTAATGCTTGTGCCCTAGTAACTGCCTCTACAGGTGCCACATTACTGCTACTCGCACTTGGATCCGCCACTAAGCCTACCACATTAATGGGTGTAATCTTGGGCGCACTAGAGGGGTTTCTTGGACAATCTCTAGGGAGATGGTCTTTGCCACAATCAGGACAAAAAGCTTGTATTGTGATAGCCTGTCCTTAACTCGGAGATGGTGGGTGGGGACAATGACGAAGGAAATGGTCGCCTTGGCATCTGAAACATGGTTCTCTAGGGGCTTGTGGTCTTACTTGTCTCAATTGGGGCCTAGGGTTAGCATTTGCGTACATGACATTGGAGTATTCTGGCTCCCAATTTTGCTCCATAGATGGTGCCTCATATTGATACGAGTAAATCTCACTATGCTCAGGTGACTCAGTGTAATAAGCATGTGGACTACCTTCATGGGAGTAGTCTGAACTATGAGCATGAGGGTCATTATCTGGTATCAACTATTTGGATTTTCCTCTCCCACAGCATACTTGACTAGAATCACGTTGGCAGGAGTTGGTGGTTGGTTTCCCAAGACTGGTTGTGGCCTATATTGTGCCTGATATTACTATTGTACTCGATAATATGGCTGTTGGTATTGGTTCTGATATCTACCTTGTTGGTAAGGTTGCTTATAAGTTTGTCTAACAGCCTGCCTATTGTAGGGACAATCTTGAGCAGTGTGGTTCATGTATTTTCTCTCAATAGTGCAATATGGAGCATTCCTTTCTCTAATGTTTTGGTTTTGCATTGGGCATACGTTAGCCATGCGGTCCCCTCCGCAGGTATAACATCGATTCAATGAGGTGACTCTTTGTGTTTGTCTATTTTGGACTCCCAGCATCTTGGCAACTTGCTCAGCTATCTCCTCTATTTCCGTGGAGATTTTCGAAGTATGACTAGTAGAACTATCAGAATCCTTATAGAGTTTGGACAATCCTAACTCCTCATCCAAGTTATCTTCTATGTCAATGCACATCCGCACACACTCTTCTATGGATCTAGGCTCTTTCAAGTACACATATGATCTTAACTTTGTGCTCAGTAAGACATCTAAGAACAAAGCCACTTGTTTGGCTGGTGTGGGTAACTCTGGAGTAGGGCATCTTTCTAGGTACTGTCTGAATCTTCTACCTGCTAGTCGCACTGTTTCTTGGGGTGTCTGCTTGAAACTGTGGATCAAGGATGATGTGTTATGCCTGATACCACTCTTGGAAAATTCTACAATGAATTCGTCTAGTAGCTGACCTATATTGTGATAGTTGCGACTACTCAGTGGTTGAAACCAAGCTAGGGCAGTGCCCTTAACAATCAAACCAAATGCCTCGTACTCGGTGAACAAATCCTCAACCTGTTTAGCTCTTAATACTTGTTTGAACTCGGCCACATGATCATAAGGATCTCCTGTCCCATCGAAGTAATTCTTCATTGCCTTGATCACTTGAGTGGGTCTAAGGGTTCTTGGGTGCTCTCGGGGTCTAGGCAATGGAAAATCATGTTCATCTCTGTGTTGCCTATGTGCTTGATGTCTCTCTCTTTCAGGTCTTTCGTTTTCAAATCCTGATCTATTTCTGCCCATAGTGTGTGCAAAACTTACCTCAGGTCTCTCTGTATTTCTTTCTCTCTGGGCTTCATGAGCTTGGGATGATCCCACTCCTTGGAGGCCATGGGACACATTGGATCTTGGTGGAGGGAAAATCAACTCACTCTTCCAAGTATATGCATGTCTATCATGTTCTGTTACCAAGAATATTTTCTCTAATGTGTTATCCACGTAGACAACTTTGCCTGGTATCTCATGATCTTTGAATTCATAGATGATGACTATGCCCAGTTGGCTAGGTTGATCTGGTTTGAATCTCCAAAAGGCTTCCTCCGTTTCTCTATTCAAGAATAGTTCTATGCTTTTGTTGTCTTGAGGGATCCAATCTGGAGTGATCACTCTGGTCAAAACTGACTTACCTCTAGGCGTCTGGGGTCCTTGTCCTACATTTCCTTGTTCTAGGTCTCCTATCTCATTCTCATGAATGACATTTCCAAACTCATCGGTCCTATCTAGTAGGTTGGTGACCACATACATGGTTCCTTCCTTATCAATGTATGAACCCTCTTCGAACTTGACCACCGGGTGTTCAAGTCCAAAGGGTTGATCTGGATTTTTGAGTTGAACCACTGATCATCTCAGGCCATCCTCATAGATGCGAGCACCTAATCGGTTGGTCCGAATATATTCCAATTGTGTCTTATAGGGACCTTCTGGTGTTTGTAGATGGGCAGTTCCTGAGCCACTTGCAGGTTTCCCCATGCTAAAAGAAATTTCTGAGTCACTTGTGTCAGAGTTTAGTACATAAGGACAACCGCTTAGTTGTTGTGCCCAAGACTTAGCTTTATGGTTGACACTAGACTGAGAAGATCTAATGCTTTGTCTATCCTTGCCTAGGTGTCTACCAGATCTCAGGTTCATAAGCTTTGGTTAAGAGTCCAAAATTTCCCCTTGGTATGGTTGAAAATCCTTTGGAGTCCCCTTGGTTCCCTAGTCCCACCTGTAGTATTCGAAACGAGCTTTCCAACGAGCTATAGAGCTCAAAAAATGGACTTTGGATGAAAACGTTATATCAAATCAGGCTCCTGGGGGTCAAAACAGGCAAATAGGACCTTTTGGAAAAAATCACGATTTTGTGAAATCAAGAGAATCGCGATGCTGTAAATCTCCAGAGAATCGAGATGCTATGAAATCAGAGAATCGCGATCCTGTGAAACCAAGAGAATCGCGATTGTGTGAAATCAGAGAATCGTGATTGTCTGAAATCAGAGAATTGCGATTGTGTACCTTGAGAATCGTGTTTTCACAAAATCGTGTTTTTGGCTGAAAATTGTGATTTTTGAGAATCGCGATTTTGGGCAGAGAATCGTGTTTTTGAGAATCGTGATTTTGAGCAGAGAATCGTTTTTTTGAGAATCGCGATTTTGAGTAGAGAATCGTGTTTTCACAGAATCGTGGTTCACAGAATCGTGGTTCACAGAATCGTGTTTTCACAAAATCGTGTTTTCATAGAATCGTGTTTTTGGCTGAAAATCGTGATTTTTGAGAATCGCGATTTTGAGTAGAGAATCGTGTTTTCATAGAATCGTGGTTCACAAAATCGTGGTTCATAGAATCCTGTTTTCACAAAATCGTGTTTTCACAAAATCGTGTTTTCACATAATCGTGTTTTAGAGAATCGTGTTCTAGAGAATCGCGATTTTGTCTCAGAGAATCGTGATTTTAAAAATTTAGAGAATCGCGATTTTGAGCACAAGCATAGAATCATGTTTTCTCAGAATCGTGTTTTTTGGCTGAAAATCATGATTTGTGAGAATCACGATTTTGAGCATCACCACAGAATCGCGATTTTGAGCATCACCATAGAATCGTGATTCTGAGAATGACCACAGAATCGTGATTCTTTCAGCAAGCTTTTAGGCGGGAAATAGAAAATCGTGATTTTTCAAAAAATTTGAATTTTCACAGAACCGTGATTTTCATCACAGAATCGTGTTTTTTGGCGGGAACTTCGGATTTTTGAGCGCCGAGCAATGGCGAGCTCCGTATGAGCAGAAAATCATGAAAAACACAGGCGCTTGCTCTCCCTTGCACTTCCTAACTCCTTCCCACACAATAATGCATGAAAAATGGTATGAAAATGGTGAAAATGCACTAAAAAACAAGAAATTTCTATGAAGAAGAAGATGGAAGAAGGTGGAGATGATGATGATGAAGAAGATGAAGAAGAAAAATCAAAAAATAATAGAAATGACATATTTTTTTACCTTCCAACGTCGCAAACCTACGATCTTACCATCACAACGCTCGTTCTCGAAGCTCTCTCCCCGGCAACGGCGCCAAAATTTGGTGTAGCTCAAGCGTAAGCACCACCTTCTTTACTTGTCAATCCACGGAGACGTGAGGACCGGTATGAAGACCACGAGCAAGTGAAGGCACAAGTGTGTGAGTGAAAGCACACCAACATGCACACACATACACACACACACAAGGCAAGATCAAAGAGAGGAACAATGGAAGGCTTTGATTGCAAAAGATTTCTCTTACAAAAGCTCTATTCTCTAACAAGCTAGCCTCAAAAATGAGCTCTCTAGCTCTTTTTATAGTTTTTGGACTAGTTTTGGCCCTGTCCAGACCTAGTGTCCGGCCTAGTTAAAAACTAGGTTCCAAGGCTTATTTGAGGGCTCAAATGAAGTCTAAAAATTATAAAAATTGGTAGGACAATACTTCTAATACTTCTCAAGCTCGAGGACTCCTCGTCTTGAACAAAATGGAGTTACAAAAATAGAAAATGGTATTTACAATGGTTTTTAGTGATGAAAATCACTATTTTTGTAGGGGATTCTTCTAAAAATTTGACATGTACTTCTTGGAGCTCCCTACTTGCTCCTTCTTCTTGTGTGTGTCCACCTTTCTGATGTGCTTCCATGCTTGTGCTTGACCTTGAGTTCCAACAACATTGGTAGTTGCGAGTAACCCTCTCTTACATGCTCGCAATAACCACATTGAGGTGCACTATTGTTATTTCAGGGAGAGGTTCTTTGATTGAGAGATTAGTTTGGCATGTGCACCCACATAGGAGAACGTTGCAGACCTTTTCACAAAGGCTCTGCCTAGGGAGAAGTTTGAAGCTTTCCTCAAAGCTTTGAGCTTACTTCATTTTGTGGAATCATTCCACACAACTTGGTATTTCCTTATACATGAGTTCAATTTCCTTGTTCACCACATCACTCCTAGGGAGGATTTGTTGATGTATTTTGGTAATCATGTGTGTGAACACGCTAGGACCACTGGCCCACTTTTCGCCCTCTTTAGGAGGTTTCTTCCTATGATTTGTATATACCCATATAGCCCTAACATGTCTCTTATCTTTGTATATGTAGTTGGTAATACATTTAGTATTCTTTGTTGTGCTACAAGCTTCTTCTTCTTCCTTGTGTTTTTCCCATGCTTTCGAGACCTCAAACTCCAACAATTTTGATGTTTTTGATTGGTTATGTTTCATGGGTGATCATCATTTTCGAGGAGGATCATGGTGTAGTAGTAACCAATATGACCATGGACCATGAAGATAAAGGTTCAAAATTTAGAGTATGGCAAGTTGTTTTTTTTTTTTAGAGTATAGGGAGTTTAAACTTGCATTGAGTTGCACCACGGTTTTAAAGGCAAATTGCTACACGACACCAAGAGTATGGCATCTTATAAACCCCTTGAACTGGAAGACAAGAGGGGATCCCAAGGTGCGTGTGTTTATTCATTTTTCAAGCTAAATGCAAGAGTACCTTGATGATTGAACTTCCAGAAAAAGAGTTCATTGTTGACGAAATTTTTAGTCGAATTTCTTATTTTCCTTTTCAAAAACAACTATGCTTCCACCATCTAAACTTAAAATATTAAAATAAACAACTCACACACCGGCATTTGCCACCAGAAGCAGAACAAGTTACAAGGCTAGAGCCATAGAGATCCTTTTACAAGAGTATTGAGAAAGACATTAAGTCCCTCTAAGTCATTATCTCAAATACATCAAGCCCTTGCAGGGAGGCATGTATAATTTTTTGGATACAAACAATAGAAGCTCTTTTGATCCTTGCAGGAAGAGAAATGAGAAAAAAAAAATTTCCTTTACTAAGGGTGGCTTGCAGGAAGAGAAATGAGAAAATTTTTTTTTCCTTTACTAAGGGTGGCATCATTTCTGCTAAGCCATATGCACTATAGAGTCAAATGTTCCAAATCAGGATATCCATATTCCTGCAACATCCAAGAAAAACCTCCACTTTACTTAGCTGAGGAAGACCATTGGTCTTGAGGTACTGATCCACAGGAAACCATAATATTTTAGCATGAGAACACTAAAAAAAAGGGTCGGAAACATCCTCCACTAAGCCACAAAATGTACATAATCCTCCATTAATATAAACTTTCCTGACTTTGGGGCCAATCCACAGACCATTGTGTATCATCAGCCACTAGAGGAAAGAGTGTTTGCAACAGTTTGGGAAAGCCCACAAAGCTTTAAATCTGTAAGCCCATTGATGAGAAGTCCAATTAATGTGCCATCTAGAGTTGAACTTGGTGAGAATTCGATGCATAGATCCCTTGTCTTTTCTGAACTTCTTGAAAATGTGCTCAGCAACTTCCAGAAGGGACATATTCTTTCTTTGATAGTTCTCCAATTTAGCTTCCAATAAAGCTTTATGTCTGTCCAAAACCTTCCAACAAGACCTAGATAAGTTAGTGTTCCGGTTCAGTTGATTAGCAGACCTTACCATATCATTGAGCATAAAATTACTCCAGGTGGTAACACCAGCTTTGTGACACTTGTGAAGAGATGGATAGGTATGTGCTTGAAGATGAAGAGGTGTTGCAAAATCCTTGATCTACACCAGCCAAATGAACTCCAGGAGTATATGGTGGGCCCTTTTAGCTTGCCAATGGATGTATTAGACACCCTATGTACCTTGGAAGATCACTCTCAAAAAAATAGATCAAAATAGATAAGTTGGAGTTAGCTCAGAGGTGAAAACTTGCTATTCTTGGTTCATACACCTGTCCAGTGTTTTACATAATTCTCTGAGCACAGTAGCAATTAGCTTAATTCCTCTTGGGGAAGTCTAGGTAACTTAAAGAGCTAACTTTCAAGAGTAATCTCATAAAAAATAATGAACCACACACTGAGAATGAGTTTTAACAACTGATGACATCATCCCGATTTTCACGGGCTGCTACAGTTTGAGACCAGTGAGCACAAAAATCAACATAACTCCAATTTGTAGAAATACAATGATTATGAAAATTTGTATGGCTATACTAGACAGTAAGCTGAATCCAACAAGCTTTAAATCACTGAATTTGGGTAAGTAACCACTGAGAAATGGCTCTGACAAGATGAGTGAAAAAGTCGGGTACCTGACAGAGAAGTGAAGATGAACAGACCCTATTGACTTCAAATGAACATAACTGAAGATTGCAACATCCAAATGATTTGAAAATTTGTGAGCATATAGTAGGCTTATAGAGCTAACTTTACCAAGTTAAATCACTGAAAATGATGCACCAAGCTCAGAGAAAACATCTCTGCAAGCTGACTGAGAAAACTGAGAGTAATGGCAGTGAGTAGTACACTTCACAAGAACATGGAAAGATGAAACCAAATAATCATGAAAATGAAAGTATATTGCTTGTACAATACAATGACTTACTGATACATATGTGTGCCTTGTAATCACACCTTGATATGGCATAAAGCTCAGCTCTTGGAGGTCTTCACATAGGTCTCTCTAACCACGACTAAAACTGCCATCTATTTATAGTTGAGTTTGGGAGGCTAACTTCCCTCAATCACTCTCCAATCAATCAATGATTGATTTGATTCTCTACCTACCACAAATCACGAATTCGTGGCTCCTCTTTCCCTTTTTGATCATGTGGACTCAACCACTTAAGATTCTCTTACTTTTACATTAAGTAAACTCTTCAAAAAATTACAAGAGGTAGTTCACAAGTGAACTTTACATAGTCTTCTTTTTAAAGCTTCTTCTAAGACTTTGTGAGACTCAAGCCAATACTTAGGCTTGTCATAGACTTGCTCCAACAGCTCCCCCTCAAGCCAAGTATGCTTGAGGTCTTCAATCTTCCAAGATTACCTGCAAACCAATCATAGCCTTGAATTTGCAAAGCTTTGTACCATCCAATGCTTTGGTTAGAATATATGCACATTGTTGATGAGTGGACACATATGATATTTGAATCTCTTTGCTTAGAACCTTCTCTCGTACATAGTGATAATGAACTTCAATATGTTTAGTCCTTGCATGAAAAATAGGATTAGCAGCCAAATGAATAGAGCTCATATTGTCACCATAAATAGTTGGACTTCCAAACTCCAATCCAAGATCTTTGAATAATGTCTTCATCCACATAGCTTCTTGTGTAGCTATGGCAAGACCTCTATATTCAGCTTCAGTAGAAGAGAGAGCAACTGTGGGTTGCTTCTTGGATGACCATGAAATAAGCTTTGAACCTGCAAAGGTAAGATAACCTGAAGTGCTCCTTCTATCTTCCTTGGAGCCAGCCCAATCTGCATGAGAAAATAGCTTCAAACCTAAATCAGATACATAAGGATAATAAAGTCCTTCATTTATGGTTCCTTTGAGATACTTGAGAATCCTTTTGGCAGCATCCATATGTGGTTTCCTTGGTGTGTGCATAAATTGACTTAGCACACTCATACTGTAACATATATCTACTCTTGTCAATGTGGCATAGTTGAGACTACCCACTAGACTTTGATATGATGTGATGTCCTCTATGAGTTCACCTTCATGTGAGCTCAATTTGTGATTGACCTCCATTGGAGTACCTGCAATCTTACAATCTTGCATCTTGAATTTTGCCAACATGTCCTTAATGTACTTCCTTTGAGTGAGAAACAAACCATGATCTTTGTAGACAACTTCCAAACGTAGGAAGTAGGTAAGTGAACCCAAATCACTTATCTTGAACTCTTCTCTCATCTGATCTTTGATCTTCTTCATACCATCTGCATCATTTCCTGTCAATATAATATCATCTACATATACACATAGGTAGATGACCTCGGAATTACTCTTTTTAATAAAGAGTGAAGGATCTGCCTTGCTTGGTTGAAAGCCTTTGTCCTGCAAGAATGAAACAAGCTTGAAATTCCAAGCTCTTGGAGCTTGCTTGAGACCATACAATGCTTTGTTAAGTTTACACACATAATCAGGATAAACTTGATTCTCAAAACCAGGTGGTTGTGCCATATATACCTCTTCTGTTATCCAACCATTCAAGAATGCATTCTTTACATCTAGTTGAAGTATCTTCCAATTCTTGGAAGAGGCAATACTAAACAAAACCCTAATAGTAGGCATCTTTGCCACAGGAGAGAAGGTCTCCTCATAATCAATTCCCTGAGTTTGTGCAAAGCCTTTTGCCACAAGCCTTGCCTTATACCTATTAATTGAACCATCAGAATTCTTCTTGAGTTTATCGACCCATCTTGAGCCTATTAACTTCATGGATGAAGTCTTGGGCACCAAATCCCAAGTGTTGTTTTCCTCAAGTGCTTCAATCTCTTTCTTCATTGCTTGCTTCCATTCTGTTTTTGCTTTGGCCTCTTCGAATGATGATGGCTCCTCTTGGTTTATGTCCTGTGCTATGTAGATAGAATGTTTAGTTACTAATGAGGTTTCAAACCCATACCTTTCTGGTTTTTTCTTTTCCCTCATAGATCTTCTTAGGCCATGATGTGATGATTCTGCCTCATGTCCAAGTTCCTGCAATTTTGCTTTACCTTTAGACTTCCATGCTTTGATCTTTTCCATGTGAGATTCTTCATCATCCTCTGAGGTGTCTTGTTCTTCAATCTTTGATTGTTCTCTACCAAGCTTTGGAAAATCTTCTTCAAGATCATATGGTAAATTGATCTTCCTGCATGAATCTTCATACCATGGATTGTTCTCATCAAAAACTACATCTCTGCTTACCAAGAATCCTTTGTTGGTAGGGTTGTATAACCTGTAGCCCTTTTGATTGTTGTCATATCCAATAAATACACACCTTTCTGCCTTTGGATCCATCTTGCCTCTAACCTGTGAAGGAACATGAGCAAAAGCAATACATCCAAAAATTTTACAATGATCTAAGCTTGGTCTTCTTCCATTCCAAGCCTCATATGGAGTCATCCCATCAAGGGATTTTGAAGGCAACCTGTTAATCAAGTAAGTGGCTGTAGATACAGCCTCAGCCCATAAGTAATTAGGTAAATGCTTTTCATTTAACATAGACCTTGCAGCTTCAACAATTGTCCTATTCCTCCTTTCTGCCACTCCATTTTGCTCAGGAGTGTACCTTGTAGTTACCTCTCTTTTTATTCCTCTTTCTTGAAGAAAAGAATCAAAATCATGGGAGAAGTATTCTCCCCCTCCATCTGACCTTAGCCTTTTTAGAGATTTACCTGTTTGATTCTCCACAAGAGCCAAATATCTTTTGAAACATGAAAAAACTTCATCTTTGTGTTTCATAAAGAATAGGATAGTCCATCTGCTGCATTCATCAATAAAGGAAACATAATACCTTGATCCAGATATTGAAGCTTCCTTGCTAGGTCCCCATACATCTGTATGAACCAACTCCAATAGATCTCCATGCATATAACCTTTCTTCATGAATGGTAACCTGTGAGACTTTCCAAATTGACATGCACTACACTTATAAATCATATGTTGTTTTGACAAATTAGGAAGTCCAAGTACACTTTGGTCCCTGCTGATTTGCTTTAATGACCTTTCACCAATATGTGCTAACCTTTTGTGCCATACTTCCAATTCTGTGAGTGTCTGACTACCATAATTAAAGAGAGCAATGTTTTTAGTGTCCTGTAATTCAAATGTGAACAATCTAACTGTCTTTTCACCTTTTGCAATTTTTCTGAATCCTTGACTTGGATCCTCAACAAATGCTCCTGCCTTTGTGAACCTGACTTGCAATCCTTTCTCTACTATCTGCCCAACACTTATCAAATTCTTTGTAATGGTAGGGACATAGAGTACCTTACTGAGTAGGTTGATGTTTCCATCAGGTGCTTTGACATTGCCTATTTTCTCCACAAGATGTTTTGTATCATCTCCTGTTTGTACCTCATGCTTATTCCTTGGATCTTCTAAATCTGATAGGAGTGCCACATTTCCTGCCACATGATTTGAACAACCTGAATCTATGTAGAAAACATGCTCATCAGATTTACCTTGTGGCATAGCCATGTTCATGATCAATAATGAATCCTCTATGTTTGAGTCTTCTGTGTAGTTATTGTAGTCTCTCCTTCCTTTGTAGCCTCCTTGATAGTTTGAATGATTGTAGTTGTTGTAGTTGCCATGGTAGTTGTTGAACCTTCCTCTTGAGTATCCATAACTTCCTCTATTGTATCCTCTGCCCCTTTGATTCCTAGAATTCCTAAAGCAATTTTCAGTTGTATGATTAGTTAGTCCACAAATAGAACAAGAGTTGGAGTCTTGGGATCTCCCCCTGCCTTGTCTACCTCCTCTTCCTCTACCTCTGCCATGTCTTCCTCTACCTGCATAGTTAGCTTGATATGTACCTGCTTCATCATCCACTTTCTTTGCTTTTCCTTTGTTATCTTTGGACTTGCTTTTATCAGTGTATAAAGCTGAAGATTGATTACCTTTAGAGCTTTCTCCATTTTTTATAAGCTTTACCTCTTGAGTAAGTAGTTGTCCAATGAGTGTATTGAAATCAGGTACATGCATGTCCATGTACAAATCCATAGCTGTGGTGAATGCTTCCCACTTATCATCTTCCTTCAAGCCATTGATGACCTGCCTTACAATTTGCTCTTCATCTATTACCTCTCCAATGCTTCCCAACTGATCCGCTATGTCCTAGAGCTTTGTGACAAAATCAGTCACATTTTGTTGGGGAGCCTTCTTGAGAGTTGTGAACTCTAGCCATAGTTGATGCTTCCTAGCTTTGGTACTTGAAGAAAAGAAAGCTTCAAGTGCATCCCACACTTCTTGAGATGTCTTACAACTTCTAATATGAGGCAACAGAAAATCTGAGATAGAGTTGAGGAGATAAGACCTTGCAAGTGCATCCTTGGAGCACCATGTGCTCAATCTTTCTTGCTCTTCTTGTGTTGGTTGACTTTTGTTCCTGAAACTTGGCATAACTTCATCTCCAGCCACATAACCATATAAACTTCTACCTTGGAGATAAGCTTCCATTCTTAATGACCAAGCTGAGTAGTTACCTCTGTCCAATTTGTCAATTGATGAAGGAAATCTATCTGCCATGTTGTCCAACCTTGCTCTGATACCACTGTGAAGAGATGGATAGGTATGTGCTTGAAGATGAAGAGGTGTTGCAAAATCCTTGATCTACACCAGCCAAATGAACTCCAGGAGTATATGGTGGGCCCTTTTAGCTTGCCAATGGATGTATTAGACACCCTATGTACCTTGGAAGATCACTCTCAAAAAGATAGATCAAGACAGATACGTTGGAGTTAGCTCAGAGGTGAAAACTTACTATTCTTGGTTCATACACCTGTCCAGTGTTTTACATAATTCTCTGAGCACAGCAGCAATTAGCTTAATTCCTCTTGGGGAAGTCTAGGTAACTTAAAGAGCTAACTTTCAAGAGTAATCTCATCAAAAATAATGAACCAAACATTGAGAATGAGTTTTAACAACTGATGACATCATCTCGATTTTCACGGGCTGCTACAGTTTGAGACCAGTGAGCACAAAAATCAACATAACTCAACATGTATAAATCCAATGATTATGAACATTTGTATAGTTATACTAGACAATGAGCTGAATCCAACAGGCTTTAAATCACTGATTTTGGGTAAGTAACCACTGAGAAATGACTCTCACAAGATGAGTGAAAAAGTCGGGTACCTGACAGAGAAGTGAAGATGAACAGACCCTGTTGACTTCAAATGAACATAACTGACGATTGCAACATCCAAATGATATGAAAATTTGTGAGCGTATAGTAGACTTATAGAGCTAACTTTACCAAGTTAAATCACTGAAAGGATGCACCAAGCTCAGAGAAAACATCTCTGCAAGCTGACTGAGAAAACTGAGAGTAATGGCAGTGAGTAGTACACTTCACAAGAACATGGAAAGATGAAACCAAATAATCATGAAAATGAAAGTATATTGCTTGTACAATACAATGACTTACTGATACATATGTGTGCCTTGTAATCACACGTTGATATGGCATAAAGCTCAGCTCTTGGAGGTCTTCACATAGGTCTCTCTAACCACGACTAAAACTGCCATCTATTTATACTTGAGTTTGGGAGGCTAACTTCCCTCAGTCACTCTCCAATCAATCAATGATTGATTTTGATTCTCTACCTACCACAAATCACGAATTCGTGGCTCCTCTTTCCCTTTTTGATCATGTGGACTCAACCACTTAAGATTCTCTTACTTTTACATTAAGTTAACTCTTCAAAAAATTACAAGAGGTAGTTCACAAGTGAACTTTACATAGTCTTCTTTTTAAAGCTTCTTCTAAGAGTTTGTGAGACTCAAGCCAATACTTAGGCTTGTCATAGACTTGCTCCAACAACACTTATGTTTCTTAATAGCACCTCTACATTTGTTCAAGCAAGCTAACCACCCAATCCATGGAGATTCCTGCGTAAAGAAATCAAAAGAGTTAAACATATCTAGGGAAGGGTAGAAGGCTTGTTTGGCCTTGAACCAGGCTTGCCAGATTCTGCATACCAAGGCCAAGGGGGATGATATTTGAGGGGACACATTGATACCCAAAAGCTTAATATTATTCCAATCCCTATAGTCAGTCAGAAAGAATTTAGCAGAGTTTCTCTTGAGGAGACAAGCCCAAATATCATTACTATTAAGACTCTTAAAACCCATTTAGCAACTAAATTATCTGCCATTTTTTTAGGACAAATGATACCCAGACTCCCTCAGTCTTAGGTAGACAACATATTTTCCAAGCAACTTTAGGGACTTTCTTTTGACTTGACTTGCTTCCCCAAAGAAACTTCCTAGCCAGAGAGATAACGTGCTCAATTTGTTTATTAGAAGGAGAGGAACAAGCAAGGAAATAAACAAGTTTTGGGAGAATGTAATGATTAAGAACAAAAGTTCTATGGGGGAGGGATCTATTAACATCATACTAATAGAACAGGTGCCTTTTAAATTTTTCAACAACCCATTCCCACCTTAAAAGCATTGGAGACTTGGAATCCCATAGGTAACCCCAATAATCTGAATATCTCACCATCCTTTATCACCTTACAACCAAGACTATCTACACATTCAGGAAGAAGATTGTTAGAGGATTTAAAACCAGCTTTGGTGTGGTTGAAATGAGATCCACTAACAAGGCAGAAGGTCTTCAAACAATCCAAGAAATTAATAACAGAATGATCATCTGCATTCAAGACAACATTAGTATCATCAGCAAACATTTGTAATCCAAGGGGGGAAGGGAAGTTATGGATGTTAATACATTTTATCAAACCACAACTCATAGCATCCTTTGCAAGCCAACCCAGAGCATCACTAGCTATGGCAAACAACATAGGGGCTAAAGCACAACCCTGTCTAATAGACCTATTAAGTTTAAAAGGTTCAGAGATCTGACCATTGATGGAAACTCTAGAGCAAGCATTTCCAAAAAGAGTACTGACACACTTAATAAGTCTTTTACCAGCTCCCATGTCTTGCAAGGATTGAAGCACAAAGTCCCACTCAATCCTATCATAAGCCTTATCAAAATCAATTTTGAAAAAAAAGAAGTTCTGGCTAGTATCCTTAGAAAAATCCATACCTTCCCAAACAGATATTATAGCATCAAGAATGTACCTACCCTTTATAAAACCCTTTTGCTCAGGGAGAATGAAGAATTTCGTCAAGGGGCTAAGTCTTCTAACAATAGTGGAGGAAAAAAATTTGTAGATGAAGTTACGACAAGTAATGGGTCTCCAATTATTAAGATCATCCTTATTACGATATGTCTAATCACTCCAATGTTTATGTGACAAGGGAGATATCCTTTGCAAGCACCCTCTTCCCAAACCAAAAGAATATAAGGAGTGAGAAAATCCTTCAGCAACATAAAGAACTCATTTGGAAGACCATCAAACCGGGATATTTATAGGGTTTCAAGTTATTGATGGTTTCTTTGATCTCATCGGCAGTGAGGGGCAGGTCCAAAATGGGAACCAGGCTTTCAAGAATCATTTTCTTCCTTTTCAAAGCAATAGTAGCTCTGTCTCTCTAAATGTCCTCACCCCACTTGGGAGAACGAGAGAAAACATCCATAAAAAAGCTTTTAGCCTACTATAAAGTCTCCTCAATGTTATAACTGTGACCATGTTCCTTTTTTTCAATTTTGGGATAAAATCCCTAACTTTACTTCTTTTCAATAGAGAGAACATATGTTTGTTATTTCTATCAATCTTCTCACTCCAAAACTCTTTTGATGAGGCAAGAGAGTAACTAGCTTCAAGATATCTTTCCTTGCTCAGTCTCAAGGTAAGGTTTTGATACTCTTGAGAAGAAATATCTAGAGTTTTCAACTTCTCCATGAGAGACTCTCTTCTTTTGGCCCTAAACTCTTTAGCTTGCTTCCTATAATGAGTGAACAAATGCTGAATATCTTTCATCGCTTTCTCCCAAGTCAAGAAAGGAGACCTATTATTTCTAAAATGGTGGACGAAGATTCTTTTAGTCTGAGACATGATGCTAAGGGAGCTTAAGGAGATTGACATCTAAATGGGGCCAGCCAAACCGGAAGGAAGGACTACCCATCTTGAAGGTGACACATAAGGGCTTATGGTCAATTAAAAAAAAGAGTATTATCTATGAGCACACCAATATCCCAAAACTTTTGTAAGATATTGATATCGGCATAACATCTATCTAACCTAGCAGCCAGATAGGCATTCCCCACTTCTCTGTTAGACCAAGTGAAACTAGAATTATGAGATAAATCTATAAAATCATGCAAGTTACACATACCATTCCACGCATGCTTTTCAGAGCCGCTAGGCATATTACCTTTGTAATTCCATCTATCCTCTATATAGGTAACCATGTAAAAATCTCCAACCATAATAACAGGCCCTTGGAGTTGCATAATCTCTTCCCAACAAATTCTCCTATTCAAACTGTTATTGGAGGCATAAAGAGAAATGATAGAGAGGTCATAGGGATAACCAAGCCTGATAGAACACCATTGATTGGTGTTACTTGAATAATTACCAACAATATGTTGAAAATGTGCAGGCTTCAATTGTGAAGCTTAACTTCAAGTTTTGTTTGCATCTTCTTTAGTTGCTTGCATCTTCTTTAGTTGCTTGCATCATCTAGTTTCTCTTATATTTAGTTCTCTTGAGTAGAGCATGAGAACAAGCTCTTAGTTCATTTAAATTGAGTCATAGTCTAAAAGAAAAGCTAAAGTCAATAAAGTGAGCTCAAAAGCTACGTGAAACTTTTGTACACCTATCTAATTGCTTGCGCATGCATTTTTTGGTGAGAAAATCAAGGAGAATTGATGCGCATGAAGTTGGAGCTGAGATTGAGGAGCAACTAAATACACTTGACTTAGAGAATCTCTCCCTTCAGCTACTCTACCTCTTCAGCCCATTGAAGAGCCACTCTTCACACTCAATATAAAGAGAAGAGCAGCCCACTACATTCTTGAGCTCCTCTTAGCAATAGGAGTATCCAGGATTGTCCTCCGTAGCATTGTGATGCATGTTGTAACTCTTCTTATTCTGTAGACAATCTTTCACTATCCTCCCATACACTATGGAGTGATATGTGATTCATAATTGTTGTAGAGTTTGATCATTAAGCTTTTATGCTTGTTACATACTCTCTCTATCTCTCTCATTGTTCATTGAAGTGTGAAAAATTTCTATATATGTGTTCTTAGGTCCAAGTTTAATCACTCAAATGTCATTCATGATGTGAATTTTATGAGCATTCAAAGTTCAAGTACTGAGCATTGTTTCCAGGCTTCCCTCTTACAGAAGGGTAATTTGCAGAGGCTCTACAATCTGTTTTAGAGCTCCAAATTGGATATACTTTGTTGTATTATAACGTAAATTGAATGTACTTTCTTTGGAAAGTTAAATCACTCCATTTGCATGTTTGGTTTGCATTTTATGAGCATTCAAAGTTCAAGTACTCAGCATTCTTTCCAAGGCTTCCCTCTTACAGAAGGGTAATTTGCAGAGGCTCTACAATCTGTTTTAGAGCTCCAAATTGGATATACTTTGTTGTATCGTAAAGTAAATTAAATGTACTTTCATTGGAAAGTTAAATCACTCAATTTTCATGTTTGATTTGCATTTTATGAGCATTCAAAGTTCAAGTACTGAGCATTGTTTCCAGGGGTCTCCTCTTACAGAAGGGTAATTTGCAGAGGCTCTAAAATATGTTTTAGAGCTCGAAATTGGATATACTTTGTTGGATCTTAAAGTACATTGAATGTACTTTCATTAAAAAGTTAAATCACTTCATTTGCATGTTTGCTTTGCATTCTATGAGCATTCAAAGTTCAGGTACTGAGCATTGGTTCCAGGGCTCTCCTCTTAGAGAAGGGTAATCTGCAGAGGCTCTAGAATCTGTTTTAGAGCTCCAAATTGGATATACTTTGTTGGAGCATAAAGTACATTGAATATACTTTCATTGGAATGTTACATCACTGAATTTTCATATGTGTTTTGCTTTGTATGAATGTTCAAAGAAAGGGTTTTGAGCATTGTTCCCAGATGCTGGATATAAAGTTATAGAAGGGTGATTTGCAGAGATCCTCAAATTTGCTCTAGTGATTCAAATTGAATGAAATTTGTCGGATACTAAAGTTCATAGGTTATGCTACTAGTGCCAAGTTGAATCATACTAATAGCATTTGTACTTTGGATTTTATGATTGTTTAAAGTGAGAAGTATTTGTCAAAACTGGAATATGATGAAGCTAAAGTAAGTAACTTGAGAAAGTGATTTCTCTTAAACTAGGAAAGCAAATGGAATGCTTTCACTTGGGCTATGTCTTGTGGAGTATGTAGATGAGGTTTCATTGATAAGTGGTAATTGTATGCTCTTGTGATGTATATGAATGCATGCTAAATATGACACGCTATGAAGTTTTGATATGCAAGTTGTTTGAGGAGAATGATGCATGAAGTATGTGGATTTGAGGATGTATGGTAATATGGTTATGTTCGCGATTTAAAATTCAATTTTCAAAGATCCTTGTGAGGTTGTGCACTCACATACACTTCCGCATCGACACACCTAGTTTATATCAGTGGTATCAGAGCCTCATACATGCTTTGAGGTCTCAAACAAGTCACTAAGGTTGTAAGAAGAGTACTGAAAGGTTTGGTATTTGCATTTAAGGTTTGATGCTGAGACTTGTATGCTTATGAGGAATGTTTGCCTGGAAAGGTGAGTTGTTTGGGAAAAAATGTGGTGTGTCTCTTTTGACATAAACAGGAACTAAGGTATTAGACAAAGCCTTGGGAAGGTTGAAGATAATCCAAGAGGTGTTGAAGCTCAAAACGAAGACTCAAGGAGAAGAGAAGCTACCGGTCATTGCATTGGAACCCCCAAGGGTAAAAGTGATTGCTTTCGGTAATTTGTAAGAGCACTATTAAGTACATGTGCATTTGCTAGTCACTTTGTATGTGACATTGGAAGACATAAGTATTTGCTAAGTCACTTGTGTGTGACATTGGAAGACTGAGGTCTTAGAAAGACGTGGACAAGCAAGGAAGTTGAAGACTTCCAAGAAGAGCTGCCTATTTGTAAGAGGTATATTTATTATATGTATCTCTTGTTGGTGTTTTTTGGAAAGCTTGCAGGATCATTTGTGAGAGATTAGGCTTGAATCATAAAAAAAAAAGCCATGGTTAGGCTTGAACCAATAGAAAAAGCCAAGACACTTTCATTTTGGAAGCAAGAAGGTCTCTTGAAGAGACAAAGGTATTTTCTTGTTGATGGTTGGTTGGAAGAAGTGTTTTTATTTTCAGATATAAAGACTGAGTGCCCTCAAGAAGAAAAGGGAAGGTAACTGGGAACCACATCCCTTGAAGCTTGGAGAAGTAGGACGATTGTGGGAGGCGTCTTCACCATCATCAAAGGAGTGTGCTTGGAGCACCTAAGTCAAAGACAAAGGAAGCAAGCAATCCTTTGTGAGAAACAAAGGAAGTAAAAGTGCAGCCATAAAGTAAAGGTTTGGTCGAGCTTGTCAAAGAGCAAGAGTTTTGAAGACTAGGAGAAGAAAGCCAACATGTCATTGAAGACATTCTTTGAAGTGTAGATATGGTTGGAATTTGAGGTGACTAGTGTGGTTTACTTCACTGATCATGACACCTTAGGACCCATTGAAGACCCACAAAAATAGACAGGTTTAAGGCTTAAAATGACATCCATACCAAGTGCCCAGACTGTAGAAAAATACTCATGAAGCCATGTTAAAAATCTATGGTTTGCTTATGAAGCTTCATACTTATTTTAGTGCTTCATATGTAAATTCTTTTTTGAGAATATTTAAAACTTGTATTTACAAAAAGAGAAACATATCTCAGAAAAAGGGGGAGGCACCCTAAAAGAATCACAGGCAGGTGTAAGTCATGTTAAGCCTCAACTTCAACCCCTATATGTGTCCAAAACAATTATCAAAATATATGATGAATATATTCATCACTTCGTATGTCTATCACCACAGGCTACAACTTGGAAGATTTTCCAAGCCATGAATATACTTTATTGGCAACTTTGTCTACAAAAGCAAATATATGTGGATGTGTAATAAATCCATCCTTCGCAGCAAGAGCTTGCCTATGGGCAATGCAATGTACACCCATTATATGAGGCATAGACTCTTGAAAACGAGAAAGCACACATGTCTTATGTCCAATCATTATAGAGGCTCCATCCATAGCAATAGCAATCAACTTCCGCATGTCTAACATGTTTTCATTTATAAATGCATTAATAGCTTCATAAATACATTTTGCATTGGCATTTTCAACAGCCAATAGCTCAACAAAAGCACATTTGGTAGGACCTTTGCCCGCATCTGTTACATACACAACATAAATAATGAGATGTTTTTTTATCGTACGATCTCTGCTCTCATCAATAAGTAAAGAATAAAATGGACTCGCATGAATGTCCAATATCAACTGCATCTTTACATGATGTTTAATTGCCAATAACATCTCCCTTGCAGACACTACGTTCATATACGAACCATATTCTTCTGAAGCAGGCATATTTGGTGTGCCAAGCTCTCTCAAAAGTCTACAATGGCTCTCGTATTTCTCTAGAGGAATGTCCTCCAAAGCACAAAAATATACAATTTTCATGCAAGTTATAATTCTTTCTTTCTTGGTGTGCAAAATGTTCTCCATGCCATCATCGAGTGGACCTTTTCCAACATCATTCAAACGCTTTCTTGCTTTAAGCAAACGCTCTGCATCTTTGTGATCAAGTGTGATGGAATGATCACGTAATGCAAAGATCATAATGCTTGAAGATCCCCTTTGTGTATATGCATTTACTTTCTTTGCATCCTCACAATATGAGCATTTGATTCTCTCGTCATTGGTCATGGACTTACATAAGTAAGCCCAAGGATGAAGCAATGTCCACTGGTTATGCCATTTACGACTACTCTTTCTATTAGCTTCTTAACTTTCAATACTATTACTACCTGTAGCAACAGAATTCACACCACTACTTTCAACAACATGGTCTGCAACTGTGCTCATGTTTGTATCATGCACTGATACATTCACCACATCCTTTTGTACATCACTCGATGCAAATCCACCTCTCACATGAGTAGATCTCTTAGCCAGAAACGAATGAAGATTTGGTTGTGACTTTCTTTCCTTCATTGTAGATGAAGAGCACACATCATGTTTGGCATTCATGTTCTTGCTAGGATCCATTTATATTGACCTAAAATGATGTAGAAACAAAAGATATAAAAGATCATTAGTACATAGATTAAAAAAAGCATAATCATTACAAATAATATTCTTCAATAGCCGAGTATAGTTTAGCCCCCCCCTCTCTCTCTCTCTACCTACCTACCTACCTACGAGTAATATTTTCATCACCAAGGACATATATTCAATCAAGCATTATGCTTGAAGTAGAAATCATGAGCGTGTACGTGGAAATAGAAATAATAATGAAATTCAAGTTTTGCATCTTTTCTCAAGAGTTTTGATCACAGATTTAGGTACACGATAGAGAAAATTATCCAAACCTAAAGGGTATTTATATGGTCTAACCAACCGGTAACAACTATTTATATAGACTAAGCAACCGGTCCCGACTCCCTATGCTTCAAATGTTTTAGTGCACTAAGCAAACATATTTTGCAGCAAGGCTCTCTCTCTCTCTCTCGATGAAATGCATGGATCTCTCTCTTTCTCTCTTGATGAAATGCATGAATCTCTCTCTCTCTCTCTATGAACTGCATCTCTCTCTCTCTCAATGAAATGCATGAATCTCTCTCTCTCTCTCTCTCTCTCTCGATGAAATGCATGAATCTCTCTCTCTCTCTCTCGATGAAATGCATGAATCTCTCTCTCTCTCTCTCTCTCTCTCTCTCTCGATGAAATGCATGAATCTCTCTCTCTCTCTCTCTCTCGATGAAATGCATGAATCTCTCTCTCTCTCTCTATCTCTCTCTCTCTATGAAATGCATGAATCTATCTCTCTCTCTCTCTCTCTCTCGATGAAATGCATGAATCTCTCTCTCTCTCTCTATCTCTCTCTCTCTCTATCTCTCTCTCTCTCTCAATCTCTCTCTCTCTCTCTCTCTCAATCTTTCTCTCTCTCTCTCTCTCTCTCTCAATCTCTCTCTCTCTCTCAATGAAATGCATGAATCTCTCTTTCTCTCTCTCTCTCTCTCTCTCTCTCTCTCTATGAAATGCATGAATCTCTCTCTCTCTCGCGGAATACAATGAAGAACAATGTGATAAAGTTGGTCAAATTCAAATGTGCTTCAGTCCATTTAGTTCTCTCTCTCTCTCTCTCTCTCTCTCTCTCTCTCTCTCTCTCTCGCGGAATACAATGAAGAACAATGTGATAAAGTTGGTCAAATTCAAATGTGCTTCAGTCCATTTAGTTCTCTCTCTCTCTCTCTCTCTCTCTCTCTCTCTCTCTCTCTCTCTCTCTCTCTCTCTCTCTCTCTCTCTCTCTCTCTCGCTCTCTCTCTCTCTCTCTCTCTCCGAAATGCATGAGTACAATTCTATGAAGTTCATGAATATCCCTCCCTCTCTCTCTCTCTGTGAAATGTATGGATACAGTTCTATGAATACTTAGCACTGAGCAGTCACGTAGCACGTTCTAATGAAGCCATAGGTGAGATTACCTACCGATTCCCGAATGCGGAGAGCTCTGAGTCTTTGACTCCTGGCGATTCACGAATCTTGATGCTTGCTATGGCCTGCATAATGCGCACTGCTCTACAGGTAGATAGGTAGAGCTCTTACAGTTTACTTCCTCTTGAGTGACACTGTGACACAGTCTCCCCTCTGTCAAGACTGCGCAGTGAAAACTTCCAGGCTTGCGAGTCGCAGCTCCAGCGTCTGACCAAGAAGGAATACATTAGCCCACTGCCCTTTCACAAAAGAGAATGCTCGTCGACGATCACTTTAGAAATTAGCCCACTCCTAGGTTTCACGAGATTGTTTAGAAGATTTCCAAGTTTCTAGGCGTTGGAATTTGGGCAGTGGACTTTGGAGTCTGAACTCTAGTGGGAAAAGGGAAATGGACATTGGACATAAATACAAAATTATATATATATTTGACATTATACACATGTATAGTATATGTATAGTACATATGAAAATGACAGGTGATTTCCATATGTGTACTTGTCAATTGACAGGTAAAATTACATTCAACTTGTGAGTTGACAGGTAAACCTTCATAAGTTCTTGTAATTTGACAAGAAAAAAAAATTATACCTGTTTTTGACAAGAAAAATGGCCCTTGACAGGCAAAAAATCGTCAATTTTAGGCCCTGCTTGTGCCCTCTTTCAGCCGGGGCCATCGTCAGAGAAGATGCCCTTTCAACTGCTTCGAGACGAGTTTTAGTAGTCAACACTGAAGCAGACAACCCTTCTTTGGCTTGCACACGACATTTTATGACGGACGAGTAAAATATAGGCAGGTAGCCTCCTCGGAATAGTGTGGATGGAAATGGCGCCTACGAGCTGCGAATTTGATGAAGTAGATGACCTCACAGATTTGATACATATTTGATACGAGCAAGCAGAGATAAATAGATGACCTCACAGATTTGATGAAATTGAATAACCATGATATATAGCTCAAACGTCTTGTCGAATTTCTTTGCTTCATGCTACAAGATGTTCTGAGTTGACTCTGATCAGATTAGCCCTTAACGACTTCCTTAATAAAAAGCCTTTGTACTACTTATTCTCAAACAAACAAGGGTTTCATGGAGATTAACCCTATGGATGTCCAAAGGAACGTGTTTTTGATAATGGAGAACACCAACTTCTTTTTCCATCTCTAAATAATCAAATATAGAATTCAGAAAGCCCATCCGTGCTGAGTAATGGAGCAAAATGGATATAAGCCAACGCTTGAGCTTCAAAAAAGTCAAAAGGCTCAATCTTTTAAGTCCTGGCCCTCTTTACGATGTGCTCTGGAACTTTTCCATGATAAAGATCATTATCTCCATGGTCCACAGGATTAGAATAACTACGATGCAACCATAGATTGGCTGTTTTGGTCAATGCAATTTACTGTTCCATTAATCTTAGTGTATTTTTACGATGAGATCACGTCGACGTATGCCCGTGAATGATCTAAGATGTGGAGGGCCCCTTGCACCCATATCTTTACTGCACATAATTTATCGCCCCTTCTCTCTCTCTCCAGATGTTCAATAGTTGATATCTTAATCATTATTCAACGAATTTGAATCCCGAAACGCAGACATTGTAAATCGGATGTATACGTGTTTACATGCAATAGCTTTGGACATACATACCTCTCCGTTTCTCTCTCTCTCTCTCTCTCTCTCTCTCTCTCTCTCTCTCTCTCTCTCTCTCTCGCACACACACACACCGACAGACAGACACACACACATACACACACACACACATCAAACCCGAATATTGAAGTGTGCACATATAGCACTGTTCATTGCTAGCACCATGCAGCTTTCTACACATTGAACTTAAATCAACCATGGTAGAAATTTAGGGCAGGATTACTAAAACTGCAGTGCTGATCAATATAATAATTCTTTTACTTATTGAAATCTATGGAATTGTTCTCTAGTCTTGGGAACTTTTTATGTGACTTGGGAACTTTTTATGTGACTGCTTCCGTATATCCTTTTTCCGGCTTATCGGTGACCTCATAATTAACAGTTTTTAACTGTGGATTCAGAAATGAACTTTCTGAACAAACTGTGGTGATCATGAAGAACAATCATTATAAGTAAGAAGCATATTCAATAGCTCGTTCTTGCATGTCATTGTCTTGCCTTATAAACCAATAAAATTGGATGATATCGTGTGCTACCGCTAGATTGCTAGTAACCTCAATATATATGCTGAGATTCTCAGGACCGTGACATAAAAGTCATAAACATGCACGTGTATTTATGCGCTAACATACACGCACATGGAGTTTTTTTTTTTAATTAAAAGAAGTTCGGCCTTAGCCTACTTTTCTCACTTGTATTAAATAAAAGAAAAGTACAAGTGAAGGGGACTAGTGCCCATGGGATCCCCAAATCCCATAGAGCAAGGGTAGCTTTTACTTAGTTTAGATGGCATTACATAGAAGATTGATCACCATCTCATCACCCTCATGCGGAGCCCACTTGGGTTTTAGTTTGTTATTGATCAAAAGGAGCACTTGATGATGCTTGAAGGGGGGGATTTCTTACCGTTAGCAATTCTTTTGCCTAAGAGAAAAAGCGATTTCTCAATCGACCACTTTTGCCAATTCTTTTGCCGAAGGGGATTTCTTACAATTAGCGGTTCTTTTGCTGATTCTTTTACCGAGAGGGATTTTTTACGATTAATGATTCTTATAGTTATCAATTCTTTTACCGAAAAAAAAAAACGATTTCTCAATCGACCACGCTTTGGGGGAGTCATCAAAGTTCACGCACATGAAGTTGAGAACAATAATATCATGTGACTTTATACATGCGCACACACTCTTTCACTTTTTGTTTTGGAGTTGGACCTTATGACCAACTCTTCCTAGACGTTGAAAACTTCAAAAGAAAAACACAAAGATACACACGACATGCCTCTTCTTCCCACATCAAGGGCTACATGCCTTTTCTTCCCACATCAAGGGCTCACGTTGAGATAATCGATGAGAGGCGAACCCTCGACCTTCAATGCAGAGCTTAGCAGTATCTCAACTACATAATGCATTACACACTCAGATGAAAAGCACACTCACTCAGATGAGATCGATAATCTCCGAGAAGCAAATATCATCTGCAGTTTTTTTTCTTCATGTTTATTTGGGCATTGACGACTTCTCGGCAAGCAGATTTGCATATGCATAACGACAATACTTCTTTCCACGGAATTTCAATCGCATTATAATTTTGGCTTTATATTTTTTTATTTCCTTGTTTGGCATAGCTTTTTTCGTAAATTTAATGTACTTGTAAGAAACTAAAGAACAAGAGTTCCCTTTGTAAGTGACAATTTTTTTTTTAATAAGGAAGTCCAGCTTTAGCCTACTCTCTCAGACTTGAATTAATTTAAAAAAAGTACAAGAGAAGGGGACTAGTGCCCACGGGACCCCCCAAATCCCACAAAGTAGGGGTAGCCTTAACAGCGATTAGAAGGCATTACAAAGAAGTTTAATCACCCTCTCATCACCTTCATGTGGGGGCACACTTGGGTTTAAGCTTTTTGTTGATCAAGAGGAGCATTTGATGATGCCTGAAGGGGGGGGGGGATTTCTTACAATTAACGATCCTTTTGCCAAGGAGCAACAACAATTTCTCAATTCACCACTGTTTGGGGGAGTCACCAAAGTTAAAAGCACATCTTTCCCGTTAGATTTTCCATAGGACCTCCCCTCTAATGGCATTCCAGAGAGTTGCGGAGCAACCGATCGCTTCTCCCAGCAGAGCTTGCTTCCAACTCATATGTTTTTGAGGACTAATTTTCTTTCCGACAATCTGCCAGAGCCTATAGGAATTGGGATAGGTAAAGAAGATGTGAGAAACATCTTCGATAGACTGGTAGCAGCGTTTGCACCAGGGAGGTATCCCACATAATTTGCTAGCCTCAAGGTTGGTCGAGATTCCACGGTGAAGAATTTTCCATCAGAGAACAAACTTTTTGATTTCTATGAGGCGGTGCCGGATAGCCATGAACTTCATGTCCCACCGAAGTTGCATCCATGACAAGCACCACTTCTTGTTGAGGTTAACCTAGTAATCAATCGTTTCTTTGATGTTCTAGAGGTTATCAAAATTATTTATGAACATGGATCCGAGGATGATCCCAATAATTGAAGACCTATTACATATTTCAATTCTCTCTCTCTCTCTCTCTCTCTCTCTCTCTATATATATATATATATATATATATATATATATATATATATATATATATATATATATATATATATATATATATATATATATATATAATTTACTCTTGCACTTTCGCAAGGAGACTCATACCTATCATTTCGAAAATCATCCTTAAAGTCAAAAAAGGGTTTTTTAGGGATTGATATGTCATGCACAACTTTATTTCCGTATGGGAACGGATAGCTTGTGATTTTGAGATGGGCAAGGAACATTAAGTTTCAAGACTGAATTTGATAAAGCCTATAAAATTACTAAATGTGAATTTGTCCTACAACTCCTTCAAAACATTTGTTTGGGTAAGTGATTTTTCCAAATTTTGCAAAGTTCTTTTTGCAATTATTACTCTAGGGTTTCCATAAATGGAAAAGCCTCTCCTATTTATAACTTATATAAATCCATTTGAGAATGGTGCCCGCTTGGCCCCTTCTCTTTGACATCTCTAGTGGTGCCCTAGGTTGGCTTATTAAACATTACAAGCAAAACTAAAGGGACTCACATTCTCGGATCTTCTGCTCCCCTCTACATTCAAATGTTTACAAATGACATTGGTGCTTTAACAAAATATATAAAGATTCTTCTGAAAACCTTAATTTGATGTGTCTTCACTTGTTATGTTATGACAACAACACTCAAGTCAACCATAAGTAAAGTGGACTCAAAGTTTCCAAGACCATCACTCCTCAGTGTATTTCTATCTTGCAATGTGAAATTCTTGACGAAGACAAAGTGTATAGGTCCTTGGCTATACCTATGAGATTTAATACTTCATTGAAGCAAGGATAGGTTGGGTGGTTGGTTCTCTTAAGAAAAATATTTCAAAATAGTATGAAATGGAGGATTATCTTTGAATCAATTTGTTTGATACTTGGCTTCACCATCTAGAAAGAGGAGCTCATAAAGTTATTGTGTATAGAGATCATAATAATTTACGGTATTTTATGGCCACTCGCATCCTCAATAGAAGGCAACCTCGATGGCATAACATTGTATTTAGGTTTGACCTAGATGCCTTGTAAAGAAGACCTTACCTTGCACCAAAGAAAGTAGAAGAGGCCTTTCATCAACAAGAGAGTGTATTACTCAAGCTTGAACATCTCAAGTTATCATTTATCTCTTCAAGCCATCGTGAAGATTCAACCTTGACTCATCTCATTGATGAGACCCTACCACATGATGAATTGTTCTATAGCATCAAGCAAAAACTTCAAGAAGGAAAATTTCAAGATGTAAATGAGTTCAGGAAAAGGATGGGTTTCTATTCTATAAGAGACTATTGTATGTCCCTCCCAAAAACCCCAGGATCCAAGTACATAAACAACATCATGGCAACCTTGTAGTAGGTAACTTTGGACTGAATAAAATGTAGGACTCATATTGAGTGATTTTTGGTGTCCTCTAATGTGAAAGGAAGTCTTAAAATATATCTAAACACGTGAGACTTGCAATAGATCTAAGGCATTGCCACATGCCTATTGTAGAAAAGCCATGGACTTCAATATCTATGGATTTCTTCAGAGATCTACCAAGATCGGATAAGTATGATGTCATTCTTATTATAGTGGATAGATTTACAAAGATGGAACACTTCATTATAACAAATGCAATCACAAGTGCAGTCACTGGTGGAATTTTTCTTATATACATGTTTAGGCTTCATGCATTGCCTGATGATATTGTGAGTGGTCGAAATCCATAGTTCATATTTAGCTTTTGGAATAGTCTTTTCAAGCTCCTTGGTTTTCAAGTTAAACTATCTATAGCCAATCATCCATAGATTGATGGACAAATAGAATGAGTGAATGAAGTCCTAGAGCAATATCTCCATTGCACCATCAACTACCATCAAAATGATTGGTTTGAGATTTTACTTTTTGCAAAGTGTTCTTATAACAACATTGTTCATACATCTACCAAGAAGACTCCCTTCCCTCAAAATAATGGACAACATCCAAGGATGGATATAGAACTCTCAAGTCATGTTAAGAACCCAGCGATGAGACATATGGCCCAACACCTCCTGGATATTCACAAAGAACTCAAGGAAGAGATCCATAGATCTCAAGAACAATATAAGTATTATGCAGATTAGCATCATGTCGAAAATACATCCTAGCACATTAGAGATAAAGTGTGGTTACTAAAAACTAATGTGTAGACTTCAAGGCCTTATGCAAAGCTAGTCCATGAGAGATTTGGCCCATTTATCATCTTGTCCGAGATTAATCTGGTCACTTTCAAGCTTGATTTGCCAAGTAACATGAGAATACATCAAGTTTTCCATGTGTGCCACTACAACAAATCGATGGTATACCGAGGTTTTTACCGAGGAAAATGAACGCGGCTTTATTTGCCGCGACGTCGGTGTAAAGGTCGGTTTGCGTGTCGGTACCAAAGAGTCGATATAGGCGTCAGTATATGCGTCGATATATACGTTGGTATAATCGTCGGTATATGCGTCGGTATAAACCTCGGTATATGCGTCGGTAATCGCCGGTATATGCGTCGGTAATCAGCTTCTGCTGCATTGCCTCCTGGGTGTACCGATGGTTATTCCAATGACACTACTGGGAGTACCGTCGCGTATACCGATGACCATACCTGCAAAATTTTTTTTGGGCAGAGTGTTTTGTCTTTTGCTACAGCAACATTACCATGATGTTGTTGAACAAAAGACAATACACTCTGCCCAAAAAAAAACCGAGTACATGTGATTTGTACTCTAATGACAACCGAAATATGATCTCATGAAACAGAGTATTATTGTACACAAAAGAGATAATCAAAATGAACAATGAACCATGTACAAAAGAAGTTATATATTTCAATAATGAAGCATGTACAAGAGTGTGGCAAACCACTGTCATATATGACGCTTTTACAAAATGTGGCAAAGCAATGTATTGCCATATAGAAATCAAATACAAAATATTGGTCTTCCACTGCCATACACATGCAAAGAACGTTCCATATCAACAGTCCTGCAACAAAGAACATTAATGGAATGAGATAAATTCACATGAAAATTACAAACAAGTAAAAACCAAGTTTATAAATTAATTACCTCATCGCAAACGCTCCCATGAAACTATCGCACCGCGTCCCTCCAAGTCCTGCAATAGTGCAGTCAACCCATGACTATATCCATAAGATTCCTCCATTCGTGTTGGAGGACGACCCATTGCCAGCTCCTAAAACAAATATAAAAAGATTAGAGAAATATATATGAGAAATTTAACACAAATAGATTCAATAAATGAAATGGTACTTACAAACTCATGACGCATCGTGTCATATCCGCCGCTGCCCAAATGTAACGGTCCAATCGTGTCTAGACGTGTGGCTGCGGCATTTCGCTGCTGGCGATATCGATCAGGATTCTGCTGCTGCTCATCACGAATCATGTCCCACTCCTCAGCATCTAACCACAAAGGCTTTGGTAAGCCTTCTCTGAATGCATCACGAGCCTCGGATCGTCGATGCGGCATGACCTCACGTGCGGTGTACAGAATCCACTCTGAACTGACAATCGACTGTCCATCGGCTGGTCGAAACTCCTGGTAAATCGTCTGTGTGATATAATTCTTTCGATATTTATCCTGTTCACTCCATTTCAGCATGATGGAGTGTCCAAACTGGATGGAACAAAGCTTTCGTATGCGTGTACGCATTGCTTTGCCAGTGGCATCCATCACCGGAGCTCCATCTCGGATACTATACACCTTGGAGTCATCATGGTCATGAGCACCCCAAGGTGTACGTGGTATACTGCGTGGTGTACTGCGTGGTGTACTGCGTGGCATACCTACATCTAAGGTACTCGTCCTAGGAGTAGAAGCGGGTGACACAATGTCCGTCGCACTGCCTCCACAACAACCGCCTCCTCCGCCTCCAGACCTACCTGTAGATCCACTCCTAGAACCTCCTGCTCCAGAGCGTGATCTTGATCTACGAGACGGGCCAGACCCTGTATCGCACTGAGGTGTCGAACGCACATGTCTACTAGTAGACCCAGTAGGAGATGGCTGCAAAGATGGTCGTGGTGGAGTCACAAAGCTAGGAGACATACCTCCTACGGGAGTAGCACCACCCTCAAGAGTGACACCGGCAGGAGTGACACCGGTAGGAGTGACACCGGCGGGAGTGAGGCCAGGAGGAGTGAGGCCGGCAGGAGTAAGGCCGCTAGGAGTGAGGCCGGGAGGAGTGCTACCACGAGCGATCCAATACTGTGATGCAACGGCCATATACGCAGGAGGAACCTGAGAGATGAACTCCAAAAACTGCTCCTCTGTCATGGAATGTGGAGTGACTGGAGGACTGTCTCCCATCCTGCTCCGTAATTCATTTATTTATTTAAAATACTAGTTCTTATCATATTTTATTATCTATATAATTATCCTACCTTATATATATATTTATTTATATATTCAAATTTTTTCTTTACTTAATTATATTTAATTATATATATTTACTTAAATAATTTAAAACACTAGTTCTTTTTCAATTTATTTATGTATATAATTATCTTATTTTATATATTTATTTATTTATATATTTAGATTTTTTTTCTTACGTAATCCTATTTTTATATATTTAATTTTATATATTTAATTATAAATAGTTAATTAAATTATTTAAAACACTAGTTCTTTTTATATTTATTTATGTATATAATTATCTTATTTTATATATATATTTATTTATATATTCAGATTTTTTTCCTTACAAAATCCTATTTTTATATATTTAATTTTATATATTTAATTATATATATTTAATTAAAACCCTAATCTTAAAATTCTAGATCTGAAATACTAAACCCTAAAACCCTAATCTTAAATATGTAGACCTAAAATATGTATATCTCTATATACATGTATATATGTATTACATGTGCATGTGTATGTGTGCATATATCTTATGTAGGTGTTATAACCGTAAAACCCTAATCTTAAAGATTTAAATCTAAAATATGTATATTTTTGTATGCATGTGTATCTACATGTATGTATGTATTATATGTATAAGTGTGTTTGTGTATATATGTTATCTACGTATTAACATCCTAAAACCCTAATCACAAAGACTTAGACTTAAATTTGAAATACTAAACCCTAAAACCCTAATCTTAAATATCTAGACCTAAAATATGTATATTTCTGTATACATGTGTATATACATGTATATATGTATTATATGTGCATGTGTATGTGTGCATATATGTTATGTAGGTGTTATAACCCTAAAACCCTAAATTTAAAGATTTAAATCTAAAATATGTATATTTTTGTATGCATGTGTATCTACATGTATGTATGTATTATATGTATATGTGTGCTTGTGTATATATGTTATCTACGTATTAAAATCCTAAAACCCTAATCAGAAACACTTAGACTTAAATCTGAAATACTAAACCCTAAAACCCTAATCTTAAATATCCAGACCTAAAATATGTATATTTCTATATACATGTGTATATACATGTGTATATGTATTATATGTGCATGTGTATGTGTGCATATATGTTATGTAGGTGTTAAAACCCTAAAACCCTAATCTTAAATATTTAACCCTAAAACCCTAATCCTATTTTTATATATGTGATGTAAAAAAAAAACTTCAAAATAAAAATAGGATTATATGTGTGTATGTATGCATGTGTGTATATATGTATGTGTATGTATGCATGTGTACATGTGTGTGTGTGTGTATGTATACATGTGTATACATGTGTGTGTATGTGTATGTGTGTGTATGTAGGCATGCATGTGTGTGCATGTGTGTGTACGTGTGTGTATGTATGCATGCATGTATGTGTATGTGTGTGTATGTGTATGCATGTGTATACATGTGTGTGTATGTATACATGCATGTGTGTATATGTGTGTATGTATGCATGTGTGTATATATGTGTGTATGCATGCATGCCAGTATATGTGTGTGTATGTATGCATGCATGTGTGTATATGTGTGTATATATGCGTGTGTGTATGTATGTGTGTATATGTGTGTGTGTATGTGTATGTATGCATATGTGTATATATGTTTGTGTATGTATGTGTATATGCATGTGTGTGTATGTATGCATGTGTGTAAATTTATGTGTGTGTGTATGCATGCATATGTGTATATGTGTGTGTGTGTATGTAAGCATGCATGTGTGTATAGGTGTGTGTATGTAAGCATGCATGTGTGTACATGTATGTGTGTATGTATGCATGTGTAAATTAATGTGTATCTTCCTTTCTCTTCTCTCTCTCTTTCTTTCTTTCTCTCTCTCTCTCTCTCTCTCTCTCTCTCTCTTTCTCTCTCTTTCTCTCTCTTTCTCTCTCTCTCTCTCTCTCTCTCTCGCCTTCTCTCTCTATCAATAGCGAATAAAAGAATCACTTACAAGTATGTCCCTCTTTGAATTGTTGTCGTCAAAGCGTAATGTAGGTCGTCTCTCATCCAATTCCAAACAATCGACACCAAAGAACTTCTGCAGAATCAACGAAAAGAGAAATTAGAAACCCTAAAGCATAGAGAAACACAAATGCTAACAGTACGCGCAGCACTTACCAAGATGTGAGATCTAAGCCGAGAGAGTGTGTGTGTGTGTAGAGACAGAGTCCCGTGTGTGTGTGTGTGCACAAGACAATGCAGGTTCGCGCACGCAAGTTTGACAGTAGACCGACAGTACTCAAACACGCGCATAAATGTGAAGTTTTGCTCTCGGGTTCGCGGTATGTTTAAAACTCGCCGCCGGTATAGGTGCCGGTATGGACGTCGGTATACGCATCGGTAGTTTCTAGTAAATTACCGACGCTTATACCGGCGCTCATACCGATGCCTATACCGACGCCTATACCGATGCTTATACCGGTGGCTGCGGGCCACACCGACGATCCGTTTAAAACGGTCATACCGACGGTCACTTGACCGTCGGTATCTCTTAGTGAGATTTTTCGAGGGCTATACCAATGCCGAGTATGACCGTCGGTATATGCAGCATCGGTATGCCCCTCATATTTTGTAGTGTGCATGTTGGAACCATATCAAACTCTACCATTGAGGGGGATGAGAACTAGTCCTTTACCACTTATCAAGATTGATGATCATGAGATATTCAAAGTTGAACATGTCCTAGATTCGAGAATATCCCGAGGCAAATTCCACTACCTTGTTCATTGGAAAGAGTAAAACATCATTGATCGTACTTGGGATCCTGTAAAAACCTTCAAAGAGCACCATTCAAGGTTTGCGAATTTCATAAGAAAAATCCAATGCAGCTGACCAAAGAACAAGACTAATCCTTGTAGAATTTTTCACTTGAGGGGCAGGTGATGTCATGGACAAAGGAAACCATCTTGAACTCCAGATTCCATGTGACTTTCTACATCTCATCATTGGTTTAGAATTGGAGAAACCAATCTTTCATTGTATGCAGAATGTGCCAAAACCCTAAGATCCATAATCTACTTGTTAGATTTTGACATCCAAAGGTCTTGTTTCAATTATTGAGATCATCAATTCCTAACCACCCTTTACAATACCCTTGAACACCTATATAAGGATGGATTTGCATTATAAATCCTCACTCTTTCAAATGCCACTCTTGGGAGCTCAAGGACTCGTGATCTTCAAGTAAGTACTTTCCAAAGTTCCAATTCGGGTTCTAGTCTTGTCTTTTGCTCTAGTCTTCTCTAGTCTAGTATCCTCGACATCCTGTATTATCCTATTTCAGTCTCATACTACAAGGTCGTTTCTCATTATTCCTTGTATCTAGTTCATCTCCCTCAAGGTAGTTCTTGTATCTCAGATATCTTGCTTCATACTTATGGTCCCAAGTTACAGGATCTCCTATATCATGTCTAACAAAGTTATGCATACCTACAGTCCTAGTTTGTGGGACTTCTTGTAAAAGATGGATATTCTTGTATTATTTCCCTTGTCTAGGTGAACTAGAACAAAGAGGTTATGGTTCCTAGTGTACACAATATCTCTTATGGTGGTGTGGGTAACCTTACAACACTAGATGGGGATATTTTTCCCACCTATATAAGTGGATGTTGAGTCAAAATGTACATTGAACCTTTTACTAAATGAATGCTAGAAAGACTCTTAAGAACGTAAAGTTCACCTACCCACTTGAAGTTCATAAAGATGCCAATGAGGAACATCACCTTCAACTGCAAAACTTCTCTTTCCTACATCCAATTTCACTCCATCCTATCATCAAAGCCGTTTACAATCTCAAAAATCTTTGATACTAGCCTGTGAATTTAAGGACAAAGAATTCTGGCGAACATATACACATAGATCATAAATCAAAGGAGTGCACCTTAACTTTTGTTCAAAAATCAAAGAATTCTGGCGAACATATACACATAGATCATAAATCAAAGGAGTGCACCTTAACTTTTGTTCAAAAATCTTTGATACTAGCCTGTGAATTTAAGGACAAAGAGTTTTGACGAGCATATACACATAGATCATAAATCAAAGGAGTGCACCTTAACTTTGGTTGAGTAGATAGGTAAGCCCACATAGTTTGTTTGAAAAAATGGTACGGATCAAGTTATTATCTAACAAGGCAAGAGCTCACAAAGGAGTTTACCTGAAAAAAGGTGGTTACAAATCATCATCATCTACCGAAGAGAGCATAAGCATGGTATTTACTATGGGTGCTACAATCGCTGATTATGCAATTATCCATAAATAATAAAGCTTGAATAATAACCATTGCTAATTGTTAAGGGTGCATAAATATTAACTCCTTATCCAAACATATACATTGTATTTTTTTCAAAGGGACTTTGACTTTTGGGATCTACTCTTACTTATAGTTCCAATTAATTGAAAGTGCAATGAAGAGATGGCATAACACGCATTGGACTCACCGAATCCAACAAAGGAGGTGTTGAACACCTAGCATCTAGGTAGAAAGCTAAGATAGAAACTCAGAAGGAACTGTTTTAAGGTAAGATGAGAGAACTAATTTCAATGGAATTGGTCGAAGGTCTAGTTTGAGCTAGAATGCCTCAAGGCTGAATGATCTTGCGAGAAGAGGTTAGTGTAAACGTTTCACCACATAATGATGAGAGGTGTCTTGATGCAGTTGAGAGGAGTTAAACCCTCGACCCTAGGCTAGAGAGAAAAGAGCCCCAACTGTGTGAGCTAGTGCCCACAGACAAACACATGCATTCTTAATGAATATAATCAATTTTTTTTTTGTTGAAGTCTCTCGATGTATCAAACAATAATCAATACGTTTTTTATTGTCGATTCACAAATGACCTTATAAAACATATTGAGGTGAGCAAGAAGTATAACTATGGTGAGTAAGAAGTATATTTAGTCTCTCGTTCTTGCATATCATTGACTAGTAAGAAGAAAATCTTCCCTGACTTGTTAAACTAACAAAGTGTGATGCTATGGTGTGCTAGCGCTAGAAGGCTAGTAGGGTCATTATGCGGAGATTATAAGGAACATGAGATAAAAGATCTAAACGCGCACATGTGTATTTATGCCCTAACATACACGCACATATAGTTTAGAATAATGATCTCATGTGATGCTATACATGCACACTCTTACGACCTACTCTTCTTATACGTTGAAAACTTCAAAAGAAGAACCACACACTCACGAGATTCCTTTCATCCCCCCCCCCCCCCCCAAATGGTTCATGTTTTCCTAATCGATGGAACTTGATTCTTGAACCGTGAACCTTCAATCTAGCGCTTAAGAGGTAGCCCAACTACATCATGCATCACACGCTTAATCAGATGAAAAATAATAATCTCAAAAAAGAAAATATCACATGTAGTTTCTTCTTCTTCTTTGCAAACTCTAACTATATTATGTGACCGGAATGCGAAGAAGATAGCCTTAAGGGCTAATCACAAACAAATAAATGCGATAAACCTATCATCCCATGGATAAAAATGAGACAATAAGCTCTATCCAACTCATAAAAGATGTTGGATACTAACTTTTTAGAGAACAAAAAAATGTTTTTTTCCTACATGGTTCGGAAAAAACCACGTGGAATTTGAAACGAAAATGGATTTATTGTTTTCCCTTGCATGCACATAGATTGGAGATAGGGATGAAAGAGAATATAAAAAAGAAACCGCTTCGCTTTCGACCCTTGGATAGGGTCACAAATCAATGATTATCATTTAAAGAGTTTAGATCCCTATCTCCAAGAGCATCGAGCTGATGGACGTTTTCTAGGAGGCCTACGTTTTTGGCAATTCAATGGACTTAAAGATGAATGGATTTCAAGTTTGGGTACATTCATATAGACAGGCACCATCCAATGTTGGGCTCAATCCGATGGTGGCTTCTCCTCAGTGCCTTATGTTTGTCAAACTCCTCATCTGAACCGTTCAATTTCAACCTCTCATCCAATGGATGCTGCCCTTTCATATGAATTCGCATGACATATTATCTGTAAACCAAAGGAAACTTTATAATATAATATCCTTTCTGGAGGTCTAAATCAAAGCTTTTTCCTTTAAAAACGAGTACCCTAAAACCACCCTGACCAAGGAGAAACCATAAAAATAATGGAGTGAAAATTTTAAACATACTTTAAAAATAATATGGGAAACATGTCTCCTGTAATAACTTAATATTTTGAGAATTCCATTTTCATATGTGAGACCACAACAAATTTTTGAACGATATCCTCTAACTTCTTAACCCTTTCTATCCTCTAACGATATGTGGCGATGTTGCTTGGGGATAAAAAATGAATCTTAGTTTACCAAAGCATGGTGGGTAGCTTGAACTATGCTACCTTAACAAGGATAGATATTGCATATGGAGTTAGTGTGCTAAGTCAGTTTATGCACAAGCCAAGAGCACCTCACTTGGAGGCTGCCAAAAGGATATTAAAGTATCTCAAGGGTACACAACATCATGGTTTGTATTTCCCTTACAGTTTAGACTTGGATATTAAGATCTATTCAGATGCAGATTGGGCAGGATGCAAGGATGATAGGAGGAGCACTTCTCGATACATTTCATTTGCAGGTGACAAGCCAATGTCATGGTCTTCAAAGAAGCAACCTATTGTTGCTTTATCCTCTACAGAGGCAGAGTATAGAGGATTGGAAAATGCCACTCAAGAAGCCATATTTGCAACTAATCCCATCTATCATGCTAAGACCAAACATATAGAGGTCCATTACCATTATGTGAGAGAGAAGTTATTAAGAAAAGACATTCAACTAACATATGTATCAACCAACATGCAGTGTGCAGATTTTTTGACTAAAGCTTTGAATGGAACCAAACTTTGCAGGTTTAAAGCAATGATTGGATTGCAGGATATACATGAAGATTGAAGATGAAGACCAAGCCAAAATGTTTGGCTTGAGGGGGAGCTATTGGTGCAATTCACAAGCCTACACATTTGGTTTGAAGGATACCTTGAAGTCCATACACACATGAAGAAGCATAGGAACATATGCTAGTGGTTAATTACCACTTTACCTCTTTGTAAAAGTCACATTTGACTTGGAATCTCTGTAAACACCTACCAAAAGGAATTCGTGGAAAAAGGTTAGCTTTGATTGATAGAATATTTCCTAGGATATAGGAGCTTGATCATAGGGAGCCAAAAGTTTGAATTTGAATTCAAATTTTTACTTAATCATTATAAAAGTGATCATCAAAAAGTCACGGTTAGAACTCATCACTCCCGAGCTTCGCATTACTGTTTCTGAGTGTGTGTGTGAGGCCTACACTCTAGCCCACACCTATCTACACCATTAGGCAATGATATTCATGCCAATGGTATTGTATACAAGTGTTCATTAATACATATATCTTCATTGTTTGTTTCTGAGTTCTTTGTCATACTACCTGAAAGTTTGTCAACTTGTGAAGAGCATATCTCAGTCATTTCTCCACCAAACTCAAATATCTAAAGCTTGTTGAAACCAGCTCAAAGTTATCTACATGCTATCAAAATTTTAAGAAATTTTATTTAGCCATTTCAGAGAAAAGTGCATCGAGGTGATCACTAGTCAGAGTCTGCAACAGTCCTAAAAAATCGGGGGTAAAGGTTTACTTGCTAAATTGATTTATCTGAGTGTAGTTGATCTCTTTATATCATTCCACGTGGAATAGTTATCTTGTTAAGCTAATTAGATACCCCTAAAAGGAAGTTTTCCAATTCCTACTGTGCTGGTCATACTGAGCAAAAGATCCAGTAGGTGTTAAGACATAAATAGAAGCCTGTTTTCTTGAGATCTTGAGGTTCAAAGTTATCTGTTTTGATTCAATCTTTACATACATTATTTCCAAAGTACATAGGCCATTTTATGGTGTCATTGGAAAGCTACGGAGGTCCACTTATCAACTCTGAAGCATCAAAGGGCTGCTACAAAGCAGGATTTGGTAGTACCTACTCAATCTCTTGGAGTGTCCATCCATCTTTCCCAACACTCTAGTCTCAATATCGCTGCCTTGACCTCTAATTTCTTAAGATCCCTAACGGTTGCATCCTACATTGGTCTGCCTTTTTGAGTTCATATGGTATAGGTACCCACTGAAGTAGGTTCAATGGCTTCCACACACTCTCATGGTACTATTATCTCTTGTTCTACCATGGCTATTATCAACACGTACTATTCTCTCTTGTTCCACCAGGGCTACATAAGTAGTACTGAATGGCACCTATTCTCATGCCTAACCTACTACTTTCTCGATTAGGTGCCTTATCAGTTGTTGGGTGAATTGTGGAACTACCCTCAATAGTTGCTTCTACTGGTTATTCCTTGTTATTCCTTCTAATTGCTCGCTGCTACTTCTAGATCTTATCTTCTTGAAGAATTTCTACGTCTCATAACACTCTAGGTTGTTCCTATTGTTTTTATAATCTTTGCAAAATTTCCATTCTTACCTTATCTTGAAATCCCCATTCCATAACATCGTGCAGTGGTACCTCTATCTCTTGCTACCTTTGGTTCACCTTTGCCTTGGCTCTTTTAATGACCAAAGTCTACATTGTTAACTTCTCTTCACGTATATATTCTATGATTGTGTAAGTATTGCATTCACATTTATCTAAATGTGTAACATGCAAGTAATGTATTTTTTTTTAAAGAGGAAGTTCGTTGTTAGCCTACTCTCACAGACTTGTATTAATTAAAAGAAAAGAAAAGTACAAGTGAAAGGGACTAGTGCCCATGGGACCCCCGAATCCCACAGAGCAAGGGTAGATTTTACAGAGATTAGATGGCATTACAAAGAAGGTAAATCGCCGTCTCATCACCCTCATGCAGGGCCCACTTGGGTTTGAGCTTGTTGTTGATCAAAAGGAGCACTTTATGATGCCTGAAGGGGGGGGGGGGGATTTCTTACAGTTATCGATTCTTTTGCTGAGGAGGAACAATGATTTCTCAATCGACCACTCTTTTGGGGGGTCACCAAAGTTATAAGCACATATTTTCGGCCAGATCTTCCATAGGACCTCCCCTCTGATGGCATTACAGAGAGTCGCAGAGCAATCAATTGCTTCTCCCAATAGAGTTTGTTTCCAATTGATATGTTTTTGAAGGCTCATTTTCTTTCCAACAGTCTGCCAGAGCCTGATGGAGTTGCGGCATGTGAAGAAGATATGAGCAATATCTTCAATGGACTAGTAGAAACACTTGCACCAGGAAGGCACCCCACAAATTTTGCTAGCCTTTAGGTTGGTCCACATTCCTGGATGAAGAATTTGCCATAAGAGGACAAACTTTTGATTTCTATGAGACGGTGCCAAATAGCCATGAACTTCATGTCCCACCACAGCCGTGTCCACAATAGGAACCACTTCTTGTTGAGGTTGACCTGATAATCAATGGTTTCTTTGATGTTCTGGATTTTTGTTAGGAAATTACCATTGTGCCATCTGATACCAAGCAGGCACGATTGGTCGTGACCCATGAGAAGAAGAACTTTAGAGCAATCCCAAGCAAGACATCTCCTTTGTAAAGTATTCCATTTCTTCATAGGTAATGTTGATGCTAGGGCCAAAATCCTCGAAGTTGATCCACTAGTTGGTGTCTTGTTTCCAAAGATGTTTCCATTTTTTGGTGTCTTGTTTCCAGAGATATTTCCATTTTTTGAAGTCTTTGCTCTATAGCCTCTTGGTGTTTTGAATGTTCCAAGATTCCATGTTCTGGATGCCATTGATTGGACACCACATAGAGTCATTTCGTTTGATACCGGCCGAACACTTCCAATCTTCACTGATTCTTATGAAGCTTTTGACTTTATTCCAACTCTTCCATAGGGGGCACACAAGATTTGAGCCTTTCGGGAAAATTGGGATCGGGGAAAACAAAAGGGTTAGAATGTCAAGATTCTTCCAATTTGGGAATCCCATGAAAGTTAACGCATTCTTGTTTTTGAAGATCAACTTGGCCCACGAGGCCTCCCTGTTGCACCACACCTTAATCAACCATTTATTTGCAAGTTTGTTAGCCATGCACCCAATGTCTAGAATGTGAAGTCCCCCACTATCCCTTTGGCTAGCGCAAATGGACCACTTGATTTAAGGCACCCCGTCTTGTTGTGGTCACTCGTCCAAAGGAGGTTTTTGCAAGTGCTTTCCAGTTTGGATAGCTCTTGCGCTTTCAATTTCCAACAAGAGAGGAAGTAAATGGTCGACAAAATGACGAATGCGTTGATAACCATTACACAACTAGCGAGATTGATTTGCATACCTCTCTAATAGTTTTACTTGCTTTTGAGTCTAGCCAGGACCCAATTCCACCGCTGCTCCAACGAGATACCAAAGTCCAATGGAATCCTAAGAGGATAGAAAATTTGGCCCAGAGGAATGTTTTGATAGCCATGATCAAAGAGAAGGTTGGGGTGGATCCCGAAAATAGCTCTAAAAGTGGACTTTGAGTGGTTGATTTTGGATCTAGAGGCTTTGCAAAAAGCATCTTTACACCTCCAAAATGTCTCTAGTCTGGTACTATCATTGTGGAAAAATGCATTGATATCATCAACAAAAAGTCTCATGGTGATCTAGCCATGGTCACAGGGCAATCGAAGGCCTTTGATATTACTTGCTTCCACCTATTGTTCCACAAGCTGAATAAGCCCTTCCATGGCCATGGCAAAGAGACGGGGAGCCAAAGGGAACCCTTGTCTAATCGATCTTTTTAGTTTAATCACCTTTGAGAGTTGGCCATTAACATTGATTTGAGTCGATGCGTTTCCAAGAAGGGTCGAGACCATCTTGGTGAATTTCTGACTGCATCCAAGATCTTTAAGTGACTACAGAATATAGTCCCATTCCTGCCTGTCGTAAGCTTTGTAAAAATCAATCTTGAGGAAAACCACATCTTGTCTTGACTCATTCAAGAAGTCGAGACCTTCCCAAATATCTATAATGACTTCCAAAATTGACCTACCTTTGATGAAACCTTTTGTTCCTCGCTTAACCACACTCTCCGATTGCTTGAAATTCTATTGGCTATGACTTTGGCAATGATCGTATATCCCATTTGAAGCATCGTGATCAGATGTCAATTCTCAATTTTGTTCTTTTTCCTTTTCTTGTGGATTAACTTGATGATGCCATTGTTGGGACAAGTCGGGAGCATGCCAAACTTGAGTGCCTCTTACTACACCAAACGAAGAGGGGTAGCAATCAACAACTTGAAGGTCTTAAAGAACGCATTAGTGAGCCCCTCTAGCCTCGGGCTTTTACCACTAGGGAGGGCATCAATGACTTCAATCATTTCTACTTCGGAGATAGGGGTATCAAGCAGGGAATGAAGGTTGTGTGGGATCCTATGAGAGGATACCCTAGAGATGGCTGCCATGCAGTCCCGTCTATGGTGGGAGAGGGGTGTCGAGATCCCTAGGAGTCTCGTAAAGTGCTATTCAATGATTCCAAAACTTTCTTCTTCCATATTGCATACAACACCATTTGAGTCTAGCAATAGTGTGATCGATTCTATGTTTTCTTTCCTTGTAAGGATGTTGCATATCTCTTTGGTGGGTTTGTCTGCTTTGCTAGCCCACCACTCCTTGAAGAATATTTGCAAATTTTTCCTTTGTAAAACTTCCTCGTATCTCAACAGCACTCTGATTTTTCATAGACCCTTCTGGGATTGAGCTTTTCCTTTGTTCAATTCCTCCTCTAGTCTCTAGAGTCTATGATAAAGAGCTTCTCTTCATGCCTTTCAAACAGTGTGAAGCATCTTTCTGGTTCTTATCATGATCTCTCGTGACTTTTCAACCACACATCTCCAGCTCTTAGCTGGGGACAAGTAGGAGGCAAACTCCTCCTCCCACACTTCAGGAATTTCTTGATGGATAGAGGCGAGGGAAAAGGAAGCCGAATAGGCATGAAACCTAGGAGCCTTAGGGATTTTGGTGAGAGGTTGTAAAGTGATAATGATTGGGTAGTGATCAGAGATGGCAAGGTCAATGCGTTGTGAGAGGGAAGGGTAGTCCCACTCATGAATAATGTTCTGAGCAATGTAGCTTCTATCCAATCTAGCTTTTCTCAAGTTTTTGCCTACTTGGAGATTTGAGGATGAAAAGCCACTCGAGTCTTGGAATTTGACCAGATCCAAGTGCAGTTTGGTTTTGTCCCAAGTTGCTTTCTCAGGATTGTCGATGACCTAGCCTTTGTTGATCCATCTGTCCAAAGGGTCCTCCACCATGTTGAAGTCACTGCAAATTAGAAGGTTGTAGGGGAGGGAGCCCAAGGAGGCCCAAGTGTCCAATCTCTTTGACTCCTCGTTTGGGACGTACATAGAAACTAATGTGAATCAAAAGGGGGCACCAAAGGAAGCCCCAATCCATCAATGGATTTGATCTTCAATGGAGATCTCAAGCTTTTCAAACCAAAATTGGTTTATACCAATTACCATCCTGTCGGCCCACCAAGGTGCAACGTCCAGATCCAGACATGGGTCAGAGAGACTTGTCTAACACATTTTTGGAGGTCTGCTCCATCAATTTTAGTCTCTTGAATACATAATTTTGTTGAATTTCGTTGTTAGTCCCCATTGTAAATGTCAGTGTTAGTGTTAGCCTATGTCTTAGTGGTTCTTGAACACTTACGAAATCATATAGCTGAGTTTATATGATCACCTTAAATTGGTTAATATTTGTGTACACCATCAAAGGTTAACTTTAAAGGGTTCTTAGTTAGAGGAAGCTCAAATGCATTCAGTTCCCTAACTTTTCCTTAGAACTCTTAGGGGAGTACTAGAGTGTGCCCTCTCACTAGACTAGAGAGCATTTTGTAACTATACTCATGATTACAAGATCACCCAAGAAGGGAAAATAATGCAAGAGTATTTTACTAAGACAAGAAGTCCCACAACCCGAGACTGATAGGTATGGATAATTGGACTAGAGACGATATAGGAGATCGCATAACCTGGGGCTGTAGGTATGAAGCAAGATATCTAGATTACAAGAACTCCCTTCATAGAGATGAACTAGATACAAGAAATAACTTGACATGATCTCATAGTACAATATTACATTAGGACAAAGTTGGATGTCCACAATACTAGACTACACAAGACTAGAACAAATAACAACACTAGAATTGGAAGTCAAATTTGGAAAGTATTTACTTGGAGATCATGACTCCTTGAGCTCCCAAAAGTGGCATTGGAAAGAATGAAGATGTATTTGGCCAAGCCCTCCTTATATAGGTGTTCAAGGGCAGTTATCAAAGGTGTTTATGAATTGATGATGTCCGCAATTCAAAACAAGGCCTTCAAATATCAAAATCTAGCAAGTAGACAATCAATGTTAGTGTTTTCGCATGTTTTAGAGGCAATGGAAGAATTATTTTCTCCAAATAATGAACCAATCATGAGATATAGAACGTCACATGGAAATTTAGGTTTATGATGGTTTCCTTTATCCATGACATCACCTCGCCCTCAAGGGATGAGTTCCATGAGGAGCAGTCACGTTCTCTGGCCTAAGCTTCAATGGGCTTTTCTTATCGAATTCGCGAACCCTCATTAGTGCTCTCTAAAGGTTTTTTTGTAGGTTTTGAAGTATGAACACTCATGTCAGAAACTTTTCAATGAATAAGGTACTCCAATTGTCCTTGGGATATTCTCAAATCTAGGAAATGCTCCACATCCAATTCTTCGTGATAATCAATCTTGATAGGTGGTGAAGAACTAGGTCTCTTCCCCCCTCAATTGTGAAATCTAACATGGTTCAAACATGGACACATGGAAAAGTGGATGTATTCTCAGGGTACTTGATAACTAGAGCTTAAATGTGAGTGGATTAATCTCAACCAAGATGGTGAACGAACCAAATCTCCTATGGTCTAGCTTTGCACAAGTCCTTGAACTCTGTAAAGCAATTTGTGTAACCACAACTTATCCCCTATGTGATAGGATGGATTTTGAACATAATGTTGATCTGCATAATACTTATATTGTTCTTGAGCTCTATGGATCTCTTCCTTTCTTTGTTCATATCCATGGGTTATTGGGCCTTATCTCTTACAACTAGGACCTTGACATGATTTGAGAGTTGTATATCCATCCTTGCATGTTGTCCATAATTTGCAAAGAAGGGAGTCTGCTTGGTAGATGTATGGACACTATTGATGTAGGAAAATTTTATAGAGGGTAAAAGCTCAAACCACTCATTTTGATGATAGTTGATGGTGCAACGCAAATATAATTCTAGGACTTCATTCAATCATTTTGTTTGTCCATCAGTTTATGGATGATTCACTATAGACAATTTTACTTGAATAGCAACTAGATATGAACTTTGGATCTGGATAAGTGACAATATGATTAGGCAATCCATGAAGCCTAAAGATGTATCTAAAAAAAGTATAATGATCTACAATGTGGCTAGGGTTTCCATAATAGATGCATAACATGTTATCTCTTCTTCTCTGTTTCTCTAGTGGGGTTAGAAGCTGGAATGTAGTTAGGCCTATCTATAAATGTTTAGGCATAGACTAGGAGTGGGTTGGAAGGGTTTCCATTAGCAAAGTCTACTTGCTACTTGTTTTTTCTTGTTTCCTTTCAAAAAGGTGGTTATCACATTCAATGGCTTGGGTGATGTATTCATTCAATGTCTTAACCTCAGGCATTGTGAGTACAAGGTGCATCACATCATCTCTCAAACCTCATCTAAATTAGCTTATGAAATAATCTTTGTGCCAAGTGAGATAGCAAATCAAGTTCCTCAATTTTGCTGCATAGGAAGAAGTAGGGTGGTTGCCTTGATGTAGCTTCCATAGTTTTGTTTTTTTTGCTCAACTCATGTCTACATCTCTAAATGTAGAGGTGAGCTATCAAAGAGACCCCTCATAGTCCTAAAGTACTATCATGTTCTTCTCCAAGATTGGGGAAAACCATGATAATGCCTAACCACAAAACAAGATTCCAGTAAAACCAACCTTGGATGCCTCATCAAGGTATCTATCAAGTTGCATATGGATGTATAATTTAACATTCTAGAGAAATCCATGGAGCTTTGTGCAATCACCATCAAACTTCTTTGGCATCCAAATCTTGGGTTCTTTCATGAAGGATGAGCTAGGTTGTTGGCTTACTTGAATGCTTCCTTGATTTTCTTGAAGATTTCCAATTCATTCTTGTAATTCTTGTAGGAGTGTGCCTACATGCACTAGATGTCACATCTCCACTTGTGTCTATTGATGAGTAAGATCCTTGACTTGTTGCTAGAGACTCTAATGTGATGCCACAATCTTTTGGATTTTGTTCTCCATGATGCCTAGTCTTGGATAGAAGCTAGTCTTGCCAAAATATCAAGGGAGCACTAGATTATGCCCTCTGACTACACTAGATAAGATTTTTGAATTATACTTCTAATTACAAGATCACCCACATCGGGAAAATAATATAAGAATGTATAACTGATACAAGAACTCCTGCAACTTGAGAATCATATGTATGGATATGTGGACTAGAGAGGATATAGGAGGCCCCACAACTTGAGACCATAGGTATGAAGCACGATATCTATATTACAAGAACTCCCTTCAGGGAGATGAACTAGATACAACAAATAACTTGACAAGATCTCATAGTACAAGATTACAATATGAAAAGGTACGATGTACACTATACTCGCCTAGAAAATACTAGAACAAAGAACAAGACTATAACTAGAACTAGAACTTGGAGAATACTTACTTGGGGATCAAGACTCTTTGATCTCCCAAGATTGGCATTGACAATACTGAGGATGTATGTGGCCAAGCCCTCCATATATAAGTGTTCAAGGGTGGTTATTAAAGGTGGTTACAAATTGATGATGCCATCTATAATGTCAACAATTCAAAATAGGGCCTTCCGAAACAAGATGCAATGAAAGTATAAGTTTCTACAAATTTTGGGCCAACCATGAGATATTGAAAGTGACATGGAAATTGAGGTTCAAGATCGTTTGCATTGTCCATGCAAATAATGGAATATATAGTGAAAGAGATGGGAGAGATTTGGAGAAGCTTGGAGTTCGTTTGCTAGATGATGAAGATGGTCTAGCAAACCTACACACGACTTGTCCTAGCTCTTTGGATAGGTAAATTAGAACTTTTAGGCTTGTGGGGACTGCAATTAGACTCAATTAGTATTCTCAAACATCAATAAAAATAGATTGCTCAAAAATAGATGAATTGCAGCTTGACAAGTTCATTGAAAAATTTGTTGAATCTGAATTGAAATTATGATTACAACTACCAATATTTTCCACAACCTTTCACACTGCATTCGAAAGTAGGAAACTTAAACCTTATGAAAAGAATAATAGTACATATGATAAGGAACTCTTAGCTATTGTGCATGCTTTAAAAATCTGGAAACATTACCTTATGGGTTTTGGAGTTCTAATCAAAATAGACCAATAGGCTATTAAACATTTATTACTTCAACTAAGGAAAGCTTGTTAGAAGCCCTAATTTATTCTTGCCTATGAGTTGGGCCTAAGGCTCTTATTGAAGAGATCAAGCCAAGAAACCAACCATTTTGATACTTCTAGTATTGAACTTTGCCATCAGCCTTGCAGATCACCCAAAATATGGAATTACATTGGGATTTTATGTAATCCAAAAAATTACCCCTACACAATAATCTTGTAGCCTCCTTCTAAGAGATAATAAGGGAGAGGGGATTATGTGTCTTGATGATGTCTTCTCATGGTTGATCTTGGAGACTCAAGATGGTGTATAAGACCTCCAAACATTTTTTGTATAAAATGTGGGTTCGGCAAGTGCCTAGTCCCCCGAGCTTTTAACTTTCAAAGTACAATTGTACAAGTGAATGGGCATAGTACCCGTGGAACCCCCTGTATCCCATAAACCAGGGGTTAGACAAGATTTCAAATAGTTACAATTGGTTTAGACTGGCCAAAGTTAGTACATGTGCTGCCTAGGGCTTGAACACAAGACATCGGCCTCAAGAAGATAGTGCCAAACCAACCCACCTATGGGATGTGGGCACATCTCGAAACATTCTTAAAAGGTCTTGGCACACTGTTGATTGTTTTAAAGACATATATTTGTTGTCATCTAAATACAATCTAATGATAATAACTACTATTTATTCATTCCTCTAGAAATCCTCCATTTTTTTATTCGGGGATATTGGGGGCCCAAGGAGGCTTATTTGCTCAAAACGAGGAATCTATATGCCGCTTCATCTTCCAAAGAAGAATTATACGTGGGCTACGTGGTCAACTGATCCAATAGGATTGGTGTGGTGAGATACCCAATGCCTTGGACACGACACCGGAATATGCACACTTTGTGATAAAAAAAGAAGGAGGGTTAAGGGGCGATATAGCTGGATCGATCACTTAGGAGGGAAGCCTACAAATAGGTGACCATTTATGCTAATCATTGCATTCTTTGGGATCTTTTATACTAGGCCTAATTCTTTAATGATTCGATGATGAAATCCCACTCCAATATGTCATACACTTTGTCAAGATCAAGCTTAAGCAAAAAGACACTCTTCATCTACTTCTTCGTGAATTCCATCCTTTCCCAAGATGTAAACTATTGCTTCCAAAATAGGTCTTCCCTTGAAAAGTTTTTTTTATCTTTATTGATTCATTTCTAGAGAGCGTTAATGATCCAATTGTCTTGGGAATGATCTCGTATCCTCTTAGATCAGAGTTATTGTTATCCGACTCCTAATTGTTTTCTTGTTCTTTTTTATTCAGTAAGTTTAGTGATTCTGTTATTGAGAGAATTCAAGAGGGCATCAAGCGTTTGAACTTCTTACAAGATCAATATGAAAAGTTTCACCAACATGTATCTGATAATGATAAAAAAACTCATTAGTGAGACCATCAACACCTAGGGTTTTTCCTTCCAATGACCATCAAGACGTAGAGTCTCCCCTTACTTAGGGAATTAAGAATACCGACAAGCCCTAACCTCTTTATCGATTCATCCACCATCTTTTCAGATTGGGCAGCATCCTAGGGTGTCAGGCCCACAATAACATGCAAATTAAATATACACACAATAAAAAATTTGATTCCTCAAAAAAACATTCCATCGAAACTTTTCCATGATCAAGCTCGGACCTTGGAACGCCCACAGGTTGTATGGATTCTCGATGTTCTGGTCTCGTTTCGAATAAGAGAGATAGTATCACTTCGAGAAGACAAAACGTTTCCTTTCAATGATTATTTTTGTTTGCATTGCGGAAATAGTGAGTATCGTTGACGAGTTTTAAGTCGAATTCCTTGTTTTGCTTTTCAAATACGATGGCGAGAGCGCTGACGCAGTTTTCCATCGATCATTCGACTCATCCACGCAAGAAATTTATATAGTCTCCTTCACTGCGCTTCTGCTTCTCCGACATCATGGATTCCTCCTCGATCCCTTTGGCTTCCTCCTCTTTCGACCAACTAGATGTCGATGTGATGCTTGCAGCCTACGCAGGTATCCAGAGCCTCAATACATTTCTCTCCTCGCACGCGCTTCCGAATCGTTCCGCAGTTTCGAGAACTGATGCGTCCTCTTGCTCCTTTGCTCAGTCAGAGCCGCGTAGTCAACAGCAATCCATGGCCGCTCTGCAAGCCATTTCGCACTTCCGTCAGGTGGATTCCCTTCTTTCGCAGCGCCTGGGGCACGCACGTTTTCGTCAAGCCCCAAGCGGCCAATCCGCCGTCGTTATCCCCTCATCAACGGAGGCAGCCGCCGCTAATGAAGACGCCCCGTCATTGTCTCCGACGCCAATTTTTCTCGATGAAGAACAAGGAACCGGATGTTCCCGTCCTTGGAATAGCGTATGTGGAGATGCCATCCGCAAACCTTGCGTTCCCGACAATACCGGTGCTTCCGCCGACGGAATGCAAACGAATAACAGGGAAAGATTGAGCAAGAGCTGTACCTCCTACATCGATCTCAACTCCTCAACTTCTGAGGCCGAAGATGAGGAGGACTCGTCCTGGAAGGAGAACGACGATGAGGCACTATCCAGCATCAGCGATTCGCACGGCAATGGTGAGCACGAAGCAGAAAGACAGTCAGGGGTGCGTGCAAACAGCCTCAGCCTTGGTTACATCGACCTTAATCAAGAAGCTCCCGTGTCGCCGCATGGCGACCTGCGTCCAATGGCTGTGGAGACCTCCGTTATCTCTATTCCAGTACATTATTCTTTGCCGTTTCCAGTGAAATCGGACGCCCTGTATGAATTCACCTGCTCGCTTCCTGAGCCCAGTTCCGTGATCATCCCCGATAACACCATATCTACCATGAATAAACCCGGCTCGAAAGTCTCTCAGCCCACTTCGGATCACATCGCTAACCTGCCTTCTATGCATCATCCTTGCTTTTCTAATTGTGTTTTGGCGCCTCCACTCCCATCAACTGTAAGCCTTTCACATGGATCCTTGCCAACCATATCCCGAACTGCGAAGAGCTCAGCTAATGGAAGGAGACACTTCTCCTATTCAGATGGAGGAAGCATTAAGTGCCATTGTGCAACCAAACGAAGGTACCTGATTTGTTTCCTTCCACATGGGTATTTGAATAATTACTTGTATATTGTTGTATGCGATATTCCTGTGGCCATGAGGATTTCTGTATCTTTGTATATAAATCATTTGCATGTATGTTGTATTTGATTGACATAAGCGTTTCTTTATATATACATGTATATACATTTGCATACACAGAGTCACTATTAATATTAATAGTTATATCCATTTGTCAGGATGTTAATCTTTTGATTATTTTAGTCTACCTCATGATTGATTTGTGCTGTATAAATTGTGTTCTTTGATTGCACTTGCAGGAAACTAAAGAACAAGGTAGTGAAGCGGGTTCCTGCCATAAGTGACAAAATTGCAGAGATTCCTGCAGATGAGTATTGTTGGCGGAAATATGGACAAAAGCCCATCAAAGGCTCTCCATACCCGAGGTACTATTCTCTCTAATGGTGTATCTAACGAGTACACGTAGTCTAATCGTTAGCCTTCCAAACTTAATCATACTTTATGGACTGCTATGGCTGTCTCTAAGGTAGAAAGTAGTTTTAGATAGTTGACTTTACAGATCTAATGAAAGTGAATGACCCTGGTGCGATTGAAATGTCATTTAGGGGCTTTTTTATTTCACGTTACAAAATGCGGTTGAGGTTGAGTTTACTAGGAATCTCTTATGCTTCTCGTTCTCAATAAATCTAAACTCTTGGACTGCTCATTCTCAACTAAAGCAGGACTTGGAGGTTAAGCCTTAAAGCATGTTTAGTGCTCCCTCCATCAGAGCCAGTATAAGGTGAAAAGGGAAGCACGTTCATCCTGTGGAATGACTTGAAACTACACTGCGAGAGGAGCTATGGATAACCTTGATCTTCATTGATTAGTAGATATCGAGGCACATTGACCCCATATTTGAATTTGCATTTGCAAGAGGAGCTATGGATATTCATTGACCTTTTTTTTTCTACTAAATATTCAGAAGCATTGACAAGCTATAACAGTGTTCTAGAACCTCCAAGGAATGTGGCTGTATCATAGTTTTCACAAAGAATATGAGCCGCCCTACCCGTTAGGCTTTAGGTGACAGAAATCGTGTTGTGACGGTATACTATTGCTGTGGATGTCCAAGAGAACGTGTTGCATAGTTGAAAATGGCGGCTCTATCTTACGCCTCTAAATGTCAAATGTAGATTCCAGCAAGTGCAGATATAGTGGAGAAAAGGGGAGATTGGTCAGCTATCCAAGCTTGAAAACATAGATTTTTATATTAAGGGCTGTCCCTGTTCGCCATGGACTCTCTCGAGCTTTTGGATGATAGAGCTCACTTGGCAAGGTTGACAAGATTAATATAATTGCGATTAGGATCTCGTGCTACTATAAATTGGGTTGTTTGTCAATGAAAATTGTTTCCCATTATT